>JAGIQG010000016.1:27763383-28197293 GCA_024679065.1 Sphyrna mokarran | reverse complement strand
ACCTCCTCTGTACCCCCTCCAATGCCTCCACATCTTTCTTATAATGTGGGGACCAGAACTGCACACAATACTCCAAGTGGCGGCCGCACTAGAGTTTTGTACAGTTGCAACATGACGTTGCGGCTCCGAAATTCAATCCCCCTACCAATAAAAGCTAAGACTCCATATGCCTTCTTAACAACCTTATCGACTTGACTGCCTACTTTCAGGGATCTATGCACATACACACCAAGATCCCTCTGTTCATCAAGACACTAAGAATCCTACCATTAGCCCTATACTCTACACATTTATTATTTCTGCCATAGTGCATTAACCTCACACTTTCCACATTAAACTCCATTTGCCACCTCTTGGCCCAGCTCTGCAACTTGTCCAAGCCTTCTGCAACTATAACACCCCTCTTCACTATCCTACCACTCCACCGACTTTAGTGTCATCTGCAAATTTACTAATCCATCCTTCAATACCCTCATCCAGATCATTTATAAAAATTACAAACAGCAGGGGCCCCAAAACAGACCCCTGAGGTACACCACTTGTCACCGAACTCCACGATGAATATCTCCCATCAACCACCACCCTCTGTCTTCTATCAGCTAGCCAATTCCTAATCCAATTAGCTAAATCACCCTCTATCCCATACATCTGCATTTTCTGCAGAAGCCTTCCATGGGCCACCTTATCAAACGCCTTACTAAAGTCCATATATACCACATCAACCGCCTTACCCCCATCCACCTCTTTAGTCACTTTTTCAAAAAACTCAATGAGGTTAGTAAGGCACGACCTACCCTTCACAAAACCATGCTGACTATCCCCAATCAATTCATTTCTCTCTAAATAACTATAAATCCTATCCCTAATAATTCTCTCCAATACTTTGCCCACAACAGAAGTAAGACTCACTGGCCTATAATTCCCTGGAAGGTCTCTCTTCCCCTTCTTGAACAATGGGACCACATTCGCTATCCTCCAGTCCTCCGGAACCACACCCGTAACCAACGACGACCTGAAGATCAGAGCCAGAGGCTCTGCAATCGCCTCTCTTGCCTCCCAGAGAATCCTAGGGTAAATCCCGTCCGGCCCAGGGGACTTATCCAACTTCAAACCCTCGAGAATATCTAGCACATCCTCCCTATCTACTTCAATACTTTCCAGTTTGCAACCCTGTACCTCAGTGTTCTCCATAACTACATTTACATCACCCTGCGTGAATACCGAAGAGAAATATTTATTCAGTGCCTCTCCAATCTCTTCAGGCTCCACGCACAACTTCCCACTGCTGTCTATGACTGGCCCTAATCTTGCCCTAACCAATCTTCTATTCTTAACATACTATCGAAAGAAAGCTTTAGGATTCTCCTTAATCCTATCAGCCAACATCTTCTCGTGTCCCCTCTTAGCTCTCCTCAATTCACTTTTTACCTCCTTCCTGGCTAATCTATAGCTATCCATTGCACTACCTGAGCCTTCAAGCCTCATCCTGACATAAGCCTCCTTTTTCTTCTTAACCAGCAAATCAACTCTTTTCGTACACCAAGGCTCTCTTACTCGTCCATTTCCTCCCTGCCTGACAGGGACATACTTATCAAGGACTCGCAGCAGCTGCTCCTTGAATAAGCACCACATTCCAGATGTTCCCAGTCCCTGTAGTTCCCTAGTCCAATCTATGCACCCTAATTCTCTCCTGATGGCCTCATAATTACCCTTCCCCCAGCTATAACTACTGCCCCCAGCTTCATGCCTATCCCTGTCCATCACTAAGGTGAACGTAACCGAATTGTGGTCACTATCACCAAAATGTTCACTAACTTCCAAGCCTAACACCTGGTCTGGCTCATTGCCCAGCACCAAATCCAATGTAGCCTCACCTCTAGTTGGCCTATCTACATACTGAGTCAAAAAACCTTCCTGCACACTTTGTACGAAACTGACCCCTCTAACGAGCTAGAGCTATAGCTATTCCAATCAATATTAGTAAAGTTAAAGTCCCCCATAACAATTACCCTATTACTTTCACTCCTGACCAGAATTGACTTTGCAATCCTGTTGTCAGACCTCTTACTGGTCTGAAATATTAACACACTGAAGACCTTCTTCACGGCACTATCCACTTGAGTGGCAACCTTCAGAGATCTGTGGTTATGAACCTCAAGATCACTCTGTTCCTCCACATTCCTCAGAACCCTGCCATTGACCCTGTAATCTGCATTTAAATTTCTGCTACCAAAATGAATCATCTCACATTTATCAGTGTCAAACTCCATCTGCCACTTTTCAGCCCAGTTCTGCATCCTATCCATGTCTCCTACAAGAGCTATCCACCTCATCCACTAATCCACCAAACTTGGTGTCATCAGCAAATTTACTCACCCACCCTTCAACCCTCCTTCCAAGTCGGAGGATCCAGCACTGATCCTTGTGGTACATTGCTGGTAACTGGCCTCTAGTCTGAAAATTTTCCTTCCACCACTACTCTCTATCTTCTATGAGACAGCCAGTTACTTACCCCAGTTACTTAAGTTTCCTTCCATCCCACACATCCTTTTCTTCATGAGCCTACCATGGGGAACCTTATCAAGCGCCTTACTAAAACCCATTTGCACAACATCGACTGCTCTATCTTCATCCACACACTTAGTTATCTTCTCAAAGAATTCAGTCAAATTTGTGAGGCAGGGTGAGGGTTTTGTGTTTTACCCCTCACAAAACTGTACTGACTATCCCAGATTAAACTCCATCTTTCCAAATGGTCATAAATCCTATCTCTCAGGATCCTTTCCATTAACTTACTGACCACCGAATAAAGACTTATAATTACCAGGGTCATTCCTATTCTTGAAGGGAGGAATAATATTCGCCACTCTCCAGTCCTCTGGCACAATTCCCGTGGACAGTGAGGATCCAAAGATCAAAGCTAAAGGCTCCACAATCTCATCCCTTGCCTCCCAAAGTATCCTAGGATGTATCCCATCTGGCCCAGGGGACTTATCCACCCTCAGATTTTTCAAAATTGCTAATACATCTCTCAGAACATCTACCTCCTCCATTCTATCAGCCTGTATCATGTACTCATCCTCAAAATCATGGCCCCTCTCCTTAGTGAATGAACACTGAAGAAAAGTATGCAACGCCTCACCTATCTCTTCTGACTCCATGCACCAGTTTCCACTACTATCCTTGACGAGCCCTAACCTCACCCTGGTCTTCTTTTATTTCTCACATAAGGGTAAAAAGCCTTGGGGTTTTCTTTTATCTGACAAGCCCCCTCCTCATGCCCCCTCCTAGCTTTCTTAAGCCTTTTCTTTAACTCATTTCTAACTACCTTCTATCCCTGAAGCGACCCAACTGAACCTTGTTTTTTCATCCTTACATACGCTTCCTTTTCCCTCTTAATGAGACATTCGACTTCCTTTTTGAACCACGGTTCCCTCACTTGGCCATTTCCTCCCTGCCTGCCAGGGATACATCTATCAAGGATATGCATTGTTTGTTCCTTGAAAAAGCAGCTTCTGACAGTTTCTGTTTCCATCGTATGCTCCCTAATTCTGGCCTAATCACCTCTGCCCCAATTATAAACTTTGCCCTGTCATGCGACCATATTCCTCTGCATTGCAATAATGAAGGACATCGAATTGTGGTCACTATCTCTAAAATGTTCTCCCACTAAAAAATCTACCACTTGGCCTGGTTCATTATCCAGTACCAAGTGCAATGTGGCCCCACTTCTTGTTGACTTATCCACATATTGTGTAAGGAAACTCACCTGCACACACTTTACAAAAAGTGTCCCATCCAAACGATTTGATCTATAAAGGTTCCAATCAATATTTGGAAAGTTAAAGTCACCATGATAACTGCCGTCTAAACTCCATACAAATCCATAATCTGCTTTGCCATTTCCCCCTCCACATCTCTATTACTATGGGGGTCTATAGAAAACTCCTAACAACGTGAGTGATTCTTCCCTATTTCTAACTTCAGCCCATATTACCTCGGTAGGCAGATCCCACTCGAAATGCCTTTTAGCAGCCATTAAACTATCCTTGATTAACAATGCTATTCCTCCACCTCTTTTACCGTTTTCTCTACTCTTACTGAACCATCTACACCCTGGAACTGCCAACAACCATTCCTGATCCAGTTCTAACATTGATGTGTTTGAGGGCTGAAGGGCCTGTGTTGTGCTGTAATGTTCTATATTCTCTGTGTTCTATAATACTATGCATTTGTCCCAGTCTTTATTTCTGTATTTTTTTCTAAAAAGCGATTTGATTATTGTTTTTCTTTCCATCACTGGTTGTCTGTGAGAAATCTTTAATGTGACTGGAGGCATGGATGGCAACTTGATGCTGGGAATTCCCATTAAACAACATTTCAATCAGTTGCAGATCAAAAGAGTTAACATTCTCAGTGAGACTCTTTTCAAAGTTGGTGGCTTTTCTACTGACCAAAGAATTGAAGCTAAAATGATGAGCACCTTTGACCTGGTGCAATTGGCAGAAACATTCTTGTGATGTGACCAGTTTTGTGAGCAGTACCTGCTTTGGACAATGAGACTTTTGAATGTGATCTTTGTGCAGATTTGTTTGTTTTTGGGTAGGTTAAGCGGATATCCTAACTGAAGTAATGTAGGAACTCCAGCTCAGTGTGTTTAGGCTTAGCGCCACATGGAGTATAACTTCAGTGCTTTTATTGCATACATGGGGGTTTTCTGTAGCCCAAAGACCTTGAAGCAATGATGTTAAACTGGCTTTAATGTTTAGAAAATGCAGACAATTCTGCTGTCCTTAACATTTCAATCCCTACTCTTTGTTTCCTGTCTGCCAATTAGTTTTCAGTCCATCTCAGTATACTCCCCCAAATCCCATGTGCTTAAATTTTACATGCTAAGTTCTTCTGTGGGACTTTGCTGAAATTCTTCTCAATGTCCAAATAAATCACATCTGCTGGCTCCCCCTCTTCAACTCTACTAGTTACATTTTCAAAAAATTGCAGTAGATTTATCAAGCATGTCACAAATCCATGCTGACTCTGTCCAATTCTGCCATTGTTTTTTCTGCTATAGAATCCTTGAAAATGGACCCTAGAATTTTCCCCATGAACTTTTTTTCTGGCTGATTAGTTTATGGAACCATAGAATCACTATAGTACAGAAAGAAGCCATTTGGCACACTGAGTGTGCAACAACTCTCCGAAAGAGCACCCTATGCAGCCCCACCTCCAGCTCCGCCCCACCCCACAAATACCCCCTCCCCCTCCCCCCACCCTCCCTGGCCAATTCACCTAACCTGCACATTTTTGCTCTGTGAGAGGAAACTGGAATACCTAGAAGAATTCTACACAGGCACAAGGAGAACATGCAAACTCCATTCGGATAGTCACCCACGGCTGGAATTGAACCTGGGTGCCTGGTGCTATGAGGCAACAGTGCTATCCATCGTGCCTCTGTGCCACCGTTTTCCCTGTTTTCTCTATACCTCCATTTTTAACTGGTGGGATTATTTATATTAGCTACCCTCCAATCTGTAAGAACTATTCCAGAGAACATAGAGTCTTGCAAAATGACCAACAATGCATCCACCATTTCTCGGGTCATTTTCTTAAGTACTCCGGAATGTAGATGATCTGGGCCTGAGGATTTATTGGCTAGTGTTCCCCAATTTTTCTGATACATTATTTGTGTCCTTTGTGAAGACAGAACCAATGTGAGTATTTAATTAGTCAGCCATTTTTTGTTCCCTATTATAAATCCCCTTGTTTCTGACTATAAGGATTCCACATTTGTCTTTACCAATCTTTTACTCTTCACATACCTATCATTACTTTTACAGAGAGTTTTTATGTTCCCTATAAGCTTGTACTCTATTTTCTTCTTAAATAATACCTTGGTATCACTTAATGTCCAGTCTAGAACGGTTTGTTCTCTAGTTGTGTCCTTAATGTATTGCTTCAGAGAACCATCCCATTTACATTCCAGGAATTTCTCCTCTATGGTATTGTGATTAATTTGATTTTCCCAATCTATATGCAGATTAAAGTCACTCACAATTATAGATGTTCCTTTATTCCATTCATTTGTATTTTCCTGTTTAATGCCATTACCAACATCACCACAGTTTTGGGGATCTATATCCAAACTCTCCTAATGCTTGGTCCTTCTTTGCTGAACTCTAAACTGCTCCCAACCCTCAGGTCTGTCCTCTCCCTAATTTGTATGCCTCTTCCTTGGATCTAATACTGTCACTAATTTCCCTACCAAGCCATGGTTTCGCTACTTTTTCCATTTTACTTTTGCACCAGACTGAAATAAACAATTGTTGAAGCTCACCGATGTGCTTTTTAAATGTTTGCCATTGACTATCCACTGTCATCCCTTTAAGTAACATTTTCCAATCCATCATAATCAACTTGCAAGTCACCCATAATTACAGATGTTCCTTTATCGCATTCATTATAATTTCCTGTTTAATGCCATTACAACATCACCAGTTTTGGGGGTCTATATACAACTTTACTTATGCTTTTTGCATGTTACTGTTTCTCAGTTCTACCCATAGAGATTCCACATTATCAGAGCTAATATTTTTCCTCACTATTGCATTTCCTCTTTAATCTAACAATAAAACTCTACCACCTTTTCCTTTTTTTCTGTCCTTCCTCATTACTGAATATCTCTGGATTTTTATTTCCCACGCCTGGTCACCCTGCAAGTATGTCTCCACAATCCTGACTACGTCGTACCCATTTACACATATTTGTATGATTAATTTACCCCCTTTATTGTGAAAGGTCAATGTGTAAAGATACAAAGCATTAAGATTTGTCTTGCTAACATTACTTGTCCATTTCCACTATTATTCACTGTGTTCCTGTTTGATTCTGGCCCTTGATTTTTCTGCCTATCAATCTTTGTATTCCCCTTACTGTCTTTTGTTCTTGATCTTGATTCCCCCTCCTCTGACTCCTTGCATTGCTTCCCATCCCTTTGCCATTTTAGTTTAAACTCTTCTCAACCATTCTAGTGAATATTCCCCCTAGGAGTTAAGTCCCAGTCCTTCCACATAACTTGTCTTAAGATCCAAGTATCTGAAACGCTCCCTCTCATACCATCACTTCAACCACGTACTCATCTGATGTATCCTGCTTTTCTCTGATTATCATATGGCTCTTGTAATAATCCTGAGATCACTACCTTTGGGGTCCTACTATTCAACTCACTTCCTAACTCTCTATATTCTGCTTTTAGAACCTCAACCTTTTTGTACCTATATCATTTGTACCAAAGTTTATCTCAACCACTGGCCATTCACCATCCCCTGTCTGAATTTTTTGTAACCATCCTGAGATATTCTTCATTCTAGTTCCAGAGTGATAACGTATCAACCTAGAGTTTCATTTGTGGCCATAGAAACACCTATCTGTTCCCGTACAATGAATTCCGTAGAAGTAATGCACTCCCACACTTCTTACTTGTCTCCTGTGCAACAGAATCAGCTTCAGTGCAATGAATGTAGCTGTTGCTGTTTTACCCAGAGAGGCCATTCCCCTCAACAGTTTCCAAAGTGGTATCACTGTTTTGCTGGATAATAGCCACAGACGATTCCTGTACTGCCTGCCTAGTACTCTTACTCTGCTGAGGATCACCTTTTCCTTTCCTGCAGTGCAGTCTAAGCCTTTGGTGTGACTACTTCTCTATATGTGCTATCAATGATACACTCCACCTCATGAATGCTCCACAGTATCACTAAGCCACCACTCTTGAAACCAGGCTTCCAGGAGCTGCAGCTGGAGACACTTTCTGCAAACATACTAGCCCCCAGACTCTTGAAATGTTCCCGGCTTTCCACATAGAAACAAAGAACACATCATAGCCATTTTAAATTAAACCTTTTGAAGATACTTAATAATAACAAATATCAGTTACTTTTCTGGTGCTTGTTATTACAGAATATAGCTTTTACAAACTATAAACCACAAAAAAGACCTTGCCAACTGAGCAATAAATGTAGTAAATTTTTACCAAACGTTACCCATCAGCTGTCTCCCTTGTATCCGCTCCTCTTGCAGCCGGGCAAGATCATTCTCTGAAGATTAAAAAGTTAGAAAGCCAAAAAGCAAAAAGCATACCTTCCCTTTGACACCAATCAGTTGTCACTATGCCTCAAGTTCCCAGGAAATCACCCTCACTCTGGTTGTGCCTCATTCAGGATGTACTCTCTCCCTCTCTCATGCTCAAAGCTCACTGATCATTGTGAATTATGTTATTATGTTATTTATTAGAACTATGTGCACAATTGACATTCAACAGATATGTTGCAAAACATCTTTAAAAAAGAAAAGAAACTTAGGGTGAAATGTAGCCCTCTTCAATAAACTTTGGAAGTCAATGCTGACATTGGTGGGGATAGCATTTAGAAGTCAAATGACCCCACATAGGATGAAGAAGAAGTGGGAGTTGATGTGTAGAAGGGAACTACATGTAAATAGTTTCTAAATTAAGCTTGTTAATACACACAAGGCCTCTTTACCTATTACTTGTTGGCTTAATCAGTCAGTGACATTGCCCATAAGGCCACTTTGACTAGGTATGTAGATTACTCAACAGGCAATTGAAAAGCAGACATTAAATAACATATAATTATTCAATAATGAAAATTCAATACGTTTATATAATACATTAAATATGATCTGACTGAACACTGAGCTTCTTAATCCTTCTAGCATGAACTAATCATCAACCATTCTCTGTTCATATAATACACTTTCATTAAGTCCAATTTCTGAAAATTTAAGAACATTATCTGCTTTTCACCTAATTGGGTCAGCACTATTCCACCATCATCAACCATTGCGGTTAAGAGACAGAAAACAAATTTTAAAAGTGAATATTCATAAAAATAAATTAAATTTGTGGTACAATAAATTACTCATCTCTAACGTGTCATCAGTAGACTGATGTGATAACTCTCAAAGAAACATTCACAAAGGAGTTTTGGCCAATCCAGCAATGAGAGCATTCAATCTATTTCACCCCCATACAGAGTTCTATGTGTCACATGTTAACAAAGAAATCAGAACAGCATTTTCAAATAATGCCATAATTATAGCATTAGAAACAAACCGTTTGACTCAACCTTCTATGTCACTCCTTGTATTTCTCAGACGTCTCCTACTTTATCTAGCCCTATCAGCATATTCTTCTTTTTTCCTTCAATTCTTCTATAGATTCTCATTAAAGGCATCCATCTATTTGTCTGAAATACGACAAGTTGTGGCAAGTTCCACATCCTAAACACTGTCTCAGTAAAGTAGTTTCTCCAAATGTTTTTCTTGTACTTTTTTAAAGCAATTATCTTATATTTATGGCACCTTGCCTTCACAAATGCTATAGCTACCCTACAAAACCTTTATATAACTTTAACGACCAATGTTAGCTCACCCTTCAGCCATCTGAAGGGTTTGCCAATTTTCCATTGGCAAATGGAATTCAATACGGATAAGTGTGAGGTGATTCACTTTGGTAGGAATAACAGGCATATGAAATATAGGGCTAATGGAAGGACCCTTAATAGTGTTGTCGAGCAGAGGGACCTTGGGGTACAAGTACATAGCTCTTTGAAAGTTGGCACCCAGGTTGATAAAGTTGTTAAGAAGGCGTACGGTGTGTTACCTTTTATTGGTAGAGGGATTAAACTTAGGAGCCGTGAGGTTATGTTACAACTGTACAAAACTCTGATGCGGCTGCACTTGGAGTATTGTGTACAGTTCTGGTCGCCGCATTATAAGAAAGATGTGGAAGCATTGGAAAGGGTGCAGAGGAGGTTTACCAGGATATTGCTTGGTATGGTGGGAAGGCCTTATGAGGAAGGGCTGAGGGACCTGAGGTCATTTTCATTAGAGAGAAGAAGGTTACGCGGTGACCTAATTGAGGCGTATAAGATGATCAAGGGATTGGATAGGGTGGATAGTGAGAGCCTTTTTCCTCGGATGGTGATGACCAACACGAGAGGACATAACTTTAAATTAAGAGGTGGTAGTTATAGGACGGATGTCAGAGGCAGGTTCTTCACACAGAGGGCGAGGGCGTGGAATGCCCTGCCTGCAGCAGTTGTGAACTCGTCTACTTTGGGGGCATTCAAATGTTCAGTGGATAGGCATATGGATGATATTGGAATAGTTTAGGTTAGAGGGTCCACTGGCCGGTGCAACATTGAGGGCCGAAGGGCCTGTACTGCGTTGTAATGTTCTATGTTCTATGTTCTATCTCTTTTCTATGGAAACAAACTTCAGACAATTCTGTCATTCCTAAAAGCTATAAGCTCTCATTCTGGAGTCATTCATGAAAATCTATTTTCACTTACTCCAGTGTCTCTGTGTCCAGTTATTTTCATTGATAGGTTGTGAAAATTGCTGAAAGACCTACATTATTGTCAATTTCTAATTTCCCTTCAGAAGGTGGCATTGAGCCACCTAATTGAACTTTTGAAGTGTATGTCTTGTAGATAAAGTTGTTGGATTGGGAGTTCAGGATTTTGATCCAGGGACAATTAAAGAGCAGCAAATTGGCGTGGGACTTGGCAAGAGGAATGTGCAAGGGATAGTGTTCCTATTCATCTTGCCCCTCTGTGTGTTAGAGGTCATGTGTTTTGAAAGTGCTGTTGAAGAATCCTTAACAAATTGCTGCAGTGAATCTTATAGTTAACACACAGATTTGACTGTGCACTGATTGTGGAGGGAGTAAATATTTAAAGTGGTGGGTAAGGTACCGAACAGGAGAGGCAAGCAAATTCATTCCTAAAAGCCCCCAAAGAAACCAACATAATAACCAAAATCTTGTTGGCATTTGTGCTGGTAGGATCTTAGGGTCCAGCTGATGGCACAGTCTCACCGCAGGTTTCCCAGTGGTGAGGGTGCATTCAATGCAGGACCATAAAATCCCACCATCAGTGAGTAGTGCATGTTTTCCTCTGTTGTGAAACACACCATGTAGCGGGAGGGAATTCCCACTCAATATTTTTTCAAGATAGCTAAAAATTATAATATTTTTCTTTTGGTCATGTTTCTGATGTATTGGAAAACAGGCTAGTAGGGTGTGATTATTGTAATGGGATTCTGAGACAGAGAACTGAATGGACTTAAAACAATAGTCAGAAGTGGTTTTGATAAGTTAATGAACCAAGAGAAAACTCAATAAAAGGTTGCACAAGGCAACAAAATAAGTAGTTTTGATGTGGGTTGTTTTAGTATAAAGGATACATGCAGCATGTAAGTTACAAAATTTCAATGACATGAGATAAAAGTAGGCTGTTTAATTTTTGAAGTAGAAGAGCTAAAGTACAGAAATTTGGTAAGTTGAGAAAAGGGCACTTTTGAGAGTCTGGGTGAAACAATACAGGGTAGAGCGATCAAAGGGAAGGAATAGAGTTAGGAAAATATTGAAACCTTTGTGAGGGAGTAACTGCCTAGGTCTCTCGGAAGACAGTATGGTAACTGGTCAGAGCTCTTTAACGAGAGTGTATATATGTACAGGCTGTCAGCCTCAGAGGACACATCATGAGCAAACTCATGGTGTAGTAACGCCACTGGAATTCTATAGATTTAAAATCTCTCAGGATTGTTGTCAAATAGAAGAAAGAAAGTTAGCTCTGATCGTAGTTTAAATTAAGATCTTTTGAAACTATTTTAAAGTACTGTTAACTTTGTGAAGGTATTTTTATGTTTAAGTGTAGTTTTTAATTTTCTTTACTTTCTGAATAAACAAAATCACCACAATTGGTCACAGACACTATTTCCTGGTTTCAGAACACTTCATAACATGCTATCAGCTATGCTTTCACAATTTCAAGTCCATAGGATCCATGGAATTCCCACAATGCAGAAAGAGGATATTTGGCTAATTAAGTTTTCATCAATCTCTGAAAGAGCATTCCACCCAAGCCCTCCCCTCTGCGCTATCCCTATAACCTCACACAATTACCATGGCAATCCACCTTACTAAAACACTTTTGGACACTAAGGAGCAACTTAACATGGCCAATTCACCTAATAATCATATCTTTGGATTGTGGGAGAAGCAGAGCACCCGGAAGAAACCCATGCAGACAGGGGGGAGAATGTGCAAACTCCACATAAGTCACCCAAGGCCAAAATTTGAACTAGGTCCCTGGCTGTATGAGGCAGCAGTGCTAACTAACCTCTATGCCATTGTAACACAGTGGCAAATGTTGCATTTGAGTCTACATACATTGATGCTGTGGCAGTACATGTCTTCAACTTTAAGGAGGATTTGATCTAACAAAGTCATTCCTATTCATAGATTACATTGCATTTGTGGATGGTTCTATAAGGCTGTAAGAGTTAAATGCAGGAATACAAGAATTAGGAGCAGGGATAGACCATTTGGTCCCTTGAGCTTGTTCCAGCATTTGATAGCATTATAAATGATCTGATGTGTGGCTTCAATGCCACTTTCCAGTCTACTGCCCATGACCCTTGACTTCCTTGTTTATTCAAAATTTAATGCAGTCATGAATATATTCAATGACCCAGCCTCCACTGCTTTCTGAAAAAGAGAAATCCACAGATTAACAATCCTCAGGGAAAGAGTTCTTCATGGGTGGGACTTTCTGGTCTTGTCAGCCCCCCATTAGTACCCAAAATTCCCATCCAAAGTCAATCTTTGCTGGCCTGTCAAATTTTTCATTCAATCTGTCATGAATCTCTCAGAAAATAATTCCACCCCAAATTTTCAGATTCTATGGAAGACTCCTAATTTCTAAATGGTGTCCCTCGTTCCAGACTCCCCCACAAGTTGAAACATCCTCCCAGCATATCCACAGTGTCAGGTTCCCTCAGAATCTCATATATCTCAAAAGATCAACTTCATTCTTCTAAATTTCAGTGATATGTCCAACCTACTCCATCTTTCTTCTTAAGCTAGTCCTTTCATGCCAGGAATCAGTCAATTGAACCTTCACTGGACTTGTTCCAATGCAATTACATCCTTTCTTTAGTAAGGAAACCAAAGCTGTACCCAGCACCTCGGAAGAGGTCTCAATGTCCTGTACACTGTGGCAAAGCGTTCCTATTTTAATATTCCATACCTGTTGCAAAAAACACCAGCATTTCAATTCCTTTCCTGATCACTTATTCTCTGCATAGTGACTTTTTGTGATTCATGTTCCAAAACACCCAGGTCATGTTTATACTTTATACTCCATCTACTAAAGTTTTGGCCGTTGATCTTATCTATATAATCCTTTTGTAGCCTTCATATGTTTTCTTGGCAGCTTACCTTTCTACCTATTTTTGTGTTATCATCAAATTTAGCAACAGTGCATTTGGTCCCTTCATCAAAGACATTGTTATAGACTGTAAATGGTTGAGACTCTAGTACCAATCCTTGTAGGCTATTAACTGTGCCACTCTGAAAATGACCCTTTTATCTACTCTTTTATCTACCCTACTCTTAGCTTCTTCTGTCTTTGATAACATGATAACCTGAATACCATGAGTTCTTATTGTGTGCAGTTATCTTTGATGCATCAACTTGTCAAGTGCCTTTTAGAAATCCAAATACACTACATAGAGAGGTCCCCCTTCCTTCACTTTGCTTGCTGCTTCCTCTCTAATACTTTAGTCAAAAACAATTTCCTCTTCACAAAACCATGTTGCATCCTGATTTTCTAGATGACCTGCCATTGTCTCCTCAATAGTGGATTCTGGCATTTTTCTTATCACAGATATTAGGCCAACTGGCTGAGAGCTCCCTACTTTCTTACCCTTTCTTGAATTGAGGTTTTCCAATCTGCTAGAACCTTTCCAGAACCGAGGGAATTTTGAAAGATCACTGTCAAATGCATAGACTATGCCTGTAGTCACTTCATTTAAGATCCTCCGGTCCAGAAGACTTGTCAACCTTTTATTCCAATAATTTTCCCAGTATCTTTTCCCTTGTCATTAAAATTATTTTAAATTCCTCACTCACATTTACATCTTGATTTTCAAGTGCTCTAGGTGTGTTTTCTATGTCTTTTGCAATGAAGACAGACAAAAAGATCTGTTCAATGCTTCCACTATTTCCATTTTTCCTGATATTAATTGTCCCCATTAATTACTCTGAGACCTTGTTCTCATAGAAAGATAAGCATTCTCAAAAATGAAGATTCTTCTCTTGCTATTGGTTCTTGTCCTTAGGAATCATCCTGTAGACATTGGGCAAACAATTGTCAGTGTGCTGAATATTAAAGAGCAATATTCTATACAGAGTGATCTGATGACTGGCACCTAAGAAAGCTTAAAAGGGTATACTTGCTGTGAATTTCAAGGCAGTAATGGCTGCAGGCACAACTATCCCTGTCATAAATTAGGTTTCTGAATCTAACTGCTGGAAAAGATTGTCTCTTTGATGTAGTACAGATGGCAAAGACATGGCTCCTTGGACATACCCAGGCAAAATAGTGGGATCATTTGACATTTGCCTGTTTAGGTAGGAAACTACAGAGCCCAGCTCCAATATTGATTCTCCTACCTTATTTTGAGTCCAGTGCTGCCCTGTTAGCCCCTTATGGTAAGTGACTGATGCTCCCACCCCATCCCTGTGTCCGTCATATTTCTGAACTGCCAGCGCAAGAGAATGAGAAATGTCTCCCGGAAATCTTTAGTGATGTTTTGACATGTATATATGCTTCACTGGATAAAGCTAGAATCCAGGTGTGCTTGACATACTTTCTGTTTCGATCAGGTTCAAGTAGAAATCTGTATAGTGGAAAATATGATCAAAGAAGAAGTATTAAACTTACCAAATGGAATAGTTCCTATAGGCTGAAGTAATATCTTTAACTATCATCCAGTGACATCATATGGTCTGTAATGTATTTCATATCTCAATGAAGCCCAGGATACAAATAAAAATAATTTTCCCCACCAGTGATGTCACAATGGCTGAGTTATGCCAGCTGAGATTGGTGAGATAGCAGTGAAGGTATCTATCTTCCACCACACTATCTCTGCCATCCATTCCACATACTTGCTGACAAGTAAAGATATGGTATAAAAAGAATTCCAAGTTATTCTTTAAAAATTCCAATTGTTACTTCCATTTTCTGGCATCAACTTAAAATTTAAAAAAAATCAAGTGTCCACTTGTATGATATTTCTTTTGTCAAAACTCATGTAGTCTCTTACTGAATTTTCACTTATTGTGGTAATTACATTTCTTTTGAACTGGGGAAGAATGTTACCAAAAGATTTGGTGTCCAAGAGAAGGTGAAGGTAACATCTCACAGAACTATAACTTCTTCAAAGTTTTATCTGTCATTGGTTATCACTGAGACATCAGGTCCATAATAAAAAGAAAAATAAGAATTGTATTTATGTAATCATTTCACAAACCCTGAACGTCCCAAAGCATTTTACATCCACTGATGTACTTTGAAGAGTAGTCATTGTTGCAGTGCCATAAAGCAAATTGAATGTGGTTTTTATCCCCCCACAATGGGCTTGAGATCCTTTGCTACACTTCCTCAGGTGATTAAAATAGTTATAAGCAAGGATTTTTTAGAGGATGAAGATTTTTTGGATGAATCATTTCGAGCTTTGTGAGGTCCAAAAGAAAAGCAAATAAATCATGGATTCCCAGATAAGTTTGGGATAATGCCAGGGCCAGGTTAGAAGGGGCATATGATGGAAGGTGATCTCTGCTGGGTAATGGCTGGGAACCCATCCAACACTTCCCCTACTGCATGTAGAATCATGAATGGGTTGTGGGCAGCTGGAAGGCAAACACTCAATGGTATAATAGCCTAATTTCTGGGCCAACCTACTTGTTTTCCCACCTGTGGGTGACCCCACATTTATTCTATATTGTAGGATTCTTCTCTCTCATCCAGGTTGATCTTTGTCCTAGTCAAGAATTTGTCCATATTGTCTCTGTCTCACAGTGCCAGGGATCCAGGTTTAATTTGAACCTTGGATGACTGTGTGGAATTTGCATATTCTCCCTGTTGTGTGGGTTTCATCCAGATGCCCAGGTTTCTTCTCTCAGTCCAAAGATTAGTTTGATTGGCCAGACTAAATTGTCCTTAGTGTATCAGGATGTATGGGTTAAGAGGATTAGTGGGGTTGTGCGGAGTTATGGGGATTGGGCCTGAAGAAGATGCTCTGTTGAAGAGTCAGTGCAGACTTGACGGACAGAATGGCCTTATTCTGCACAGTAGAATGAGGTCATTCTGTGGGGCCATTCTATGATTCAATTTCCTCCTCGTTCGAGGAGATGCACTGATCACCCATCTTCTCCTGTTTCAAGTGGTCTTCCCTCAGCAGCACTAAGTTGTAGATCAGGTAGCACAGCACAATAATACAGGAGACCAACTGGAGGTTATATTGTAGGACACCCTCCCCAACCAGTCCAGGTACAGGAACTGCATCTTTAGCATTCCAATAGCATTCGCATTGAGGTGTGAGCCTTATTGTGCCGAGTCTCCACCGGTGTTTATGGCCTCCGCACTGACATCAGTAGCCGCTTTCTGAGTGATTCGTCTTGGCCCCAGGAGCCAACTCTTTAACTGCTGCTGTCCCTCAAAGATGGCTAGTATTCGTGAGTGACCGCAGATGTAACTATCGTGCCTACATTATGTGTATTTGTGTGGTCACCAACGAGTTGAACATTGAGAGAGTGGAATCCCTTGCAGTTCATGAATGGTGCTACTTGCCACAATGGTAACCAAAGATCCATGTGGGTGCAGTTAATTACTTTATTATGAGGGTGAAGCCTATGATCCTGGTTTCTTGGCTCACCTGATCTTGGCCAAGTTTATAAACATCTCTGCGTGTGCATACAGGGCATCTGTGACCTCCTGGATATATTTCTGAGTGGCAGACTGAGAGATGCCATAGATGACCCCTGTGCTGCCCTGGAAGGAGCCGCTGGCCAAATAGTTTACAGTGGCTGTGAAGTTAAGACCTCAGGGTGTACTCCAGTTCCATGGGGTACCAACTTGTGCAGTGTGTGGCAGAGATGATCAACGTCTTCTGAGACAAAGTGGTCCTCTCCAATACTAAATTCAGACATCTAAAGATACGAGTACCTTCGCTGAAAGATTCGAGGCTGGTGCTGCCTCCAAGATTGATTCTGTGCTCCTGCTTCCTGGACAGCTGCGGGTCTTTGGCCTTCGATATATGCAGCAGCATGTCGCGCCTCTGCTGCTGGCCAATAGTATTAGTAGAAGGACAAAATCCACAGGTTCCATGGTTCTCCTGAATCATGCATTGAAAGAATGAGAACACCACAGTGAGCTATGAGGAGACCTATCACAGCCCTAATCCTCTTCCCTCTGTTACTTCCATCCAAGTGCTTCCATTCCCTGTGTGAGTATCTGCTCTCCCTCCCCACATCTCCTCCAACTTAACAACCCCATCCCCACATTATTTCCCCAGTACACCACCAGGGTGAATAGTGTTGAGCCTCCATTTTCTCATGGGATCTGACCCAGCCATTCCATCCCCCCCCCCCCCCCCCCCCCCCCCCTTAGCCCTGAGCTGTACCTATGCATGTTCTGGGTAGCCTTTGAGTATTAGATAGGTTGAGGATAAATGGCTGTTTGAGTGCTCACTTCTGATATCCCCCTTGGAGGTGAACACATCAGGTTCACACTTATGTAGAGCTGTTGTAAGTTGCGCCAGTGTGATGTTACATTAGCACCTGCTGAATATTTGGTGCAGGCTCAATTTCCAGTGTAAGTGCTCACTAATGCAATACTAATGTATAAAAATGAGATTCCTAACATTCTGTATCACTTCACTGGTGGGTCTGATCCAAGAATCATGTTTTTCAAAATTTTCTGAATTTTGAGCCTGCACTATCATTCTCGTGCAAGGATTTGTCTGGGCTCAAGATTCTATCCATCATTCATTTCAAGTATGACTTTGTCCAGAGGTTATTCAGAAAAGTTCAAAATCTTTATACATTTACACAAGTTCAGTACTGGAACCTCTTCTATTTGTAATATATATAAATGACTTGGAAGAGGGAATAAGTGAAGTGATCAGCAAGTTTGCAGATGATACAAAGATTGCTGGACTTGTGGATAGTGAGGAGCATTGTCAGGCGATGCAGCAGGACATAGATAGGCTGGTAGCTTGGGCAGATAGATGGCAGATGGAATTCAATCCTGATAAATGTGAGGTGATGCATTTCGGGAGAAAGAATGTAGGGGGTAGGTATATGATAAAGGGTAGACCTATTAAGAGTATAGAAACGCAGAGGGACCTGGGGGTGCAGGTGAACAAGTCTCTGAAGGTGGCAGAGCAAGTGGAGAAGGTTGTGAAGAAAGCATATAGTATGTTAGCCTTTATAGGAAGGGTTATAGAGTACAAGAGCTGGCCTTTAATGTTGCAGTTGTATAAAACGCTGGTTAGACCTCATTTGGAATACTGCGTCCAGTTCTGGTCGCCTTACTACCAGAAGGACGTGGAGACTCTGGAGAGAGTGCAGAGGAGGTTTACCAGGATGCTGCCTGCTATGGAAGGTCTGAGTTACGAGGAGAGGTTAGGCAAATTGGGACTGTTTTCCTTAGAAAGACGTAGACTTAGAGGAGATCTAATAGAGGTGTACAAGATTATGAGGGGTATGGATAGAGTAAACAGGGTTAAGCTTTTTCTTAGGATGGACTCGAATAGCACGAGGGGTCACGGGCTTAGGGTGAGGGGGGTAAGGTATAATTTGGATGCTAGAGGGAATTTTTTCACACAGAGGGTGGTGGGGGTATGGAATTCACTGCCAAGTAAAGTGGTGGAGGCAGGCACTCTGGAGTTATTTAAGAAATACTTAGATGGGCACATGAACAGAATGGGAATGGAAGGGTATGGAAAACTGATTTAAAATAGGGATCGTGAGCCTTGGGAGTCCTTGGGAAGTGTGTAAATAGATGATGATATTGATATACTTGTTTTTATCCTACAGGTGCTTTGGTCCACCTTGTTGTCTAACAAGGGGCTTACACTTGATGGGTCACGAGAGGGCTGCTCTTGGATTTTTTTTTGAGAGTATCCTAGTGCTTCATGTCGTTAGTGCACGCTTGACCTGGACCATTTGATGGGCAACACGACAGCTCAGTGACTATCTCTGTGCTGTGCAGATACATGGATTTGGGCCTGTGTCTGTGGGAGTTTGCACATTCTTCCCCGTGCTTGCGTGGGTTTTCTCCGGGTGCTCCAGTTTCCTCCCACATCCCAAAGATGTGCTCTTAGGCTAATTGGCAAAACAAATTCTCCCTAAATTGTCTCAAATTTGGTTTTTAATCCATAGATCTATAAACATAGACAGGGATCATGGGTAGAGGTGGGAACATCAGGGTGGCGGCACAGGCTCGTTGGGCCGAAGAGCCTGCTTCCTGTGCTGTTTTGTTCTTTGTTCGTTGTTCTAGGGTGTATCATTGGCAACTTAAATAATGGCATGACTCTCAAGTGCCAACCTTGCATATGCATACATGGGAATCATTATACAAGGAAGTAGTCTATTGTCACAAGGACACATTGATTTCTCCAAGAAGGGAGATGTTGGGAATGATAGATATATTGAACCTCATATCGAAGGTAACATGGCCCCTTCTACCCAACATGTAGCCATCGGTATGCCTTGTCTCTGCAAATCCAGTATGTGCCATTGAGAATTGGATAAGTGTTCTCCCCATTGAAACAATATTGCATGATTGATCATTAATGAGTGGGTTCATGCATATCTGGCTGGTTAAATCCATTGAATTGTGACATCTATTTGTGCCCAAGTCCCTTTCAGGGCCTCCTTTATTTTTAACACACAATATCCCTTTTGGTTTTGGCTCTATTCTAGTTAGAATAAATCTAGGTGCTGGGCTGGATGTATACTTATTATGGTAGGTGTATACTTATTCATGTGACCTGATCAACCACTAAGAGATCTATTACTATAAAAATCCACTGTATCACAAGATTTAGAAAAACCTGATACTAATTTCTTAGGATCTCTAAAAGATTGGGAAAACCAATCCCATATAACTAATTTTGATCATGGCATAGGTACTGATTTGAGCATGTTTAGGAATGTGTGAGCAAACCTAACATTTAGATAAATTAGCAGTTCTTGCATATGTATCTGCCATCTACAGATAGGTATTAGTATGCAGTGTCCAATGGGGGATGTTTGTGTCAAAAGTAATAAATTCATCAACAAAATAGAAATATTTGCAATCATCTTCGATGATTGTCAATTGACAGTCCCCCTATCACTATTCTATACTTTCCAGCTGTTGGTCAATATTGAGAAAGTGAAAACTTTATTGCAAATTTGCATAGCAACCCACATCACACCCAGTTACATGCCAAGCCTTCAAAGTTGGCCTTGAAGATCTGCTGGTCTTCTTTTCAACGTTGCTTGTTAATCCAGTAGTCTTGTAGTGCCAGCAATATTTTGTAACTATAAACAATGTGCCTTTTGGCACTTAATTACTATCACATCAATAATATAATTTCCATCTCTTCCCTCATGATTTCTTTTTTCCATGCTCTGCTCCACTCTAGTGACCCATCTACAAATCCAGATTATTCCTATTATCAGTATTGCAGCTTTTACAGCCATAATGATCCCCTGTTCTTTAGGATCATCCATCCACTGGGGCAATTTTATAATTACAGAATTACTCATTATGTTATGGTTTATGTGGTGTCCAGTGCTTCCATCGCAGACTGTGCTTTTCATCGATTAGGTCACATGTTTTTCATATGACAACTACATCATAGGGTCCTTCCCAAAGAACCCTTAATCCTTTTTTGTCAGTCACGAGTTTCACCATTACCTTGTCTCCTGAGGTAGGTAATTTAGGAGTACTCTTTCCTGCTATTTTAGTGCAGTCTCTATGTTGCTGTTGTGTGATTATGTGATTTCTTTGGTAGAAGATTTACCAAATTCCTCATACATTGGAATACTGCTTTTCAATCTATTGCAAGCTCTCCCCCTATAATCCCTCTTCTGGGAGGCCCAATGCTCTTCCAGTCATCAATTCATGATTAGCTCTCTGTCATATTTCAGGCAAAACCATATTGGATTGTTTCCCTCCTGTAAAATAGCTTTTGCTAGCCTATTTTCCAAAGTGTGTTCATTTATTCTACCATTCCTAAGTTTTGGGGGTGATGTGGTATATGAAACCTTTATTTTTTTCTGAACATTCGACAATTCTCTCTTAAGATCCTTCCTGAATTGTGGGTATCCTAATCAGAGTTTAAGAGCCATTCTCCATCAAAGTATTATTTCATTTGCCAATATCAAATCTATAGTTTTGGCTTTGACATCTTTACACAGAAGTGCTTCTAGCCAGGGGATAAGCTGATCTATAATTACTAAACAATGGACGGGAATTTACAACATCACTTGGGCGAGGCTCGTAAAACCCCATCCAAGGCCAATGGAGAATTCAATTGCGTGAGCCTCGCCTGCCCCAATTCTGGGGCAAGCAACGTGGTAAAATTCCAGCCAATATGTCTTTCTTCGTACCCATGCCAATGGTCCTGTAAAATGGATTTGTAAATTTTCCTATGGTCCTTTAGGCCATGGTTGATTTCCAATCTTAATCCTGCAGGGATGACCTGGCTCCACCAAAGCACACTGCAGACATTGCTGGCAGAATTCCACTACCTTTTTTCCCATGCCCTTCCAATAACAGCAGTCTCTAAGTCGATCATATTATCTCATCCCATATGAGCCAGACTGTGATATATGTTTACCAAAGTTTGTTGCACTGCTTCTGGGGTATTATTTTCCCTTCCCTTTTCCATATTTCATCGTGATCTTTCTATCCATCATCTTTTTCCGCTTTTCCTTTTCCTCCTCATCTGCTGTTTGTGCACTTTTTTTACATTGATGTCAGTGCTTGTCTATCTGCTATTCCTGGAGTTTTCCTATTTCCAATCATGTTCTATTAAATCTTTTGCCAACTGATTAGCCCAACCATTACATCTCTGTGCCCGATTTATAATCTTTCAGTTAGGCTTGTACTTTAATCACGGCTGCTTATTAGTTATGGGCAGCTTGAATTAAATCTCTGATTCAATTCTTATGTGGAACGTACCTCCCATTAGTTTTACAACCCCTTGCCATCTCCAGGCTGTCACGTAGTCATGTACTATGCCAAATCTAGTATAGGTGTTAATTTGCTTTCTTTTATTCCATTCTGGGATTTTGGTTAGAGCTAACAACTCGGCCATTTGTGCTGAGTTATTCCTGGGAATTTGTTCTCCTGCAATCTATGTAGTTGCATCATCTACCACTGTCCATGCAGTGCAGGGCACACCCCCCTCCCCTCCACCCAATCTGCGACCTATTCTCTGGCTCCATTTACATACAAATTAATTATCCATTTTCTTTCAAGTCATCCCTCAACCAACACCTCACTTGTTCCTTCATTTACCTCTGCTACACATTTGTGATCTGTTCCTTGTAGTCAATCCTCCTGCAGGATTTTCCCTTAAGTTTTTGTTGATTTCTATATGCTTATCTCCTGGCAAAAGATTTTCCTCCCACTTTGAGTGTCTTCCATCAGAAATTCCTTTCAGTCTCCCAAGAGTTGGATATTTATGTGGGAACTATAGAGGACTATTTTTCCCATCAAGGTGAAAGGTGCTGAATCACTGATTGCCTACAAGGTGCACATTAAGCTCTTACACATTGGTGCAAGCCTTCGGCAACTAAATCTATTTGAATGGAGTAATATCCCACTTGTATTAATTTATCCATATATTGCTGAGCAACTTGGATTCCATCATTTCCTTGACAGAAAATGTGAGAGTGTTTTGTGAGATCTGGTAATCCCAGAGCTGGGAACTTGGGCCTGTTTTAAATCTGAGATACTTGTGCTTCTTTTTGTCTCCACTCTATCTGTTCTTTGCTAGTCCTTCCTTCTTTATCAAATCCTGTAAGGATTTTGCAGGTGTAGCATAATCCTCTACAAAATGTATTTAGTAGTTAAAAAGTCCCATACTTGTCTTACTCTTTTTACAGTATGAGGTCTCTTCATACAAAGCATGGCTTTTTTCTGATCTGTGGGTATCTATTTCTTAGACTGGAATATGACATGGCCCAAGTAAGTCACTTGTTTCTGTTCCATTTGAGCCTTCTTTGGGTTTAACTTGAGTCCAGCTTCTTGAATCACCTGAATTACCCTATGGAGGACTCAGCTTCAACTATTGGAGGCTATCAGAATGTCATTTATATACTGTAGATGTAAATGTAGTATACATTTATATACATGTGCACTCCAAGAGCGCAATTATTTGAGTTTGTGAAATATGGCTGGATTATTGTGAAATCCCTTGGCAATTGGGTCTAATCGTATTGTTGGTTCCCGACAGTGAATGCAAACTTATGCTTTTCTGCTATGGGAATCAACCAGAATCTATTGGCTCTGTCTAGCACAGTGAATATTGTGTGCTGTAGTTTAAAAGTATTAAGTATGCTAGCTGGATTGACCACTATTGGGTGCTCTTGAGTCGCGTAATAGTTTAAAGCAGTATTATCAGGTTTTTTGCCCAGCCAAATCAATGAATTAGACTGGAAAAAAGTTTAAGTCAGTATTTGTTGTTTTTCTAAATCAACAATGATGACTTTTACTGCCTTCATAGCTTTTGGCTTACTTGGATACTGTTTATGCCGGCAGTGGTATGGTGTGGGGGTTAAACTTCCCTGGGAATCGTTATCGGAGCAATAATTGTGTTTGGGGATATTGTAAGACTAAATTTCTCCATATTGTTCCACCCTCCTAATTTAGTTGAAGAGTTGCTATCTGGGAAATTGTACATCCCTTCTTCTGACCCCACCAGTTCTGCTTCTGAAGCTTGTGCCACACTTTTGTGCCTGCCTTAGCATTGATTATAGCTCCCTTGGTTTGATTTGATTTATTATGGTCATATGTAATACAATGAAAAGTATTGTTTTGTGCATGCTATATAGGCAAAGGTTCATCGAGAAGGAAACAAGAGAGTGCAGAATGTAGTGTTACAGTCATAGCTAGGGTACTGGGAAAAATCAACTTAGTAGGTCCATTCAAAAGTCTTATGGCAACAAGGAGGAAGCTGTTCTTAAATTGGTTGTAACATGACCTCAGACTTTTGTATCTTCTTCCCAACTGGAGGAGATAGAAGAGAGTATGTCCAGGGTGCATAGGGTCCTAAATTATGCTGTTTTTCTGAGGCAGCAGAAAGCGTTGACAGAGTCAATGTACAGATTTGCTTGATGGACTGGGCTTCATTGATAACCCTTTGTAGTTTCTTACAACCTTGGGCAGAGCAGGAGCCATACTGAGTTATGATACAATCAGAAATAATGCTTTCTATGGTGTGTCTGTAAAAGTTGGTGAAAGTTGTAGCTGACATATCTAATTTCATTAGTCTTCTGAGAAAGTAGAGGCATTGGTGGGCTTTCTCAACTCTAGTGTCAGCAGGAAGGAACAGGACAAGTTGTTTGTGATCTGGACATATAAAAACTTGAAGCTGTTGACGATTGATGCAGACAGGGGCATGTCCTGCACTATGCCTCCAGAAGTCGATAACAATCTCCTTTATTTTGTTGACACTGTGGGAGAGAATATCGTCGTTGCACCAGTTCACCAGATTCTCTATTTCATTCCTAACTGTTTTAACAGATCTATTCCCAAAATATTTCCTTCACCCTTCATATCCAAATCTGTATTTGGGGACTCCATCTTTGGTCCCCCGCATTAAGCACAACACAATTTCTAATGCTTTTGTATGTTTTTGCTCCGCTCCCTAGGCCAATCCAAGAGTCCTTCCTTGGAGCCCTAGATTAACCGTAATTTCTTTACGCAGTCCTAGTGTATTCACACCCTCTGCCCTAGTCCAAATCACTCAGCTTATGGCTTCCAGAAGTCTGTTGCACAACTGCTGGCAATCGAAACATACTCACCCACTGTAGGAGACATATCTTGCTGCTGGATTTCTGTGGCCTATCCTGCTGACTACACCAGTTGAAGTGGGGATTTTCTCTCAGATGCTAAATATTAATCTGAACCCAGCTAAATACAGAGGCTTGTAAAAGATAGGATGCTGGTTGAAGATGTTTTTTTATTGGCCAACATGTGTTGGGAGAAAGGAAATCCAATACACCAACTCCTTTCTGAAGTTTACAGTGCAATAGCAAAATGGTTATTCATTTTTGAAAATTCATTTCTCCTACCTACCCTATTACCTAACTGGATGCTGTGATTGCATTAGTATGCATTATTTACTTTGGCCAATTGCATTCGACCTTCTAGCAGAACTAGGAATTCTATAGCACCCAAAAGTTCCTACCCACTGTTATTAAGCCACAGAGTTAACAAAGAACAAAGAACAACACAGCACGGGAAACAGGCCCTTCGGCCCAACGAGCCCGCGCTGCCATCCTAACATCTTAATGACATATAGAGATCAATATAGGGACAATTTGTTACCCAATCAGCCTAAGAGCACATTTTTGGGATGTGGGAGGAAACCGGAGCACTCGGAGAAAACCCACGCAACCACGGGGAGAACGCGCAAACTCCCGCAGACACAGGCCCAAATCCATGTGTCTGCACAGCAACAGCGATAGTCTCTGAGCTGTCATGTTGCCCATCAGATGGTCCAGTTTAAGCATACACTAACAACTTGAAGCACTAGGCCACTCCTGAAGTAACATCCAGGAGCAGCCCTCGCACGACCTGCCGAATGCATGCACCTTGTTGGTCAACAAGGTGGACCGAATAGCCTGTGGAAACAATTAAAGTATTTAAACAGTCCTACTATATCCCTCTATCTGCAGACCGCTCATGTGGCTGTCCAAGAGACCCTTAAACAACCCTAGCGTGCCTGCTCCCACCACCTTACTCGGTAGTGCATTCCACACCCCCACTACACTTTGTGTGAAAAAATGCCCTCTAATATTAGTCTTATACATAGCCCCCCTCACCCTAAGGCTGTGACCCCTCGTTCTATCCGAATCTAATGGTGGAAAAAGCTTACCACCATTTACTCTATCTATACCCCTCATAATCTTATATACCTCCAATAGATCCCCTCTCAGCTGACGTCTTTCAAGGGAAAACAACCCCAGTGCGTTCAACCTTTCCTCGTAAGACAACCCTTCCATACCAGGCAGCATCCTGGTAAATCTCCTCTGCACTCTCTCCAGGGACTCCACATCCTTCCGGTAGTACGGCAACCAGAACTGGATGCAGTACTCCAAGTGAGGCCTAACCAACGTTCTATACACTTGCAACATCAAACTCCTACTCTTGTATTCTATACCCCTTCATATGAAGGCTAACATACCATACGCTTTCTTTATCACTTTTTCCACCTGTACTGACACCTTCAGAGACTTGTGAACCTGCACCTCCAGGTCTCTCTGCGTCTCTATACTCCGGATAGTTTTACCTTTTATCCTGTAACTCCCCTCTACATTATTCCGGCCAAAATGCATCACCTTGCATTTATCCGGATTAAATTCCATTTGCCATCTATCTGCCCAATCTACCAGCCTATCAATGTCCTGTTGTATTGCCTGGCACTGCTCCTCAATTCCCGCCAATCCAAGTATCTTAGTGTCATCAGCAAATTTGCTGATCACACCACCTACCCCCTCTTCCAAGTCATTTATATAAACCACAAATAGAAGAGGTCCTCGTACTGAGCCCTGTGGCACACCACTAGTGACAGACCTCCAGTTGGAAAAAGAGCCTTCCACTACTACCCGCTGTCTCCTCCTCCCAAGCCAGTTCTCAACCCATCTACATACATTTCCATTGAGCCAAATTTTACCAGCACGTCCACCCAAGTTTTGTATAATCCCGCCCGAGGCCTATGGAGAATGTTGTTCTCCCAGCCTTACCCACCCCTAGAATCAGGGTGAGCGTGCTGGTAAAATTATGGCCACTGTACCACTCTGCCTTATTATCATTGGGAATTGAATATATACTTTCTGAATACTTCTATTCATTTTCTAGAGTATCAGAACTTGCACTCTCTGTGACTTTCTTCTGATAATATAACTGTATTCTGCAGCTTATCATTCCCAAAGAATGTGGCCTGTCTGGCTTAATGCTCCAGGGCAGTTTGCATTTTGGCTAAGGTGCACAATATATTCAGAAATGCTGGTTTAATTTCTATTATATATTTGTCTATACAAGTAGTACGTTTGTATAAAGTAAGGATAAGGCACATTGTGGATGTTATTCTAGGTTATTTTCTGCTGTTTAATATTAAATCTTATTAATTTTTAAATCCCAGGGTTTTCTGAATCCCTCTACCAGTGACTTTCTGACAATGATGGCCTCCCGTTATGCTTGACTACCTAACAGGGATGAGGGATTCAGTTGTGTGGAGAAACCTGAGAAACTCGGAACAGAGAAGGTTAAGAGGGATTTTTTTTTTTCTTGGTACTTTAATTCTCATCAAAAAAGTCAATTCAAATTAAGTCCAATCATGGTCCCAACACAAAGGACAAACAAGATATAAGCTGACAAGACATTACATCTCATCTTGGGTTCGATCAAACAAGATCCAAGCTCCTGGGCTTGATTTTAATATGCTGTTCATGTACCTTTAAGAGATTTAAAAAAAAAATCATGCTCACAGCCTTAGGTGATGCCATTGTTGGAAGACAAAATACTGTATGCAGGCCAGGTAACAAGGATTTCATTTTCAGTTTTAGCTTTGAGCTGCAGGTTTTGATTTGAGTTTTAGAAGGGATAGCAAGCTAAAGTGTTTTCTCTCTCTCCCTGCTGTTTTGAAAATTCTGTTGGTTAGCTGAAAGCAAGATCTTGTTTTCCTGAACGGTGAAAGCCTGCTGTTGTTGGGGGCTGGACCAGAGTCTTTCTGGTGGGTTGGGAAGTTGTCTTGTCTTCAAACTGTTTGGAGTGAATCCAGAGAAGTGAAAATTTTAACCAGGGGATTCAAATTTCCATTATATGTGAGCAGTAGCCTACGCTGTGTTAACAATGTGACAACTGTATTGATGCATCTCAGAGTAGAACATGCTGTATGCCAACGTTTTATTGCACTTTCTGTAATTTTCAAGTTGGAATGTTTTGTAATGTACTTTTCGAAAGTTTATAAATAAAGTATATATTTTTTAAAGTCCTACTGCTGACTGAGACTATTGCTGCAATCGTTTACGTGCTGTGATGATACTGCGACTTTAGGAAATGCACTTATATTATGTTTCTTGTAAGGGGTAAGTTTAACATTCATCTCTGTTTGCAAGGTACAGACTTGTCTGAACAATAAGCAGCTCAAATGTTGAGAATTCAGGGTAATGACTGATTTATATTTATTAAACAGAGTAAATGTGTTTTACACATGTAGCTTTCTTTGGGGTTGGAGTAGAATTTTTGGTTAGGTTGATTGAGATATGGAGGAGCTAAGCTTGCAGGGAAGATACAGTTTTTTTAAAATTTTAGAACAGTCAATTACTGCCTGGTTCTGAAAGAAGCGAGAGATGTCTTTTTGTTTCTCTCTGAATGTTGCTATTGAGGCAGTCAGAAGACAGATGTCTCTTTATCTTGCTCTTTCCAAACATGTTCAAAAAGCTCTAGGATTAAGTTCATAGACATATGTAACCAAGTTCCATGAAAATGATTCAGACCTCGCTGGTGCAAATGTTGATATTGCTCCAGCTAGCATCTGCCCAATTGATGCTCCCTATAAAGGAGGATTTATTTTTGCCATTTTATCATAGTTATCATCATATCATGAACCACAACATTACAATTTGAATTCTTTGAAATCTGTAATGTTGTTTGTGATGCATAACTCTAGATAAAATCACACATAAGAAATAAAATTGAACTGGAACAAGTATTGAGACTGAGTTTTATTTAACAACTACATTAATGGTGGCAGTCCTTTCAATTCTAGATGAAAGTAAAGTTGTCTCAACTTTGCTGGCTTAGGTCACTGCTCCATAAGTTTCAGGAATATTTCTTTAGAAACCTTTCAAGTGCCTAAAGAACTTTTCAAGTGCCTAAAGAACTTTTCCTTTGTACTTAGAAGACAGTTTAAATTCAGGACATAGGTTTTCATCATCTGATAGAAAACCTTTTGTGTTTTTGAGTTCCATCAGCAGCATATTAGCATTATTTAATCCTCCTCTTACAGCTTGAGCAAGTACGAAACATATGTTTGGGGCCACATTTGCATTCCCTTGTGGTTTTCTCACCTTTCTTGAGCAGTTGGTGATTCTGAATCCTTCTCATGTGATCGTCCTCATTAAGAGATGTTTTTGAGGAATACTGATTGCTTTGAGCAGTGAACATTGAACGAGTGTCTCTACATTTGCATTGGGTTGTTTGGAAGTTCTGTTTGTCATGGCAGTGAATATTGGAACATCCTTGGATAGATTGAAATTGGCTTCCTGAAAGCAAGTTCCAATTTTGGGAGGGCATTTCTTGATGAGCTTCTCTGTTTTGAGGATAGGGTCTTGAGGTAATCACTTTGTTTGATGGGTGGATATCCTGTTTATTTTGGATGTGTGGTGTTCTGACTTCTTGTATGACTTCAATTTCAATTTCAGTATAATCAGGCTTAATTTGGGGGTTAGTTTCCTGATGACCTTGTCTGACTTCAGAATCGATTTTTTGGGCATTTTCCTTATCTGCATTATAATATTTGAGAAAATCATGCCTGTTTTGACATTGAGGTGTTATTTTAGTCACAAATTTGGTTTGTAAATGATTTTCCCAAACTGTTGGAGTTACTACATTTTGGATGTCGTGGTGTGAGATTTTGTTTTGTATAGTTGTTTGTTTGTCTTGCATCACCCTTTTATTTTCCATTGATTGGAATGATTGGTCTCTTTTACCTGTTGCAATATATGTTTGACGATTGTGTGCTTCTTGCTTGGAATTTTGGGATGTCTCAGTAGAAGGCATTATATCTGTATTAATTATACAATTTGTTGATCTCCATGGAGTTTCTTCGTTCTTTAGCAAAACACTAGGATGTTGTGTGGGAGTTGGCGATATCATCTCCTCAATCGTGAAATCAAGATTATTTTCAGAAGATGCGTTTGTGAGTTTTTCCTTACCTTGACAATAGATTTTTGAGATATGTTCTCTATCTTCAGGGTGGACATCCAGGAGATCTTGGTTATTTTGATTGTTAATATTTCTGCTATCTTGTGTGACTTGATTTTGCATTCTTGGGAAATTGTTTTCTTCTTCAGAAGATTTCTCAGAAACAAGCCTGCATTGGGAATAATGCTTCAGGGCATGTTGCGTATCTTTGTCATCTTCCACTGAATCTTGCCTCCTTTGCAACTGAATTATTTCAATGTCTTGTTTAGCTGAATTTTGGATTTCATGAAAATCTTGTATATCTTTTGTAGAGAACTCTAGTAAATCTTGGTGGGAATTTTTAGCTTGTTCTTTGTTTCTAGCTCTTTTTCTATGTTTTGATTTGAATGATTGGCTTACTTTTCCTGACTCAGTGTTGACTGTCTGGACATTCCTTACCTCCAGTTCAGATCTTTGAGGCTGCTTCACTGTCTTGTGGTTTGATTTAGTGGATGTTGAATCTTTTCTGGGTGCAGTAGTTGGAAGTGTCAGTGCTATTTCTTTGCATTGGTTTTGAGAAGAATTTTGATGACATTCAGATGTGTTTAGGTTTGAAGGCATTATTACTTCCTGATTGAGAACTAGGCCATTTTGGGAGGATATTTTCAAGGATACTTCTCTGCAAGGACAGAGTTTTGTGATATGTTGTTGTTTTTCAGGTACAATATCCAAATCCTGTTGATTATGGCTCAGAACATTTCTTCCTTGTTTAATTTGAGAATAATCTTCAAGGATATCTTGTCCATTTTCAGAAAACATTTCTGGGGTTGCTTGCCCACCAAGAAGATACATTTTTTCTTTATCTCGCATCTTATCAGGTTGGATATCCAAGGAATTTTGTTGGTTTTGGCTATGAGTTTTTTCATTGCCTTGTTTAATTTGAGAATGTGTTTCTAAAAGTTGTCCATTTTCAGAAGAAATTTCTGCATGTACTTGTCCATCTTGGACATGAACCTCTGGTTTATGTTGCTTGTTTTCAAAGTGGCTTTCCAAAACACCTATCTCTCTTTGGCTACAATCTATTGTAATGTCTAGTTTGATTGGGGATTGTTGTTTTTGATCTTGTCCTTCTGTTGGAAAGAGCTTTGAAATACTTTGGCTATAATAGTAGGAATCTTTAGTTTGTGTTTGTTTGTGAAGTTTAGCTCCTCTCTTCTGTTTTGATTTAGATGATCGACGCTTTATGCACAAATCAGTGGTGGATGTCTGGATATTTCTTTCCATCTCACACTTTTGAGAGGTTTTCAACCTCTTTGTAGTAAGTTTTTTAGATATTGTGTCAGTCTCAGATAATGATTTTGGTAGTGTTCCAAAATCTTCCACTTGGAAATAATTAAAATCCTGATTGGGTGTTTTAGGGCTTGAAGGGATTATCTCTTCCTTACTGAGCGTAGGCTCCGTCATCAAATCAGGAATCAGGTGGCTTTCAAGCTCTTTAGAAAGGGATGCCAGATCATCATTTACCAGAAGAAGTGCTGGGGGATTTTCATTGTGAACTCCAAGAACTGTTGGGAGACGTTCATTAGCTACATTGGGAGTTAGTGGCAAGCATTCTTCAGCAGTTTTAAAGGCTGCTGGCAGATATTCATCCTCAGGTGATTGTAATCCCTGATCTGTCACAGGAGATTGGCATCCATTAAGTGTTTTGAGTGGTTGTAGTATTAATTCCTTTTTGCCTGTTTGATGGTCAGCTGCCAATAGATTTTTAGTATTCATGTTATGAGGCAGTGACTGTTGTTTTTCAAATATCCTTCTGTCTGTCTTTGGGGGGTTCTGATCCTTGTTTTTAAATGAATCTAGGGGTGTTGTTTGATCTTCAGTGATAGATGGCATATGTAGACATAATTCATCATTAGTTTTTATTGATATTGTATTGTGTTTATTAGATTCAGCATTGTGTTTTTTTCGGTTGCATGAAATATTTTGTTTTGGATCTTGAATGGCATTTAGCGAAGTGCTGGAGATCATGGGAATATCTAATTTTTCTGTGTTGCTGGCACTTATTTTTTGACTAATACTGATAGTAATGCTGTTGTTTCCAGAAGTAATGAGTTTCAAAGAATCTAGATCAGCATCTAGTGGAAAATCAAATTTGTTACAAAATCCATGAAAAATATTTCTGATCATTCCATATTCATCCTGTATGGTAATTGACTGATCACCAAAGATATTTATTGTTCTGCCATTGATTGTTGAATTCACATTATTTACGGGAATATGCCCAAGATTTAGGCATATTGAAAGATGTTGCCATTTCTCATCATATTCATTGTCTCTTTTATTGCTCATAACATCAGGATCGTTTCCATCCAAGGATTTGTTTTCCTCCATGCTTGGTCAACTTTGCAGCAGTCATATGTTACTAACTTCCTGAAAATAACAATTTACAAAATACCAGTTCCTGTTTACAGGAGCAATCTGAAAACAGTATCTTTAACTCTAAAATGGAAATGGCGATATGAGATGAGAGTTCATGGGCTTCTAGAAAATCATAGTGATTCAAAAATTGCTGTCAAAATAGCCATGAGGCTAATTGCGCTCCCTGTTATGTGCAAATGCCACAGGAATTTCAGTTGAGGGCAGATACCAAATTAAATTCTGAATTTCAAGTTGTTGTCAGAAATGCACTGCTCTGCCATTCACTTTGCAAAATGGTTCCTCATTCAAGCGCACTGAGCAATGTGAATTTTCTGTGCATGCACATTGTATGCACAATCAACTCACCATATAGAGGAGTTGAAGTTGAAAATGAGTCATAACATTGTTGAATGGTACAGTAGGATTGAAGGGCCAAATAATTTCTAGCTTGTATTTCTGATGCTCTCACATCTCAGTATCTATTTATTAATTTTTTTAGTTAGGCTAATTACAGCCAGATTAGACAGGATTTAGAGGCTGTTGTTTGGGAGAAGCTGTTTGAGGATAAATCCACATCTGGCAAGTGTGAGTCTTTTAAGGAGCACTTGATCGGAGTGCAGGACAAAGAAGGAGAGAAAAGGCAGGACTCGGGAATGATGGATGACCAGGTAAATTGTCAAGAAGGAAAAGGACACACACAGAAGGCTCATGCAACTAAAAACAGATGAAAATAACTCAAAGAGGGAGTTAGCAGGGCAAAAAAAAGTCATGAAATGTACTTGACAGACAAGGTTAAGGAGAGTCCCACGGCACTTTATACATATATTAGAAACAAGAGAGTGGCTAGAAGAAAGAGTTTGTCCATTCAAAAACACAGGAGGGAAGTTATGAACAGAACCAAATGAAGTGGGTGAGATCCTTAAAGAGTATTATGCATTGATATTCACAAAGGAGAGGGACACTTTGACTGATGGTGTCTCGGAGGATTATGCAAACCTCCAGAGCAAGTCACCATTACGAGGGAGAAAGTGATAGATATATTAAAAGCATCAAGGTACACAAATCCCCAGTGTTATATGTCATCTATCCCAGATTCCTGACACAGACTTTAACAGAAATCTTTGTTTCCTTGTTTATCATGGGTGAGGTCCCAGAGGGATTGGAGGATAGATAATGTCATCCCGTTATTTAAGAAGGATAGCAAGGATAACCCGGGAAATTAGAGTCGAGTGAGTTGACGTCAGTGATAGTGAAATCATTGGAGAAAATTCTTAGGAATAGGATCTATACACATTTGGAACTGAATGGTCTTATTACTGACAGACAGCATGGTTTTGTATGAGGGTCATGTCTCACTAATTTGGTTATTTTTTAAAGAAGTGAGAAAAATGATTGATGACGGAAGGATTGTGGTTGTTGTCTACATGGACTTTAGTAAAGCATTTGACAAAATCCATCGTGGTAGCTTGGTACAAAAAGTTAAATCACATGGGAACAAGAGTGAAATAACTGATGAATTCAGAACTGACTTGGCCATAAAACAGTAAGAAGTCTCACAAAACCAAGTTAAAGTCCAACAGGTTTATTTGTAGCAAACACCACTAGCTTTCAGAAATGACTATTCCTTTGTCAGGTGGGTGGAAGTTCCTGATGAAAGAACAGTCAGTTCGGAAAGCTAGAGGCATTTGTTACAAATAAACCTGCTGGACTTCAACTTGGTTTTGTGAGACTTCTTACTGTGTTTACCCCAATTCAACACTGGCATCTCAACATCTTGGCCATAAAAGACAGAGGATAGCAGAGAAAGAGTATTTTTCTGAATGGAGATCTGTCATTAATGGTATTCCACAGGGATCGGTGCTGGGACCTGCGTTGTTTATAATGTATATAAATGACTTGGAAAAAAAAGTAACTGGTCTGATCAGCAAGTTTGCAGATGACATTAAGATTACTGGAGTTGTGGACAGTGATGAAGATTGTCATGGGGTATAAATAGACTGGAGAATTGGGTGGAGAAATTACATATGGAATTTCATCCAGAGAAATATGAGGTGATGCATTTTGGTAGATCCAATTCAAGTGGGAGTTATAAAATAAATGGCAGAATCATCAGGAGCATGGACACACAGGTCCATGTATGGGAGTACAGGTCCACAGACAATTGGAAAAGAAAACATTTGGCATGCTTGTCTTCATTGCTTGGGCCACAGAGTATAAAAGTTGGCAAATTATATTACAGTTGTATAAAATGTTGGTTAGGCTACATTTGGAATACTACATTCAAATCCAGTTGCTTACCAGAAGGACGTGATGGCTTTGGAGGGATAACAGAAAACGTTGACAAGGATGTTCCTTCATATGGAAGGTATTAACTATGAGGAAAGATTGAATAAACTGGTTTGTTCTCCCTAGAAAGATGTAGGATGAGAGGCAATCTGATAGAAGTTTATAAAATCATGAGGAGCATAGATAAGGTGGCATAGATAAGATGAACAGTCAAACAAAGAACAAAGATCAAAGAACAAAACAGCACGGGAAACAGGCCCTTTGGCCCAACGAGCCTGCGCCGCCACCCCGATGTTCCCACCTCTACCAGTGATCCCTGTCCATGTTTATAGATCTATGGATTAAAAACCAAATTTGAGACAATTTAGGGAGAATTTGTTTTGCCAATTAGCCTAAGAGCACATCTTTGGGATGTGGGAGGAAACCGGAGTGCCCGGAGAAAACCCACGCAAGCACAGGGAGATTGTGCAAACTCCCACAGACACAGGCCCAAATCCATGTATCTGCACAGCACAGCGATAGTCACTGAGCTGTCGTGTTGCCCATTTTTTTTACACTCCAGACCTCCAAGCCCATTCGGAACCTTGTGTATTTCTCATCCAAGCTTAGTCTATCTCCCATCTCGCTCTCTACGGAGCTATCGGTCTCAGCCCCTCCCCCCTCCATATTAGTTTAAATTCTGCCAAAACACTCCAGCTAACCTCCCAGCTAAGATATTCACGCCCTTCCCATTTAAGTGTTCCCCGTCCCTTCTATACAGGTGCCCTTCTTTCACAAAGACTTCCCAGTTATCCACAAATATGAAACCCTCTGCCCTACAGCAGTCCTTCAGCCACGCATTCAGCTGTAGGATCTCATTTCTCCTGGCTCTGCTATTACCCAGCCCTGGTAGAAGCCCTGAGATCTGGAGGCCCTGCTCTTCAGCCTACCCCCCAACTCCCTGAACTGCCTTCGTATATCCTCCCTGCTCTTCCTTCCTACATCCTTCTCTCCTACGTGAATAATCACATCCGCCTGGGTCCTCTCACCCTTCAAAATGCCCTCTACCCTGTCAGACACATCTTGCACCCCTGCTCCAGGGAGGCAAGCTACCATCCTAGAGTCCTGTCTTGGACCACAGAAGTGCCTTTCTATTCCTTTGACCCTCCCATTCCCCCACCACTATCTCCCTTTTCGCCCCTTTCCTCCCCTTTGAGGTACTCTGGTCCTCCTGCCTTGCCTTTTTTAACCCTCTGCCCTCGATATTTTGGAGGACTGCCACTGGGGAAGTCTTTGGACTGTCTCCCCTCTCCTTTTTCCCCTTCCTGACAGTAATCCACCTGTAAGGGTCAGGTTCCCCCCTCTTAGGGTCCGGCTCTGTCACCTTACTCTGCCTCCCTTCCATGATTGCCTCGTTCTCCCTGACTAAAAATGCATCTTCCAATTGCCGCTCCAGTTGCTTGACCTGAGCTGCAGCTCCAAACGCTTGACGCATATGTGGACTTTCGGAAGCTTTTTCCCTGGGCAGAAATGATAATGACAAGGGGCACAAGTTTAAGCCATGTGGGAAAATGATCCCACTTAGAGAGGGCGGGGGAAGCTTTTTATGAAGAGGGCGGTGGATGCCTGGAATGTATTGTCAAGTGAGGTGGATGAGACAAATATGTTAGCAATATTTAAGACTTATTGAATGGGCACATTAACAGCAGGATATGGAGGGGTGCAGATAGTTGGTCTAGAGACAACAATGAGATCAGCTAGGCTTGATAGGTCGAAGGGCCTATTTCTGTGCTTGCACTGTTCTTTGTCAATCAATCTATCTGGCACCCAAATATAATTATTGCAAGTATGGAGCTTCAATCCTTCAGATTTTAACTGTTACTTGAGATTGAAAATGTAAAATTTATTTTTTCTTACATTTTGTCTCACATTTTATCTTTCTTGTTCAAACTTTTATTCCTGAACTTTTTGTCTCTTTCTATATCTAAGTTAATAGTGAATTCACTGTTTTAACTTGCGCTTATTTGTTCAGACCCTGTACTGTTATTTTCACAGTTCCTCAACCCGAATGGTTAAAGAATTATGCAGTTTAGTATCCTGTTTGATCACATCCCTGATGATCTGTAGAAGTTACCATACACTGCCATCTCACTTCCAACAATGTGCAGGCAAAACATGGCCTGTACTGCACTGTAATGTTCTAAATTTTTGGATAGTTGGGTCTCACTTCCTGCTATCTGAAGAGTCAGCGATTGCTGACTCCGAGTTCCCCACAGACATTTAACACTTGAATGACCATTGTGGCTGGAGACAGGACTTCTGCCCCTCAGTGATTGGCTCCAGCTCTCTATTCTCTGCATCAATGCTGCAGTGAACAGGGGAGGAAATGCAGGTGTGGAATTGCAGTTCCAGATAGAACATAGAACATAGAACACTACAGCACAAACAGGCCCTTCGGCCCACAAGTTGTGCCGAACACATCAAAAACCTACCCAGCCATAGACCTATCTATAACCCCCAATCCCATTGGATCCCATATACTCATCCAGAAGTCTTTTAAAAGACCCCAGCGAGTTCGCCTCGACCACCACCGACGGCAGCCGATTCCATTCACTCACCACCCTCTGAGTGAAAAACTTTCCCCTAGCATCCCCTCTGTACTTGCTTCCCTGCACCTTAAATCTGTGCCCTCTCGTCGCGACCATTTCAGCCCTGGGAAATAGTCTCTGAGAGTCCACCCTATCTATTCCTCTCAACATCTTGTAAACCTCTATCAGGTCGCCTCTCAACCTTCGTCTCTCCAGGGAGAACAGTCCCAGCTCCCTCAACCTGTCTTCATAAGGCATGCCTCCCAATCCAGGCAACATCCTTGTAAATCTCCTCTGCACCCTTTCAATAGCTTCCACGTCCTTCCTATAGTGAGGCGACCAGAACGTACTCCAAGTGTGGTCTGACAAGGGTCCTATAAAGCTGCAGCATTACCTCCTGACTCCTGAACTCAATCCCTCGATGAATGAAGGCCAGTACACTGAAGCTTTCTTAACCACATCCTCCACCTGGGAGGCCGATTTGAGAGTCTTATGGATCCGGACCCCAAGATCCCTCTGCTCTTCCACACAGCTAAGACTTCTACCTTTGATAGTGTACTCATTCATCCCGTTGGATCTGCCAAAATGGACCACAACACATTTATCCGCGTTGAAGTCCATCTGCCACTTCTCCGCCCAGTCTTGCATCCTGTCGATGTCATGCTGCAACTTCTGACATCCCTCCAGACCATCCACAACACCACCGACCTTCGTGTCATCGGCGAACTTACTCACCCATCCCTCCACTTCCTCATCCAGGTCATTTATGAAAATGACAAACAGCAAGGGTCCTAGAACAGATCCCTGGGGCACTCCACTGGTGACCGACCTCCATGCAGAAAAAGAGCCACCACAACCACCCTCTGCCTTCTGCAGGCAAGCCAGTTCTGGATCCACAAGGCCAAAGCCCCTTGGATCCCATGGCCTCTCACCTTCTCAAGAAGTCTTGCATGGGGACCTTGTCAAATGCCTTGCTGAAGTCCATGTACACCACGTCCACTGCTCTTCCTTCATCAATGTGTTCAGTCACATTTTCGAAGAACTCAATTAAGCTCGTAAGGCACGACCTGCCTTTTACAAAACCATGCTGACTATTTCTAATCAACCTAAACTTCTCCAAATGCTCGTAAATCTTGTCCCTCAGAAGCCTCTCCATCAGCTTACCAACCACTGAGGTCAGACTCACCGGTCGGTAATTTCCAGGACTATCCCTGTTCCCTTTCTTGAAAATAGGGACCACATCCGCAATCCTCCAATCCTCCGGAACCTCTCCCGTCTCCATCGACGATGCAAAGATCATCGCCAGGGGCTCTGCAATGACATCCCTCACCTCCCACAATAACCTGGGGTACATCCCATCTGGTCCCGGAGACTTGTCTATCTTGATAGCATTTAAAAGTTCTAACACATCCGCTTCCTTAATATCTACATACTCAATCTTTTCAGTCTGCCGCAAACTTGTAGTGCATCCTCCCAGATCACTTTCCACCGTGAATACTGAGGCAAAGTACTCATTAAGCACCTCTGCCATTTCTTCCGGTTCCATACAGACTTTTCCCCCTTCACCTTTTATAGGTCCTATCCCTTCTCTTCTCATCCTTTTACTTTTCACATATTTGTAGAAGGCCTTGGGATTCTCCTTAATCCTACCAGCCAAGGCCTTCTCATGACCCCTTCTGGCTCTCCTAATTTCCTTTTTAAGCTCTCTTCTATAAGCCTTATACTTCTCTAGATCCCCAACATCTCCTAGCTCTTTGAACCTTTTATACACCTTTCTTTTCTTCCTGACTATGTTCACCACAGCCTTCGTGCACCACGGTTCCCGCGTCCTACCAAAACCTCCTTGTCTCACTGGAACGTTGTCGTGCAAAGCTCCAGACAAGCATTCCTTGAATATCTGCCACCTTCCTTCTGTGCTTTTCCCCAAGAACACCTCCTTCCAGTTTATTCGCCCCAACATCTGCCTGATGTCTTCATATTTCCCCTTATTCCAGACAAACACCTTCCTAGCCTGCCTGATCCTATCCTTTTCCAATGCAAGGGTGAAGGAGATAGAATTATGATCTCCATCCCCAAGATGCTCTCCTACCGAGAGATCCATCACCTGTCCTGGTTCATTAGCTAGTACCAGGTCCAGTACAGCCTCTCCTCTCGTAGGCTTGTCCACGTGCTGTGTCAGGAAACCCTCCTGAACACACCTAACAAACTCCTCCCCATCCAAACCCCTTACCCTTGGATATTCCAGTCGATGTTTGGGAAATTGAAGTCTCCCATCACAACAACTCTGTTATTTCTACATCTCTCCAGTATCTGTTTCCCTATCTGCACCTCAACTTCCCTGTCACTATTGGGCGGCCTATAGAATACACCCAGCAACGTCACCGACCCTTTGCTATTCCTAACTTCTACCCACAGAGACTCCGTAGACATTTCCTCCTCGGTATCCACCTTCTCTGCAGCCATGACACTGTCCGTGATCAACAGTGCCACTCCACCACCTCTTTTGCCTCCCTCCCTGTCCTTCCTGAGGGATCTGAATCCCGGGACCTGTAGTACCCAGTCCTGTCCCTGAGACATCCAAGTCAAGTTCAAGGATCTTAGGGTGATCTTGGGGGAGGATGCATATGGACTGACCAAAGTCTTGAGAGGTAGGCTGGGGTGAAGAAAGGGATCTGAAGGCATGACCTCAGAAAGGGGCTTCTAATAGAGGCCCTTTTTGGAAACCAAATGAGATGTAACTCTCTTGATTTACAGCATTCGCTTATCTAAGTTCAACCCTCCTGCCAGCCTCAAAATTATGGCTCGGCTGGACTCTACCCTTAACCCTTGGGGCTATATTCACTGGAATTCAGAAGAATGAGGGGAGATCTTATAGAAACATTTAAGATTATGAATGGAATAGATAAGATAGAAGCAGAGAAGTTGTTTCCACTGGTGGGTGAAACTAAAACTAGGGGAAGCAGATTTAGGACTGAGTTGAGGAGAAACTTCTTCACACAAAGGGTTGTGAAACTGTGGAATTCCCTGCCCAGTGAAGCAGTTGAGGCTACCTCACTGAATGTTTCTAAGGCAAGGATAGATAAATTTTTGAACAGTAAAGGGATTAAGGTGAGCAGGCGGTTGAGGGGCGCTGAGTCCACAAAAAAAACAGCCATGATATTGTTGAATGGCAGAACGGGCTCAAGGGGCCAGATGGCCTACTCCTGCTCTTAGTTCTAATGTTCTTAACTCGCCAATGGGTCTCAATTAGGGCAAGGCTGTGTACTTTCTATCTGGGGTCTTTCCTGCCACAGATTAAAATTGCTGCATGGTCAGGGCAGGTGTGAGCGCAGTAGAAATCCCATCCCTTCAAATTCATGCTACCCATTATTTAAAAACTCACTGGTAAAGGAGCTTAAAATTCAAACCATGGGGGCAGCATTTTTTGCTTCCTTGTGGCAGATTTGAAAGTGAAATCCAGTGGGTGATCTTCCCATTAACTTCCGTCTCGCCCCCAACCTCTCTAAAAGTTTTGGGGGAATAGGCAAGGCAATGAGTGGTCCATCTCCTCCCCCAACATTCCTCCCCCCTCCCTCCCGCTCCCCCGGCCATTTGAAAGCTTCACCCTGCTGCTGATGGTATTTTATATGTTAGGGGTAGGTCTATACCTTGTGGGAAGCCTAGCAGTCTTAGCTGCTAAGGCTGATGTCAGGTGATGGGCGTAGTGTGGAGGAAATACTTTCTTTGGGCGTCCTCTTTGTCCATTGAAGGCATCCAATAACATCCTCAGCTTTAATTCCACTTACCTATTGCCAAGATAATTGTCTGTCTTGCTGAGGTGGGACTTCCATTCAATTTTGAACATTGCTCCCAACATTAAATTGCTGCATCTTGGCAAACTACACCTCCTGACCATATTTTAGGCTGGATGGGTATTTGGATGGGGGACCATGGTTCTCCATAATATTCAATCAATACAGATTAAATGGGTAAACTCTAACTAAAGGCAGCTCCTGGTTAGACCAATTTTTGGCATAATAAAAATATAGGATGTGATTAATGTAAAAAGAACAATTTACTACATGGGCCTGATTTTATCATTGCTTTGCACCTGTTTTCAGGTGCAAAGAACTTGGTAAATTCGGGTGTGAGGTGAGTAGTGTAATCCATGCACCTCCGCACTGATTCCCCCTTTACCAAGGCCAAAATTGCCTGCAACTGGGACCACGCCCAAAATGGACATGATTTTAAATTGACTAAATGCATTGCATGACCAACTTTACTGGCATTTCCCTCTTTAGCAATGCGTTTGCCCATCAAAAATCGGTGCGAAACAGATATGCTCTATATAAGTTCAATTAAGGTGCTTTATCAGTGAGGAGGTAAGTGCCTAGCATTCGATGGTTCTCTGTTTGAGATTGGTGGTTGTTGGAGGAAGGGGGGGGAGAAGGAGAGGGGAGGTGGGTCCACAGCCATCTGCCTGAGATTGGTGGGGGTGGAAGGGGATCCACTGCCACTCTGCCTGAGATCCATGGTGGGGGGGGGGGGGGAAGGGGAGGGTCCATTGCCACTCTGCCTGAGATCCATGGAGGGGAAGGGGTGGGTCCATTGCCACTCTGCTTGAGATCAGTGGAGGGGAAGGGGCATCCACTGCCACTCTGCCTGAGATTGGTAGGGCAGCGAAGGGGAATCCACTGCTACTCTGCCTGAGATCAGTGCTCAGGGAGGGAGGGTCCACTGTCACTCTGTCTGAGATCAATGGGGGGAAGGGGATCTGCTGCCACTGTGCCTGTGATCAGTGGGGCGGAAGGGGGTTCCACTGCCACTCTGCCTGAGATTGTTAGGGGGAATAGAGGGAGAGGGACCCACGATTGGTCTGGGTAGTGGTGGGATAAGGGGGTCAGTAAAGTTGGGGGGGAGGGGGTAGGGCAATATCTGTAGGGACCAGGGGCAGGCATTATCCGGTCCAGGAGGATGTCACAGGGGAATGTTATTCTATCATTTTTTTTCTGCGCATGTGCAGTTGAAGGCATTGATCGGAGGTGCAGGATTTTGGGTGCATTAAACCACTCCCATAGGCTTGTGCAGTGCGATTCAAACTCTCTGGTACTTTTATAAGGTGCATAGGGGCATAGGGGGGCTCCCCAGAATGGTCTAAAAGTCGGATCTAAAACACTCCCAGTTTCAAGTCCACCCAGCATTTAGAATCAAAATGGTAAAATAGGGCCTTATAAATTTAGTAACACAAAATAGTGTGGATATGGTCAATCGTACCTTAGTTACAGCAGAAAATTATTTTACTTTAAGAAACACAAAAAACAGATCTATACCTCATTCTATTATCATGGGTATTTGTGAGGGGTAGAACAACTGAGATGCAGTTGTTGTGGGGAAACCTACAGGTTTGATTCAGTTATATCACATATTTTAAATGGACATTGTGTGGCACATCTAATTGTGATGAACTAAAGTTCAGTTACAGGCTTCAATGATTTTTGTTCTGGGTTCTTGCTGCATTAAAGACTGTCAGAGATAAATCCACAGTTACAAACCAGAAAGATTGGGCTTAAAAATGATCTAACGTGAAATGCTTTTTGCATTAGTGTGAGACTGGATTGTTCTCCCTTCAATTATTCTGAGAGGAGGAAAGGCAAGAAAAATACTTGAATGTTAGCTGGCCAGCTGATCACCAACTCAGAAACCTCACATGCCTGATATGTTTGGCCCAGCCTGATTCATGTAGAGGCATGTTTTCATTTTTGAAGTTGTTGAATTCCACCTCAGTAGCGCTTCCAAGGATTTTCCTGCTGACGGCAGCACTTAGGTTTCATTCAGAAGAAGTGTGGCCATCATTTAAAAGGTTGCAGAATCCAGAAAATTTGGAAATATATCACAGTGAAAAGGATAGTAATAGATTTCAAATAAGTTATGATTCATATTCTTCTTTCCCTTTTCCTGTACCTTTTTGTATTCTTGTGCAGAAAACATAGGGTTCTAGAAACTGGTCTACGTAAATCCCATTCCCTTCTCCATTACCACAGAAAAATTGGCCAGAATATTCTGTTCTGCCATTCACACATTCTGATCACTTTTAGCACTTTTTTTAGCCTTCTTCATAGAATCATAGAATCCATACAGTGCAAAAGGAGGCCATTCAGTCCATCAAACCTGCACTGACCACGGTCCCACCCAGGCCCTATCCCTGTAAACCCACATATTTACCTTGCTAGTCCCTTGACACTAAAAGGCAACTTTTGATTTGATTTGATTTAGGATTATCACATGTATTAGTACACAGTGAAAAATACTTAGGTGGATTAGCCATGCAAAGCTGCACATCTTTGGACTATGGGAGGAAACCAGAGTACCCAGAGGAAACCCAGACAGATATGGGAAGAATGTGCAAACTCCCCACAGTGGAATTGACCCTGGGTCCTTGGCGCTGTGAGGCAACAGTGTTAATCATCATTTACATTTCCTTTATCTAATTGCAGCACCACATTCCCCAAACTCCTACCATAGTATAAATGTTGTCTGTTTTTCTTTGCTCTTAGCTTTGACAAAGAGTCATCCAGATTCAAAATATTCGCTCTATTCTCTCTCCACAAATGCTATTAGATCTGCTGAGATTTTATGAGATTTTTGTTTCAGATCCCAGTATCAGAGTATTTGTTTTTATCTTACTGTTACACTTGTGCCACCTGAAAGCTGGCCCTTACCATCAAGGACCACCAAGGTCATCTCAGGCAATAGGGCCTGAAAATCAATAGGCCATCTCAGTCTCAGCATGGATCCTGGAGATATACCTAGACGTAGCAAAGGAAAAAGCTCCTACTGAGCATGGATGAGAGGTACCAGCAAAAGTAACTCACCATTGTAACTGTTACTTTGCAATAAAATTCACTTTGATCACCCATAAAGAACCCTCTTGCTATCATGGTGCTAAGCTCCGCAAACTTGGTGTTTTCTCCCTGTGAGAATGGCAAAGCTACATTGCTCCCATCGCCCATACCGACAAGCTGCTCCTGGCCTGGGTTCACCACCCCCCAACCCCTCATACTGGAATGTTCACTCCATCCCCCCTCCACATCAATGCTCAGACCTCTTATATCTGCCAGCTTTTTCTCATTATGAGGATGCCAAAGGCTGAAAACATGTAAGTCTATCACCTAGTCAGTCAGTTTCTTCACCTAGTAGAGAAACACACCAGGACCCTAACCTTGGAGAGGCAGTAACAGCAGAGATGTGACATTCAGTCACTCTGCATCACTAGATCATCCTGTTCAGTAGCTGGGCATGTTCAGCTCTCTGTCAGGCAGGAGTCATACATCTTGTGAAGGATAAGAGGCTCAAATTCTGTCCTCACTGCAAGTCATTGTCATTCGCCTTCAGTACCTAGATAGTCACTTTAGCACCCAGTCATGAATTGTGTGATTGTCACAATGACCTGCTGCTGGCCCCACAGTGGTGAAATGTTGTAAGATTCCAATGGATGAAGTTTTGATGCCCTACTTCTTTTTGTCCCCAGATTGAGTGGCAATGAGGGTGTGCCTTGTTCTGTGCTCCTTGCAGATCCTGACCATCACCCAAGAACCTTCCTCCACTCCTCCTCAGAGTGCTCTTTTCGCACTCGTCCTCCATCTCCTCTTGGTCCAATTGCTTGACTTGTTGCAGTACCAAGTTGTGCAGAACATAGCACACCACAATGATGCAAGATGCCCTCTGGGGTCTGCATTAGAGGGCTGCTCTGACCCATCAAGTAGCAAGTCTCTGCATGTATTTGAGGCCTCCACACTGGGTCATCAGCCACATCCTAAGGAGGTACCTTTTGTCTCCAAGGAGCCAGCCTTCCTGCCACTGCTCTCGCTTAAAGCATCCCATGATTTACCTGTTATAGATATTCCCTCGGAAATAGGCACACACATGCATTTTAAACATGGCAAAGTTACACACTACCTGAACATTTTGGGAGTGGGCACCCTTGCAATTCAAATAGGATTCCATGTTGCCATGGGAAATACAGAGTCACTGGGATGCAGGATCATTTGCCTTCATGTAGCTGCTCAATATCCCTTGTTAGATTCCTCCACTTTGACTACAGTCATACAACTGTGCTGTCAAAACTATGCTAGTCACACTTTCCAATACTTGGCCCATAGCCTTCAATGCTATTACATTTCAAGTGTTAATTCAAGTATTTTTTTAAATGTTGTGAGCCTTCCTGCTTTTACTGCCCTCCCAGTGCATTCCACACTCCCACCACCCTTTGGATGAAAAACAAAGCCCCTCTAAATCTCCTGTCCCTCACCTTAAAATTATTTCCTCTCATTGCTGACCCTTAATCTAAGGAGAGCTGCTTCTTATCCAACTGTCCATACCCATGCAGCCTGGCATCCCAGAGGGCCCCACCCAGGATCTCACAGTCACTCCCTGTACTGACCCACTGATTGCACCCACTTTCACCTATCCCCATCTGCCACTCTAAAACTGCAATTTTGCAGTAGAGTAATAACCAAAAGACCACCAAGGGGGATCTGAAAGGCAAAATCATACACACCAACCTGAGACCTGGAGGATCAAAGCAGTGTAAAGGCTGCTAAGGCTTGCAAGTGACTCCCCTTGCCCACATTCCAAAACGCAGACTTAATTCCTCCCATTACACATGAGTTCCACTCATCTGGGTGTCTCGTATCTTCTCCGGTGCCTCTCCTCCAATTTACACTCTGAAGGTAGATGGCAACCTGAGCACTTACCTCCAATATAGTCTTTGGAGGTAATGTTCCCAGGCACTCTTTATTCTGCTGCTGTAAATCACACTGGCATGATGTCACGCTATTGCACACTGAAGATTTACTGAGGGGAAATCCTGACAGAAGGGCTCATTACATCATCAACGAAGGACATGAAAAATTGGGAAATATGATCTTGCTAGCGGGAATTCCCAGCTCTTGCAATAGTTTGCATCTCACTGTTGGCTAATGTGGACTCAAAATTATGCCCAATTAGTGAGTCTAGCATCACTAACCATATAGAATTATATTGACAGCCATGCATCTGACAGAATTTTAGGAAACTTTACAGTATTGATCATTGTAAATAAGATTCATAGATTTTAGAACCACCTTCAAAATGGACAGTATGGTGGCACATTTGTTAGCACTGTTGCTGCACAGCATGAAGGGCATGAGGTCAATTCTGACCTTGGAGGACTGCCTGAAGTTTGCACATTCTCCTTATTTGTGTGGGTTTCCTATGGGTGCTCAGGTGTCCTTTCACAGTCCAAAGATGTGTGGGTAAGATTCATTGGTCATGCTAAATTACCCCTTAGTATCGGGGGATTAGCAGGTAAATGCATGGGGATAGGGCCTGGGTGAGATTGTTGTCAGTGCAGGCTTAATGGGCCAAATAGCCTCCTTCTATGCCGTAGGGATTCTATGACCTCTTTCAATTGCTGCATTTTCTCAATAATGTATCTTAGAGCTAGGCATCAGCATTCTTTAGTAAATCATGGACGGTGTGGTCATTTTCATAAATAGTGCATCTGGGTCCACCTTGGAGAATATGGATGGAGCACAAGAAATGGAATTTCTGAAAATTCCTTACGCAGGAACTAATAAGGTTCTGGATCAACCATCTCCTGTGCCATGCAGTGGTTGTGAGCTTGAATACATAGGGGTTTCAATGGAGGCCAGATAATTGACACAATATCCAGATGCTCTCAACAGCCATGTCTTTCTACTCTCCTGAACATCACAAGCTAACTCTTGTGGCTACCTTTCATTTCAGCTGCTAGGTCTATCAATTTCTCTCAGTTAATGAGGGAAATAGAGTGCAGTGCACCTGAAAACCATCCGTCATATGATCTGACTTTCGCAAGCATCAGAACAGATACTGACATCATGCAAACTCCACTGGCTAAGGATCAGCAATTAGTGTCCTACTGGGCAAAAGTAGCAGGAGCAAATGTAGAGGAATAAGATGACATAGTTACCAGCTCATTGGAGGGTGAGTTTTCCACACTAGGTTTGCTGCAGATGTTGACTTCAAGGGCCTAAGCAATCGGAATAAGACTCATGGACATATATCAGAAAGGAATGGGCCAGCCTACCACACACTTCTCTTATTCACACTTCTCTTGCAAAGCAGAACAAGTTTCTGGAATATGAGGATATGGAATAATGCCTTGCCATTACTTGAACCAGAATGAAAAGATGGTGTATTATCCCAGTCCCTTTACAAGTTTGCTCATCTTTTTTGCCATTCCCTTATCCTTCTGAATGCTTGTTAATGGTTGAATAATAGTGAGTACTCCAGCTATTCTTGCACTCATATAAACAGGAGACAAGTAGGCCATTCAGCCCATTGAGTTTGTTCTGTCATTCAATGAAATCATGATTGATCTGATATGATAATCCTCAACTTCAATTTCTTGCCTTATCCTCATAATTCTTGATTCCCTTATTGGTTTAAAATCTGCCTATCTCAGCCTTGAATATACTTAACAACTCAACCTCTATAGTCACCTTTGGTAAAGAGTTCCACAGATGCATTACCCTCTGACAGAAGAAATTCCTCTTCATCTCTGTCTTAAATGGGTGACATCATACTCTGAAATTATGCATACTAGTTCTAGGTGCTTCTAGAAGAGAAAACAATCTCTCAGCATCTATATCATCAAGCCCTTGAGAATCCTCTATGTCATAATAAGGTTGCTTCTTATACTTCTGAACTTCATTGAGCACAGGCTCAACCTCTTTTTGTAAAAATATCTCTTAATACCCAGAATTAACCCAGTAAACCTTCTCTGGATTGCCTCCAATGTCAGTATATCTATTATTCTATTATTAGATAAGAGGACCAGAACCATTCAGAGTACTTCGGGTGTGGTCTAACTCATGTCTGGAATAGTTTTAGCAATACTTCCATATTTTTATTCTCCATTCTCTTTAAAATGAAGGCAAACATTCCATTTATCTTCCTTATAATTTGCTGATCTTGCATGTTACTTTTTTTGTGATTTATGTATGAGGGCTACAAAATTCCTCTGGGCTGCAGCTTTCTGCAGTCTTTCTCCATTTAAATAATAGCTCCTTTATTCTTACTAACAAAGTGCTAACTTTACATTCTCCTACATAATATTGCAATTGCCAACTTTTTTTTGCCCACTCATTTAATCTCTCTATATCCTGCTGTAGGGTCTTTGAACAGTATTTTATCATTTTATGTCTCAATGCTGGGCGGACTTGAAACTAGGAGCTTTTCAGATCCATCTTTAGGTGTGTTTTTAGGTCCCTCCTGTCAGTGTCTTCTGCTGTGAAGACTAATATAAAGTACTCATTTAACTCTTCTGCCATTTCCTAATTCCCTGTTATTATTTCCCAAGTGTTGTTCTCTTAGAGACCTCCAGATGAGATTCAGCGGTAGAATGGACTAACTAGGTAGATTAGGAATTAGTTATAACAATCAATTTAACATCAGATAAACAACTGTTTTGAATATGTAACTGGATTATTTTAACTTTTTATGTAATAAACTTTACATGAAAAATTAATATTGAATGTTCATTCAAGGCCAATGTGCAAGATAAATTCAAACTGAAATGAAAGATGTAGAAACACAATAGACTTTTTGATTCAGAAATTGAAACATAAAGTATGAAATATTCTGGGAAAAGCCAGACAGCAGGTCAATATCAGATATAAGGAAACCAGTTAGGAAAACTGAATTTGTAGTTGGAAGTCCTTGTTCAGGACTCCCTGAATGTTAACATGCAGGTTCAGTTAGCAGTTTGGAAAGCAAATTCAGTGTTAGCATTCATGGTCAAGACCCCCTTTTGGAATGTTGTGAGCAGTTTTCGGCCCCATATCTAAGAATGGGTGTGTTGATCAGAGGAGGTTCACAGAAATGATCCCAGAAATGAAGGGTTTACCATATGAGGAGCAGTTGAGAAGTTTGAGTCTGTATTCGATGGAGTTTAGAAGGATGAGGGAGAATCTAATTGAAGCTAACAAAATACTTGGAGGCTTAGACAGAGTGGACATGGAGAGGATGTTTCCACTAGTGGGAGAGACTAGAACTCGAGGGCACAACTTCAAAGTGAAGGAATGCTCTATTTTGAAAAGTGAAAATGTTTTCTCTGTATTCAGTAATATTAAAGTACCATGGTTTCAATTGTCATAAAATGTTGTTAGCACATAGAAAATCATTTCTGATAACTCTTTTGTGAATCATAACAAGTGTTATTCTTCAGCCTGCAAAATGGTCACAACATAAACAAATGATCATCACTATTGTGATAACTGTTATCCTAAATCTCAAATGAACTTAACCCATCATTACTTACTAGCCAGTTATTGGGAAAACTATCTCATTGATGAACATAAGTCTTCGAATGGGCTGTTAATTTGCCTCCATCCGTTCGCAGAGTCTTCAGTGCAAGTAAAAGGTTTATGCCACAAGTGCTGTGATATCATAATGGTAAAATGATATCATCAGGCATTTTTCCTTCATTTGCTTGTGTTGAAAAACAACAGTAATTATTAAAATAGTTGGTCTTTAAAGTTCATTCTTGCAACACTTATAATACCAGGTACAACAGAACCATAGAATTCCTACAGTGCAGAAAGAGGTCATCTGGCCTATTGAGTCTGCATTCTCTCTCCAAAACAGCATCCCGCTTATGGCCTCCTAACCTCCCCATAACACGGTGCATTACCATAGCTAATCCGCCTAACTTGCACATTTTTGGACTATGGGAGGAATCTGATATAATAATCTTACTGAGGCAAGTCTTTAGTCACCATCACCTTTTACTTACAATATGCTCAAAGTGTAGCAACTACAGTATACAGGTCAGCCCTAAAGTCTTTTGGATGCCAGCCTGAGTGGAGCCAGAAGGTTTTAAATCCCCTGCTGTTTCTTTCCTATTGGGCAAGCCTCCATTCACCTAATAGAGGAGCTTATATTCTATGTAGCCTACCAGAAGTCCTTTGACAATCCCCTGTGGCCATTATATCCCTTTCCCCTCAAGCCAGTTTCTTCCTCAGTATCTCCACCACGGGAGTGTATTTTCCATTGCTTAGCAATTGGCGTGGGTGGTTTAGAGGCAAAACTGGATCAGCAGTGTGAAGCAGGTTGGAGACAGTCACTTCTGAAGAGAGTATTGTAAAGTTGCTTGTTCTTCTGAGGTCTTGGTCTAGTTGGAGCACAGGTCTCTCCTGCTTCCATCTCGTAATCTGTGTCCTCATCACCCGGGAGGTGGGAGAGGGGAGGCTTAAGGTCAACTCGATGGCTCAATGTTGACAGTGATCAGGACAAAATACCTCCTCCCAAGAGTCCTTGTGCCAATCAGAAAGCTCCCCTCATTCACCATCCCATTGCTGTTCTATCAGACATTTCTCCATCTCTGGGTCCAGTCAACTTGGCATGGGTTGCATCTTGGATTTATATTGGTTTCAGGGCATTTATGGACAACATGGTGGAACAGTGTTTAGCACTGCTGTCTTACAGTGCCAGGGACCTGGATTTAATTCCGGCCTAGTGTGACTGTGTGGAGTTTGCACATTCTCCCTGTGTCTGCATGGGTTTCCTCCGGGTGCTCTGGTTTCCTCCCACAGTCCAAAAATGTGCACGTAGGTTGATTGGCCAGAGTGAATTGCTCCTTAGTGTCAGAGAGATTGGTGACCAGTACTCGGATAAATAGGTGGGGTTTTATGTGGATGGGATTGTAGTCAGTGCAGTCTTGATGGGCTTAATGGCCTCCTTCTGCATTGTAGGGAGCCTGTGATGATTCCTCATCCTCCTGTAATATTGGCAATGGCCACTAATCTTGGTGTGGCACAGAGCTGCTGGCCTCTGATTGGTCAGCAGCTCGCTGAGGCAGGAAGCCCTGGAGGTAGATAGAAGTTCTATCTCATATTAACTAAATGCCAATTTCCCAAAAAATTAAATCAGAGCTAAGAAAAATTGAAGAATACAATAATCAATTAAGGACAAAATAATTATAAGTCAGAAGAATGACAGCATGGCTCTCCCAGCCAATTATAGAATGACAGTATGAAGCTACTTAGCCCATCGTACTTGTGCAAGCTTGTTGAAGAATATATGCTTTGCTTTCCCTAAATCTTTCTTTTCTTTTTCAAGCATTTATCTACTTTACAAATGATTATGGATTTGGCTTTCGCTAATGATTCTTTGCAGGCCATTCCAAATCACAAGAAGCCACTATATATTAAACAGTCCCCTTACATCACCCTTCTTTTATCTGATGATTATTTTAAATTCATGCCCTGCCCTCAGTGACCTACCTACCAATCAGTGGAAATTCTTTTAACATTGCGCCTTACCACAACTTTTCACTAGAACAGGAACGCTGATGTTTTGTGTGGCCCTGAGATCAGGAACGTGGGAAAGGGTAAGATGGTCTTAGGATCTATCATTAATAGATCCTCAGGATCTAGTTGTATTTTGAGGGAATTGCAGGATTTGGAAGTAGTAAGTAGGTGATTCTCTAACAGAACACGGGAACACTGATACAATGTTTTAATTGGGAACAATTAAGGAGTATGGTCTCAGGATCTGAAGCATTGGAGACAATTATGGGATCAGGGAGCATAAAAAAAATAGTCTAGGGGTTCATGATTACTGAAGGTAGGATTCAAGATATTAAATAAGAATAGACTATCACTGAGGTATCTTTGAAATCGCCCAGGATAATGGTATGTTATGCCTTGTTCGCTTTCTCAAAGCCCATTTTACACTCATTTGACAAGCAGATATGGTATTGATGATCCAATTGTTCTTTCTTCACACCACCCCTCCACACCCCCTCTCCCCGACCCCAGTCAGTCCTCGTGGTGCAAGAGGATGGAAACCTAAAGAAAGAACAGATCTCTGAAGAAGAAACAGCATCACTTGATTTGCTACTCACAATCGACTCATCTATTGGCAGACTGTAAATTTTAGAGGATGGTGTAGAAATGTGACCTGCAAGTAGTGAGTCATTGAGCATGAATGGGCTAATCACACATGCACCAACACACTGGAGAATGTGCACACAGACAGGTTCTGCTGCAGAGGATTCAGATGAGGACTTTGATGGGTGCGATACAGATTTTGGCCAACTGACATGTGCAATGAAATAAAAACAGAAAATGCTGAATAAACCCAGTCAGTCTGGCAACATCTGTGAGAGAGAAACTAAGTTAAAGCTTTGAATCCAATTTAACTCTTCATTGGAATTGAACATGCATAATAAAATATTTAATTGCATTGTCATGTCTGCCAATGGCTCTCCATCAATCAAGGAACTCAGAGGAGACAGGTTCTAACTTTCTACAGGGCTTTGCAGAGTTGTCAACTCTGCAAAATGCTGGACTAGCTGGAGCTCTCTTTTCCAGTGAGGAACTGATGGCCATCTCCTTGAAAATATTGGAGGTCAACCTGTGATACATTGTCTGAAGGTTTATGTCTCTTCTTCACTACAGGTAGACCTATACAATATCTGAGTTCTGTAGTGACAGCTTAGACTGTGATCGAGATTTCAGTGTTTCCAGATAAACTCAGGTTGCTGTCATTATAGCTGACAGTGTCAGTGCTCAAAGGTCCTTGCAGGTTCCTACAACAGAACAACGATTCACCCTCCCACAGATTACTCAGACTGTTGAGGTGCCTGTCCCAAAGAACATTAATGTCTTCATGATACATGTAACAGTTGTCTCTCGGATCAACAAAATTCATCCTCCCAACAGTGTGTGATGAAAGCATGCAAATAATATGTCTATATATATTGCTTTTTCCTAATACTTCAGGAGAATGTTTTAAAGTTCAGCTTTTTTTACAGGTAGTCAGTACGTGTGAAAGACACAACTCAGATGCCAGGGAATCAGAATAATTACTCATTTCAACTTTGCAAGTGGTTATGTTATGTTGAGTGAATGGAATTCTGTTTATTTATGTTCCCCTGGATTTCAGATTAGACTGATTGACAGCATCATGTGATGCTGTGGTTTATGTGTAGTCCTGAATCTGTAAAAAAAGAAACATGGTTTTGGCAGAAAGTTTGGCTGTTCTGATTGAAGTTAATTACAACAGCTCTCTTAACCAGTGCCTGGAACACTGAAGACTTTTAAAACACATGCAACTCCCTCCAGGTATCTAGCATCACTCCCTTCTGATGTTCTAAAAACATTTTTGAAATCCTCCAATAACACAGTATATCCATTTGGCAGCAGTGAGTAGATAGTCAAAAGAACCTCATCAGCAAGTTTGATGATGCTTTTAAAGAGTGTTGGGGTCGGGGGGAGTAGATGTTTCTTGACAGCTGAACCCATATTTAGTTATATCTGTTAAAAAGAGTGCATAAACAGGGATAGCAAGGTTTAACATCACAGGACAGATTTCAAATCAAAGTTAGGCACTGATTGATCTTACGATCAGCCACACTTGGCATCCGATATTTGGAGTCAGCAGGGAACGTATGCCCACTAACGCCAATAAGCCAGCTGCCATTTCACCTCAAATGAGCAATGATTGACATTAGGTGGGACTACTATCATCCAGGCAGAACACTACAGTGGCTGGAAAAGGGTCCAATCCCAGGGAAATTCCCATCTATACTACTTTATGGTCTCCGGTTTCCAGTGGCATGAGAACCCACTGGGCAATATGGGATGGACAATAAATGCTGGACTGTCTAGTGATGCCCACATCCCATGATTCCATCCTCTGCCATGGTGGGCTTCAAATTTGGGTTCCCAGAGCCTCTGAGTTACTAGCGACAATACCATTACACCACTGTCTGCCCCAAGTGTTAGTTAGTGGAATTCCTGGCTGTGAAGAAATCAGCCTGTGGCTGAGACTATTAAACAACTGGAAGCTGATTGGGACAGATCAAATTTTAACCAATGATCAGAACAGGCAGAGCTCCTAAAATGTCCAGTCTTCTTTCAAGCAGCAAAAGAACAAGGCAGTGAATGTGAAGATGTGAGCAGCAGGCAGCAAAGGTGGAAAAGCATGGCAAAAAGGACACAGAAGTAGAACGCTGAAAAGTCGCAGGAAAAAAGGAACAGAAGTAGGCAAATCTAGCCCTTCGAGTCTGGTCTGGCATTCAGTCAGATCATGGTCTCTCCTGCTCTCAAACCACCTCCCCACCTGTATCTCATGTTTCTTTATCCCATTTTTTATTAGAAATATATCTACCTCCTTCTTGAAACCATTCAACAATTCAGATTCCACTGTACTATGGGGCAGCAGGTTTCACAAATTCACCACCCTCTGCGAGAAATAATTCATTCTCATCTCAGTTTTAAATCTACCGCCTCCCAACCCATACCTGTGACCTCTCACTTTAGATGGCCCCACAAGAGGAAATATTTGGTCTATGTTTATTAATCCCTGTTAGTGTTTTATATACCCCAATCAGATCCCCTCTCATCCTTCTGAACTCCAGTGAGTATAAGCCAGAACTATTTAATCTCATATATTAACGCTTTCAACCCCAGAATCAATCCGGTGAACTTCCTCTAAACTGCCCCCTAGACCACACATCCTTTCTCAAATGAGGGGACAAAAACTGAACACAATACTCCAGATTTAGTCTCAGTGACACTTTATACAATTACAACAACACTTCTCAATTTTTATACTCCAGTATTTTTGCAATAAATGCCAACATCCGATTTGCCTTTTTTATTACATGCCGTACCTCATATTGACTCTCTGTGATTCATTAACACCCTTTGTTATTTGTCATTTATATTATTGTTATGGATAAGAATAGAGGAGGCACGGTTAGTAAGTTTGCAGATGACACCAAGATTGGTGTCAGAGTGGACTGTGAAGAAGGTTATCTCGGATTGCAATGGGATCTTGATCAATTGGGTCCGTGGGTTGATGAATGGCAGATGGAATTTAATTTAGATAAATGCAAGATGATGCATTTTGATAGATTAAACCAGGGCAGGATATACTCAGTTAATGATAGAGCACTGGGGAGAGACACAGAACAAAGAGATCTAGGGGTACAGGTTCATAGCCCCTTAAAAGTGTCACAGGTGGACAGCATGGTGAAGAAGGCATTCAACATCCTTGGCTTCATTGGTCAGAACACTACAGAAATTGAGACATCTTGTTGAAGTTGTACTAGACATTGGTAAAGCCATACTTGGATTACTGTGTGCAGTTCTGATCACCCTATTATAGAAAGGGTATTATTAAACTATAAAGAGCGCAGAAGAGATTTACTAAGATGCTACCGGGACTTGATGATTTGAGTTATAAAGAGAGGCTGGATAGGCTAGGACTTTTTTTTCTGGAGCATAGAAGGCTCAGGAGTGATAGTTTAGAGGTCTATAAAATAATGAGGGGCATAGATCAGCTTGATAGTCAATATCTTTTCCCAAAGATAAGGAAGTCTAAAACTAGAGGGCATGGGTTTAAGGTGAGAGGGGAGAGATACAAAGGGATCCAGAGGGACAATTTTTTCACACAGAGGATGATGAATGTCTGGAACAAGCTGCCAGTGGTAGTAGTAGAGGCAGGTACAATCTTGTTTTTCAAAAAGCATTTAGACAGTTATATGGGTAAGATGGGGAGAGAGGGACATGGGCCAAATGTGAGCAATTGGGACAAGCTTAGGGGTTTAAAAAAAAGGTGGCATGGATAAATTGGGCCAAAGGGCCTGTTTCCATGCTGAAAACCTCTATGACTCTGTTCAGCCACATTTTGAATCTACTTTCTATTTAGGTAATAATTTGTCTTTTTTTATATAAAAATGGATAACCTCACACTTATCCATATTAAATTCCATCTGCCAAATTTCTCCTAGTCTATTTATACCTGTCTGTAAAATCTTTACATCCGATTCACAGTCTGCTTATTTAGAATCATCCTCAAATTTTGCTGTGTTACGCTCTGTCCCTATGTGCTGATTATTTGTATAGATTGTAAATAGTTAAGATCCAAGGACTGACCTTTACAGCATCCGCGAGTTACATTTTGCCAGCCAGAGAAGGATCTATTTATCCTGACCCCTTGTTTTCTGTCAGTCAGTTTCAGCCTCAAACCAATTGAGTACTCTACCCCTAATCCCCTGTAATGTCACCTTCTAAATCAGTCTGTTACGGAGCACCTTGTCAAATACCTTTTGGAAGTCATGATATATCATACATTCACCATTATCTACGTTGTTGCTTATGTCCTCACAGAACTCAAGGAAACTATGCTGGCAATGGTGGATTGGGCTTTGTCTTTCCAAATGTTCAGTCATCTCTTCCTTAATGATTAATTCCAGCAACTTCCTCACCACAGGGGTCAAGCTAACTGGCTAATAGCTTTCTACTTTTTGTCTTCCTCCCTTTATGAATAGGGGCATCATAGAATGTGAACCTGTCAGTGGATATACAATGAAACTTGGGTGTGGTGAAACTACTGTCAGATGGGACTTTGGATCTAACTCTTGGATGTACTCTTCCACCTTCTTCTGTCAGGAAAAAGATATAAAAGTCTGAGCTCATGTACAAATTGACTCAAGAACAGCTACTTCCCTGCTGCCATCACCTTTTCAATGATCCTGCCTTATATTAAGTTGATCTTTCTCATTAAGTAAGACTGCAACAGTACATTCTGCTTCCTCTTCTTTCCTTCTCCCTTATGTACTCTATGACTGGTATGCATTGTCTGTACAGCATGCAAGAAACAATACTTTTCACTGTATACCAAAACACGTGACAATAATAAATCAAACGTCGATAAACTATTTGGTATTGTATCCAGTTTTTGGTCTACTTATTTGGGGAAGGATGTGATGAAAGCAGTTCAAACTGGTTCTGGGTATGAAGGGGCTGATGTATGTGGAGAGATTGAACAGACTGGAGTTTAGAAGGAATAAAGGGGATCTGATCGAGGTATACAGAATAATAAAAGGGAACGATAGAGTAAACGTAAAATGAGTGTTTCCTCTTGTGGGATAATCTAGAACAAGAAGTCACATCCTTGTGGGACAATCTAGAACGAGAAAGATGGTAATTTAAAACTGAGATAAAGAGGAAATACTACTTGCAGAAGGTGGTAAATTTGCAGAACTTGCTGCCCCACAGAATGGTGGAGTCTAAATCATTAAATGGTTTCAAGAGGTTTTGGGCCCTGAAGTCTCTGGGCCCGCTCATGCCTCACCCTGACCAGGAGTTGCGGGGTTTACTGCAGCTCTCTACAAGCAAGCAAGAGGCAACCCAACCCCGCTGGAGAAACCAGAGGGAACAGCGACCACCTCCCAGGAAGTCAGAAGTAAGTGGGGGGGGGGGGGGGTTGCTTTTGGCCAGTGATAGGTCTCACTCAGATGTGGAGTATATCAGGGCACTCACCCAAAACTATTATACTGCCCTTTCCTCATTGGACCCATCCAGCAAAAACGCACATGGAAGTTTGTGGGAGGACCTGCAGCAGAGGGCATCAGAAAGCTCGATGCCCCTGATCCGCCTGCGGAGGGGCGGGGAGGGGTGTGGGTGGTGCTAATCAGGGCCTTTGATAGTCTCGCCAGGGTTGAGATCCCAAGGCTAAACAGGCTGGCAGTAATGTCTTTCATGGCATTCTGGGACTTCATGGGAAACAACTATGTGGCGGTCTTGAGTGAGAATAATTCTAAAGCAATTATCAGCGGTGCTTGCGTGTAATAGTAGATTTCAATAGATCATGGAATCCTACTCATCTATGTACCTTTTGTGATCTGGGAGAAACACCCCCCCCTGCCTGCCCCCGGCCCCCCTTAGGAATGCATGGGACTTGCTAATTGTTGGCCGCACAATTCAGCTCTGCCTTGTCAGCCACTCGTGGTTAGGCCAATAAATGCAGTACAGTCAAACAATGCTGCCATTTAGTGGTGGTCACCTTTTAACCCTTTTGCTTGTGTATGTTTGAAGGATTGAGCTGACATTCCTGGAGAGGTTGCAACTTCACATTGACAACTTCACACTTATGTGTTTCTCTATGCAAGGTGCGATGGTGACGTCTATCATCACTAACCCATTTGAAGTTGTGATGGAATGTACTGGCGAGGTCCTCGACTAGTGAAACACTGGTCACATGCAGTCACTTGACTGCCCGTTAACAAGATGCCAGATTTCTTTGCGAATGCAGGAGTTCAGTGCCGGAGACCCTAAAAAGGTGCATGCTGCATCCTGCTGGAATTGAGAGGGACAAATGTGGAGATGTGCTATAGTGTCTGAGTGGAGAGTGTGAGTGATAGCGTTGAGGCACCCACTGAATTTGCTACAATTGGGTAATAGTCCCAGAGGAATTGAAAGAGAAGAAACCAAACTCTCTCACCAACCCTTGTAGCTCATTGTAGTTTTCTCTTTTTTATAGTGCATGGTCTGGAGGGAGGATCATGGAACCTGTTGCATTGGCCGTCTTAATTATGACCATAGAGCAGTGGCAGAGACACCAAAATGCAATGGCACCTGGTCAGGTCTGGCATCCTGCAGAGGAGGGAGAGGCTGGGCCTGTTCTTGTTCTGGGAACAGCATCTGATGCATGCGTCATATAGGTACCAGCTGAGGGTTTTCCCACATCGGTCATCATACCTGCATATGTCAGTGATGCAGTGCTGTAGAAGGCTGTGTCAGTTCCAGTGGACACTGGACTACCTCTGCCAAACCCTGCAACTGCTAGCAGCACATGTAATGTGGGCACCCACTGCCTGTGGACCTTAAATTCACAACCACTCTGAATGTCTAGCAAGTGGCTCATTTTAAGACAACACAGAGGACTCGTATGGCATCTCCCAGTCAGCCACACACAAGTACATCAAAGAGGTTACAGATGCTCTGTATGAGGGGGCTCATAAGCATATCAACTTGGACTGGGATCATATGAGCCAAAATGGCAGGATCGTGGGCTTGACTTCTGTTGCAAGATCTGAATGAATGCGCCCACATGGCCCTCAATGTTCCCTAGTGCCATATGGGGCACCTTTCATGAACTGCAAGGGAGATTCCTCCCTCAATGTCCAGCTGGTATGTGACCACACAATGCACTTCATGTATGGGTCTGCTTGTTTCTTAGGGAGCATTCATGACACCAACATCATGGGGTGCTATCAGATTTCATTTACCATTGAGGCAGTGGCAGCTGGAGGAATGGCTCCTCAGGGGCATATGCCGCCAGTGTGGAGGCCACAAACACTTGCTAATACTCATTATACGAGGGCCATTCTGCGATGTGCATGCTGGTCGATCACGCAATTGGCCTGCTGAAAATGTGATTCCATTTGGCGGCAGGAGTGAGAGGATGGGCGCAATGTCCTACAATATGCCAACCAAGACAGTCTCCAGCACTTCATGTTGCAGAGCTGAGATCACCTGGAGGAGTTGGAGGAGCATCACATCTCCTCAGATGAGGACAATGTTGAGGTGAGCGATGAGGGTGTTCACCCAAAGAAGGTGCTGGAATAACTCCAGGCAAAGGACAGGGCTCACTGTGTCAATATCCTTAGCATCTTGGTTCCAGGATGAGCAGGACTTAGGGGGCAAATAGCTCTCCCTCTATGGGGACTAATATTTCACCAATTATGTGGTGCCAACAGTATGCTTCCATGCGGTTTCCAGGCTTCATGAGCAGGGCGCCAAAGTCGTTGGTCAGATTCTGCAGGTAAATGATGCTAACTTGCACAAGGGCAGCTATACATCCGATGCCTATCTGACAGAGAACTTAACTCATCCAGTCATCAAATGAGTTTAGTATGTGTGTCTCAGAAACCTGAGATGCGCAGCATCAGCTACTACTAGTCCTACCTACGTTAAGGGTCCTGGTATTCATGTTTATCTTACAGCTGGGCTGCACAGTCTCTCAGCATCCTTTGTCTCAAGATCACTAGAGAACATTGTGATGGAGAATCTTTGCTGGATGGAGATATGGATGGATTCACCCATGAATGGATGGGGGTTGGTGGATGGAGTCAATGGGGGGAAGCAAGTTAGTAACAGTACCTCGTTACTGCATCAGCAGTGAGGGAGGGATATAACAGTGCCATTCTCACACTCCATAGAGGTAAAATGGTGAGCATGGTTGTTCTCCAAGCTTGCTGGCATTAACAGACAAGGTGAGGTCTCTGTGGATGAGTGAAGTGGATTTTAATGTGAAACATTAAATATTATGTGACTCTCTACACCAAATCCTATATTAACCCATGCCTATTAAGTGTCTACAGTCTCTGAACCTTCCTCACCCTCATGCTATGTCTAAATGAATCCCGAGGATCCACAGCTGAGGTTGAGATGGTCTGCTATCCGAGATGACCTTGGCCACCATTTCCTGGGACTTGGAGGGTCTAGGCCTACTTTTGAGCAGCATGGAGTCTGAGACTGGAGATGTGTCATTCACAGGGGTGTCAAGTGTCAGAGGGGCTGGAAACACCTTGGTTGGAGAGCCCTGAGTTATATACTGCTGCTAATCCTATTTTCTTTGGGTTCCTGAGTTTCTCTGTGCTTTTCCATGGAATAGGGAGGCAGCATGAGTGAGATCCAGAAGCCTCACCATCCTCTGATACAGGATTTCCATCAGTGCCTGCACCATGCAGTTAAAGCCCTGCACCATGGAGTTCATGTTCTCAGACATGGAGGACATGAGGTGAACCATGGAGAGGACATATCTTACCATGGAGTGCACATCCTGCACCAAGGTCTCCACTGAGGAGTCCATCCTTGCAGTGTTGGCTTTGTTGCACTGAAGTTACAGCACCATGTCCTTGGACAGATGTTGATGAGATTTCTCCAGCCAGCCTTGCAGTCCAAGGAGAGATGCTATCATTCCTTTCTGTTGCTGGCAACTCTGCCTTTGAAGCTCCAGCAGCTGTAGAATGACCTGGTTCAGGGTACATCATCGGTCTGGAGCTCAACAGAGTCCTGGGATCTAGATCCCTCCAACCACAGGTTCCCTGTTTCCACATACTGTATATCTTCATCTGTGAATTGCTCACCAATGAATAATCTAGAAGCCGGTCTAATTAGTGATTCCACTGAGATGTAGCTGTGATAGTGCTGGGTGTGGGTGATAGCTGTGATGCCTCTTCTATGGTAAGGTTGGGAAAACTTTCTTGGTTCTCTCCTACTGGGTCCAGTGAGCCTAGGGACTGCCTAGTATGGTCCAACCTGTTCAACTAGTCTGCTTGCAAGAGAAGGGAGATGGCATCAATGCATTACAGGGGAGATGGAAGGAATATTGAATACTTACTTGAAATTTGGAAAATGACAGCATATCTTGGAATTCTCATGTTTGTTTGTTGCTCACACTTCACAGCAGTGCAGGCATGATCTTCCTCCTCCGAGGTAGCTTGAAGGCCCATTCCTGGAAACGTGAGAATTCTAAGCTTAGGCATGACTCCAGTTGGCTGTGTCAGCTCATACTTGTAGTTGAGTATGTCACAGATAGAGTGCAGGCAGTAGTGGTGTGATTGAAGATGGTGAAGAGGTGTGACAAGTTTGGGGCTTGAGGTGGAGCAGCAGTCTGAGAAGCATAGCAGATTAGTTTGGAAGTGTGAGGGGTGTTCGAGGGGTTCCGGAGGAAGACTGGGGATGGTTCACTTACTCTGGATGAGCAAAGATCATTCATCTTCTTCTAACACTGCTGTCCATCCTCATTTGGAGTGCATTTGAACTCCCCAGGGCTGCCATTGCATCTCAGGTCTGCTCCACTCCTTGTGATGGCCCTTTCCAAAAACTGAAGTGTGGACTTCCTGGTTGCCATCGTGGCAATCAATCTGGAGCAAGTTCTAGAAAGTGCCGGGGAAGCTTTCATGTTCCATGTTCACATGGAGCTCCCCAGTAATTGTAGCAATGAAGTTGTTGCGGAGCAGGTGAATCATAGAGAACATACCATAAGTGAAGTATCATTCCTATTGGCATAAAAATATTCATTATTGAGGCATAAGATTTGATCTGAAATCATGGTGGCATTGTTGCAGGGAAACACTCTTTTTTCACTCCAGATCCAACACTCTGCCATTCTTTTGGTAAGATTTCACCAAAGGTGTTGGATTTTAATATTGGGCTCAGGAAATTAGAAATTTTGTGATTTCAGAAACCCAAATCTAACACTTGTCTTTTCCTGCCATATTTTCATCTCCTGGAGATTTCAGCACACAGAGGTGGCAATTCTCCCAGAAGTGCTGAATTGGCAGGAAAACTATTCCAGATCATGTTTTTTTCAGTGCAACTTCAGACCCGAATCTTCCTGTTCTGTGCAATGCAGAGGTCACAATCGTGAATATCATTAGAAATTCAGAGGGCAGGGCCTATTCACACCAAAGAGCCTGAAATTGGTGGAATGAGCGGAAGCCCATGTATGCGCACATCGCTGGGAGATCACTGAAAAGACCTCCCAGCATCCAGATTACTGGTGTCAACCCCCACAGTCATCATTAGCCACATCGCTGGCCTCACAGCCATCTCACAGACATTGCTGGCCTTACAATCCCCCAAAGACATCGCTGGCCTCGTCACTAGGTCCCATAACCACCTCTCCCCCGCAGACATTGCTGGCCCCCACAGAAACTGCTGGCTTCCACAACAACCCCCCCCCCAAGACGTTACTGACCTCATTGCTGGCCACCCCCCCCCACCCCAAGCCCCACCCCGCCTGGAGACATTGCTGGCCTCATCCCTGGATCCCACAATCACCCATCCACCCCCATAGACATCACTGGCCCTCTTCCCCATTCAGACATTGCGGCCCCTCTCTCCCCATTCAGACATTGCTGCACCCCCACCGCTTCCCAGTTCCCCCAAGATAGACCATGGCTGCCTCGCTCACCCCATGTCCCCATGGATCGGGGATGAGGCAGATACCCAATTGGTCCATCCTTTGAACATACAGTCCTCACTGCTGCCCTGCAGAAAACTAGCATTGTGCTGACATACAAAACCCCAGCTTACAGGCTCTCCCTCTCTTGAATGGGAGCCTTCAGTATTACACCCTCCCTAGACACAGCAGCTAATCGATTAGGAGCCTGAGTATTGCACCCCCTGGACATAGCAGCCTATTGAATAGAAGCCAGTCAGTTCCCTGAGGGATAAATGACACTGAACTGAATGCAGCCTTCAAAATTTTTCACAAGTGTTTGCTGCTAACAGGGCCTTGACTGGCCACACTCACTGCACCTGCATTCCCATAATAAGCCAGAGCTGTACACAAGCTGCAGGATTGGACACACAGCCAGTCACACCACAAAGATGTCTGTACAGAAATCCGCACTCAGATTCACAGAGGCCAACAAGGATTACCTACTAGATGCCGCGGAGGAGAGGTGTGAGTGGATATTCTCTAGACTGGGCCCTCACCCAAGGGGTGCACCTGCCATGGTACTGCAGGAGGAGGTGACAGAAGTGGTGAATGCCAGGAGCCTGACACCATGCTCTGTCCAACAGTATTGGAAAATAAAGTGCAATCTTCTTCAATCAGCAAAAGTGAGTGAGCATCCCTCTTGGAACCCTGCACATACTTGGCATGGATCTTAAACTCTGAAGGGCATGCAACAAGTTACCCTTCCCCTTGAAACACAATCTAATCATTTCTCCTCAATAAGCACCTTCCAGTGCTGACTGCTTTCCCTAAAACTGCCAGCACAATGCCCGAGACAGAGGCATGCATTGTGCACCATGCACTGCAATATATTAATGCTTGCTATCCACCTTATGTTCCCAAAGGAAAAAAACATTCACAGTGTACGAGAGATGACACAGACTGGTGGTGGGGTACCTGAACCTGTGATAGCTGACCAGCATCGAGGAGTGTGCCACGAAGCCTTCCTGATTGGTCACCAACAGCCAGGTTGAAGTCCAGCATGCAAATAAGCAGAAGCGCACCCTCAACCTAAGTCCTCCTCGAAGTAAGTGCAATGCTGCATGGAATGTTTTGCGTCCCCCTAACATTGTGTTCTTTATTGCAGCTCTTGACCAGAGGAACCTGGCCCTTCTGCCACCCTGCTGTTCTGGAGCAAACTGCCCTGGAGCCCCTGGATGGCACCTTAGAGGGAGGCACTGACGAATCCTCTGACGCGGCACCACTGAAGTGGTACCTCCATGTACCATACAACCCACCCACATAGAGATTATCACTACGGTGGGTGCCTTTGGTGTTCAGGCTTCTGAATCATGAACTGGTGAGCCCATCACAGACACTGATGCACATTGGGTGGAGGTGCGTGCATCAGAGGGCTCGAGCACATAGAGGTCAGCTGGAGACCAGGATTCAGCTGTCCCCAAGACAGCTCTGGGCCTCTGGGTGCAGTCCTACCAAGGTTGATGGAGATGCATCAGGAAACCTGGGGAGTCGTGAAAATGCCGGCGTTGGATTGGGGTGGTAAGAACTCAGACCAGAACACTGCACTTGCCTGAGGAAGACACGGGAGTGTTGAAAGCTCGCTTTTTTACTATCAAATAAATCGGTTGGATTAATAATTGTAATAATAAATTCTTACTGAGTTGTGAAAAAGCAACCATACTGCAACTGCAAGGCTGTTTAGGGGAGTCCAACAAGAGGTGGTGCCGATATAGCTCGTGAACCAGTCAACACTGCAAGTGTGGTGACTGCAGTGGAAAGTCTGGCTCAGGGGTCTGTCCTCATGGGTAACAGGATCCAGGCCATCTTGTAGAGACAGCAGGCCACAGGTGAGTGTGTTTCCAGCATTTAGAAAGCACATTGTTCAATGACCATGACTGTTGGGGGAGACACTACTGGTCGTGTCTGCGACTCTGGCTGGCATTCTGGAGACACAGCAGACAACTTGGCCTCGGCTCTGAGGGCTACTGCTGAGGGGCTGCAGAGCTTGGCTCACTCTCAGAACATGAGAGTGACAGGGCTGCAGAGCTTGGCCCAGTCTCAGAGGGCCAGGGCTGACGTATCACAAATCATGGGGCAAACGCAGCTAGGCCTCCAGAACTGGCAGAGCCAAGTGACACCAGAGCTTCTGGAGCTCAATCCTGCTACTCTGGCTTCTCATGGAGTGTCCCTGGAGCCTCGGGGCACACCAGGGAAGGAGGAAGGGCTTGAGCTCATGCTGGGGCCTTCCACCCAGGAGATCCCGGATGTCCTGAGATCTTCCAATTTCCTCCTTCCTCACGCTGGGGCATCTCAGAGCCAGCATGATGAACAGGGTGACACCGAAACAATGTCATCTGCAAATCAACCAGGGTCCTCCAGATACCAGCCACCCAGGGTATATCTGCCAAGAGAATTACAGGAAACGGTGCGTGCATCACAACTGGACATCTCTGCCTCCGAAGTGCATCCTGGGATAGCACCTAGAAGAAGCAGTAGATTGCACAAAGTAAGGAAATGGTAGTTGATTAAGAGGGCACGGGTGAAGGTCACTAGTAGTCAGGGTTTATTAATGAAATAAACCGATAATTGCAACTCACAACTGTGATTGATGTGTCTTTGATTCCCCCCCTCCCTCATTCACAGCTGAGTGTTGATGCACACCATAATTCTCATTAGATGGCCACAGACAATGTGGACATTCAGGGAGTAGAACCTCTTCCTGTTCACAAATTGCAGTGGTCATGCATGTGGGGCCCGCAAGACCTATCCACACTCCTTGAGAATCCCGGTGATGGAAGTGAAGCTGAGAACCTTGGCCTCCTGCTAGGTACGGCCCACATCAAAATTAATGAACTGCCCTGCCCTGCCTGGGCACAGAGGGCTGGGAGATTTGGAGCTATAGAAACTGAGGGCTGCCGTCACCTTCATGTCCACAGGGAGCAGGTAGCTGCACCCTCCCCTGAGGTGCCAGGTGTGAGAGCACCTCACAAATGTGTTGCACCATAGAGAGCTGCAGCCGGCGATGGCAATCTCCTCCGAGACAGTCTCAATGGAATTGCAGGGCTTGTACCTCCTGAGCTCAGCACCTTCAGCCTTCTGTGCGCTCTTTCAACAGCCTGCTCACCCACTTCCTGGCCCTTGTGGTAGCCCTCTGCCCTCCTTTAGGAGTGCGGTGGTCTCTCCACATCCGTCACCTCCTAAGCCGCTGCCTTGTCCTCCCTGCTGCCACCAAATTGGCCAACTCCAGATTGAGCAAACCGAGATCCATCTGTACAATGGGGTTTGAAAAGAGCATCGAATGATAGATTATTATCATTGGCTGCGTAGACCCAGCATTAGCCCAATCCCTCACTTGGGCCAGTACCAATACTGTGGATGCTGGCAACACCACACAATCCATGGTGCCATGCGTGGCACAATAAATTGTGTGTGATTCCCATCATGACAAATGCTGGCACAGATTATGCAGATCAATGGGCGATGTGCACTCTTGAGCCATTGCTACGTGTGCAACTGCAGCATCTGTTACAGGCATGTGTTGCTGGTCCGAGTCACAGGGCAGGGGCAGACTGCAAATCAGCACCAGATGTATGATTTGCAGTCTGCCCCTGATTTGGGTGGCACGGTAGCACAGTGGTTAGCACTGCTGCTTCACAGCTCCAGGGTCCTGAGTTTGATTCTCAGCTCGGATCACTGTCAATGTGGAGTTTCTCCTCGTGTCTACGTAGGTTTCCTCCGGGTACTCTGGTTTCCTCCCACAGTCCAAAGATGTGCGGGTTAGGTTGATTGGTTGCTAAGAAATTGCCCCTTAGTATCCAGGGTAGTGGAGGCTAGTGGGATTAGTAGGTATAGTATGTAGGGATATGGGCATAGGGCCTGGGTGTGATTGTGTTTGGTGCAGACTCAAAGGGCCGATGGGCCTTTTTCTGCACTGTAGGGCTCTATGTGTGTCCAGTGGCAACAGATTCCATGCAATCCATTTCTGAACCTCTGCACCCCGGCCTGCAGCAGCAGTCGCTTCATCTGGTTTGGCCTCAGTCAGCACATTGTAAAGGGCTCCCCCACCCCAATACACTAGCAGTCAAGTCCCTGACTACGTCGCAAGACAATGCCGCTGCAAAGTGCCCTGGAGGGAAGGTATCCTTGATGGGGCCTCCCACACTGAACTACAGCGCTGCCCTGGAGACCAAGGATGAGCAAGACTCCTTCATGGAACTTCACCCAGAGAGGTGTGAGAAAATAGAAGCCCCCTCAGCCCCCACTCCAGAAATCACTGCTCCATAGGCCAACACCCGAGGACAGCAGGAGGAAAGCCATCTGGCATCTCCAGAGCCTACCTGCACTCCGATGGCAACATTTTACCTCCTCATGCCAGGTTGAGTCTTTTATATACCTACTCTGATTCGCGCTAAAGTGACATCACGCCAAAGAGGTGGGAGATGCAAGCATGGGTGGAGATTGCTCTGTCAATCCTGATAATTGCATGGTGAGGAATGTAAAGTCATGCAAATCAGCAGCCCACCGGTGTTCTGCGTGTTCTTAACCGCACTATTTTTCTCTGGTTGGGAGATGCACGCACGTTGTAAAAGCTCACAGGGAACCCGCAAAATGGCCAATATGTGCATCTCCTGGCCCAACCCGCCAGAAATGTTGCAGGTCACAATGTGAGAATCAGGACCAGAGTTTCTGTTTTCTGAATTCTGTGGCAGTGTTGGAGGGTACGGGTACTGAGAAAGGTTGATTATAAAGTGAACTTCAACTTGCTGGAACATCAGTTCAGCTCTGCAGCATTGATCATATGCCATTTGATCCTCACATTCAATCTATCCACCCACCTTTGCAAGCCCCCTTGATGCCCCCTCCCATTCACCATGTTTCCATGGGTTATTCATGCCACATCAAATTCTTCATGCCCCCTCCATGATCCTAATATTGCACACTGCCTCACATATGCCCAGGTATCAACATAGCCATTCACCCAATATCCACAATACACAATCATCATGAGTCATGTAATAATAATGGGAATACTTCAAAATTGATATACATTTTAAAATAAAACTTTAACAATGTGTTAGAGCTCTTAATGAAAAAATACAACCAAAAAAGACAGTTAAATCAACTTTCAGTTGTAAAAGCGTTCAGCAACTACATCAAAGAAAGATAATCATTTAATACTCTCTTACAGAACAATAATTCAGTAGCTTTTGAAACTCAGCCAAACATTGATAGTTATCCCAGTTATCAGAATAAACCATTACACCTATTGTAATTGGAAAAACAGATGGCTATTTTTTTTAAGTTACACCAGATGACTGTCAATTAAAATAGGCTAGTTTTTCAGAAACCTTCCAAGTCAGGCCAATGAGGGAACATACATTTGGGGCAGGGAAGAAAAATTCTCTAAGGTTGTCAATGACCACCCAATGTCAAAGGATACGCTTGTGTGAGGTTGTGACCCAATCCATTTTTGACTATGCTGCAAAATGGGCATGTACAAATGGTGTCAGGTTGGAAACAAAAAGGAAATTCAACATCCCTGTGAAAAAATGCCAAAACCTCTGAACCATGGCAATGCTGAGAAATCCACTGTGGTAACTAGGAATGAGTAATAAAGGTTGGCCAAACCAGTGCTGTCCACATCTGGTGAAAATGAATTTTAAAAAATGACAATGAAATTAATTCCACCATACATTTTCGCATTCATGTAGCTCAGTCTTCTTATGCTGGCTAAATCAGCAATGCTTCAAAGGCCAGCCATGAAGAGCAATGTCAAAGAAGAACAATGAAGAGGATAGTGTGTCTCCCATTTTCAAAACATTTGCTGCTCTGTTCAGTTAAATTGTTAAAGCTCTTAATTGTTTCATTTAGTGGATGGGTGACTGGGTAATTGGTCAGTGGGTGACAGCTCATGGGTAGGCTGAGAAATGCTAGGTACTTCTCTAGGGGAACAGGATAGTAGCCTCAGTTGATGGTGGCCAGGTTGGGAGGGGTAGATATTCAGGACAGGGATGTTTTTGAGTGTGGTTGTGGTGTGGTAGTGGGGAGGGAATTGTGTGGGTATAGTGGATTGGGTTATACTGTTAACCATGGAGTTAATTAAACAGTGGCAGAATACTAGGGTAAATATATAGCTAAATGTTTTACATCTAGTTCCGGTCTTCAATACTGAGCTCAGGGCAGAAGATAGTCTAATAATATCCGGATTGTGGAAATCAGCCCACTGGAAGTTTAAACCTTTACTGCACATGTGCAGAGATGAAGACTTCCAATAGATCGTAGGGATTACAGCAGTGAATATCTCAATATTCACCAGTGCTAATATCAGAAGATAGCAACCATAGGTTTTGCCATTCTCAATCCTATTCCCATGAGGTGGCCAAAATCCAATCCAATCATCAAATGATTTTTAACAACTACAAGTATTGAGTGCAAGTTTTATTACACAACTACAACAAACTGCTGCTTGATGCTTCAAATCAGTCTTACAGCTTGAATTAACTGCTCCAGAAGTTCCAAAATCATTATCTAGAGAAATTTTAAGTACCTAATGACTTTATTTTCTTGTCTCTGATGATTTTTTACACTGGGGTGTAGTCTAGGTAGCCCTTTTGTACTAAATTCTTCTTCACACAATCTGCAGAACAGACAAGTTTCAGAGAAATCTGACTTCTTTGGAGGTTGAATTCCAAGAAAGACCTTTGTCTACATTGCGACATCGTGCAATTCTTGAAGTGGACACTTATGTAATATCTGTTTGGGAAATACACTACCGATTTTTGCTGTTTCACTCTGGAATATGTTTCCAAGAAATTAGGATAATTTTTGGCATGGATTATTCAGAGATTTTACATGATCTGGAATGAAAACTTTGTGTGATCTTATTCATTTTGTGAGGAAATATTGAAAGGTATTTGTTTGCATGAGACTGGGGCTTGTAACACATTATGCTTGAAGATGCTGGTCATTTTCAATGGAGAATTTATTGACAGCTTGGCTGATTTCAATCTGAATCTCTGAGATAATTTATCCACATATCTAATGGAACTTCTTGAGGAATTTGCCTACCCCGGAGATAAAATTTTGGAATATGGTCCTGACCTCTTGGGTTGATATCTAAGAGGTCGTCTTTATCTTGTCTGGGGATTTTACTGAAATCTTTTAAAGTTTGTGTTTGGACTTTTGAAATGCCCTGTCCATTTTGAGATGGTTTGTCTGGTGCAATTTTTCTGGCTTCTGGATCTATTGTTTGGATATGTTGTTTCTCTTCTGAGTAGACTTTTTGTGAATACTCATTTGGATCAGTTTTTATGACATCCTGCTTCTCTTCAACTTGAGGTTCCAGGACACGGTCCTCATGTACCAATTTGACTCTTATAGTATCTTGTTTCACTGGAGATCGTGAAGAGATAGGCATGTAATCCCAGGTGCTATGGTGGGTTTCTTTGGATGGTTTAAGATTGAATTCCCCATTCTCTGAAAACCTTGCAGCATTGAACACTGGAAGAGCTTGCAAAGTTTCAGTCTGTGTTGCGATACTGTGTATCTCTTTTTTAGGCTTGCGCTCGCGTTTGGAGACCTTTGGATATTTTATGGCTTTTTCCATTGGGATGTGTTCAGGTTTCATGGGCTTTGATGATCCTTCCTTGGTTTTATTTTCAAAATAATCAATAAGTGGTTGGATTCTATATAAACTAGAGGAAGGTTTCTTTTCCTTCTTGGGATCTCTTGAAATTAAGGAGCTGTGCAGCCGCTCAGGAGGGGATGGTGGAAAATCATAATTTGAGTCCTGAGGCAATGATAAATCTTGTTCTAATTTTGGTGGGTCTGTTGGTTTTGACTTCAAATGGGTTGTTTGGTACTCAGTGATATTGGACAGGGTTCTAGACCTCAGGTGTGAAATCTGTTCATTATAGTTTCTCAGTAAAGCTGGCTTTTGTGTATCTGATGTAACATCCCTGTCCACAGGGATGAATGGCGAAAATTTAGCATGCCTTTCAGTCTTGATGGTATTTAGTTTGTACTGGGTACCACTAAGAGTGACACTGTGTTGACCTGAAATACTGAGGCTAAGAGAGTTTGGATCAACATCCAATGGGAGGTTAAATTTACTGTAAAACCCATAGAAAATATTTCTGGTCATTCCATTGTCATCCTGTGTTATCACTGACTGATCTCCAAAGATACTCACTCTTCGATTATTGATTGTTGAATTCACCTTACTCACAGGAATGTGTCCAAGGTCTAAACAAAGAGAAAACTTTTTCAAAGGGTCACCCTGGTCATTCTGTCTTCTATTATTCAGTATCGTGTCAAATTGCTCTCCACCAAAGAAACCACCTTCATTTGTAAGCATCTTTCATACATCTATTAGGAAAATAGTAATATGAAATTCACTAGAATTTATCAATTAATATTGGGAAGAACAATAAAAATGTCACTGGGATTGTGGTGGATATAAAATCAGCATGCTAAATTAAAAAAAAGACAATGACAAAATGGCCAAGATCTTCCTTTCAAAATTGTAATGAAGTGAAAGGGACTTGCCATTATTTAAGCACAAATGAAACCATAATTTAAGGCAAGGGCATACCCAGGTTGGGGGAAAATATCCAAAATTCAATATCTGAATCTGCCACTTCACCATTAGATTTGAAACACAGAATCTCACAATCTGCTATGTTATTGAGAATAGCATGAAGTTTCCGTATTTGATTATGGATATAAACTGGTCACAGAAGCTAAAGTAGTTCGAGTCTATACATCCTTTTTAAGAATATGCCAAGTGTTAATTACTATCATTCTCACCTCTGAAAATCAACTATTATATTTCCTGAATTTCATTTTGAAAGTTTTTTTCTTGGAGATTTAAAATTATAAAATGTATTCCTGTTTTTTGTTTCTACTCTTTTCCTTAATTTATTTCTCTTTCTGAATCTGAAATGATTTTGATGACAGTTACATGCACTTCCTTCTCAGTCCTTGCAGTGTACTTTTTTTATTCATTCATGGGATGTGCATGTTGCCGACTGGATCAACATTTATTGCCTATCTCTAATGGCCCCTGAGTTGAATCACTTGCTCAGCCATTTAAGAGTCAACCATATTGTTGTGTTTCTGGAGTCACATGTTGACCAGGCTACATGAGTATAGCTCATTTCCTTCCCTAAAAGATATTAGTGAATCAGATGGGGTTTTAACAAGTCAACAATGGTTTCCCAATCATTAGTCTTCTAATTCCAGATTTGTATGAGGTTCAAATTTCATGTGGGATTTGAAACTTAGATTCCCATTATCTTGGATTTCTGGACTATTAGTCCAAGGAAAATGCCATTATACTACTACCAACACCCCACCTGCCCATCTCCATGAGGATAATTCATATTCACCAATCTGATTGGTTAAGTAGATACACCATCACTTATCTTGATAACTCAGGTCCCATATTTGCCAATTTTTTTAAACTCAAATATGCCATGGCAAGTCTTGATATCTTGCTCTGGAAAAAATTAACCCTTTCATAAACTACAGGCAGGATCTTGAGCCCACTCTGTCCATGTATTAAAATGGTGGCATGGGCTCAAAATGCGGAGAGTTTGAAAGCATGTGATTCTCACTGGTAAGACTGCATTCCCCGATTTTGAACTAACCTCGCTGGTGGAATGATGTGGAACATACCGGGGAAGGGCAGGAATGTAATTTGAATTTATCAGCATTCTCCAGCATTTAGAGAGGCAAGGAATGATTAGGGGACAGTCAGCAAGGCTTTGTGAATGGAAAATCATGTCTTACAAATTTTATTGAGTTTTTTGAAGGAGTAAATAAGAAGGTAGATGAGGTCAATGCAGTTAAAGTTTCTACATGGACTTTAGCAAGGCCTTTGACAAAATACTTCATGGTAGGTTGGTGCATTAGGTTATTTCTCACAGGATTCAGGGTGAGATGGCCAATTGGATACAAACTTGGCTTGATGCAAGAAGAGAGAGGGTGTTCATAGAGAGTTGTTTTTCAAACAGGAGGCTGTGACTGGTGGTGTGCCTCAGGAATTGGTGCTGAGTTCACTGCTATTTGTATTTATATTATGATTTGGATGAGAATGTAGAAGGCATTTAGGAGGTAAGTTTGCAGATGACACCAAAATTAGTGGCATTGTGGACAGTGAAAAATTATCTAGGATTGCAATGGGATCTTGATCAATTGGGCTAGTGGACTGATGAATGGCAGTTGGAGGTTAATTTAAATAAATGGGAGGTGGTGCATTTTGTTAAATTTAATTAAATTAAATTTTGTTAATAACTCAGGACTTACTGAGTTAATGACAGGGCATTGGGAGAGTTATAGAACAAAGAGATCTGGGCTAGAGGTTCATAGCTCCTTGAATTTGGAGTCAGAGGTGGACAGAGTGGTGAAGAAGGCATTTGGCATGCTTGGTTTCACTGATCAGAGCACTGCATACAGGAGTTGGGATATCTTGTTGAAGTTGTACAAGATATTGGTAAGGCCACACTTAGAATATTGTGTACAGTTCTGGTCATCCTATTATAGCAAGGATATCATTAAACTAGAAAGAATGCAGAAAAGATTTACTGATATGCTAGTGGGACTTGATGGATTGAGTTATAAGGAGAGGCTGGATAGACTGGGACTTTTTTCTTTGGAACATTAGAGGCTTAGGATATTATAGGGGTTTATAAAATAATGAGAGGCACAGATCAGCTAGATAGTCAACATCTTTTCCCAAAGACAGGGGAGTCTAAAGCTAGATGGCATAGGTTTAAGGAGAGAGATACAATAGAGTCCAGAAAGGCAATTTTTTCACACAGTGTTGTGTCTGGAATAAGCTATCAGAGGCTGTAAATAGAGGCAGATACAATTTTGCCTTTTAAAAAGTATTTAGACAGTTACATAGATAATATGGGCATAGAGGGCTATGGGCCAAATTCAGGTAATTGGGACTATCTTAGGGGTTAAAAAAAGGGTGGCAAGGACAAGTTGGATCAAAGGCCTGCTTCCATGCTGTAAACCTTTATGACTATAATATCATTAACATGCATCATTCCAGATATTGAGCTGCACCAAATGTTCAGGTGGCACCAGCACAGCAACACATTGGCACCATTTACAATAGTTATGTGTAAGCATGAACCTGGTGACTTCACCTGCAAGGGGAATATTGGAGGTGGGCACTCAGGTGGCCATTTTATTGCAGGGACAAACAGAAATGCAGCTTGGGCTGGGGGTGGGGATCATTGTCACCATTGTGGGGGAGGGTTGGGGAGTGTGGGTGGGGAATTCAAAGGCATTACCTTTCCTTCATTTTGCTTTGCCCCTTGCTCCAAGGTGATGTACTGGCAGCCAAACAAGTATCGTTGCCCATTTCCTTTATGCTGGGTTACTGTTCAAACAGTAGCTGAGTAGGTGCCCTCTCATGTTAGCACTGCAAACTGGGTGTGAGGAGGCCACAGCAGAGGAGCAGTATTGAGTGCAACTATGAGGCCCTGAGGTCCTTCTTTATGAGAGGGTAGGTTTCAAGGGAAATGTGGGGTTATCAATGATGGAAAACCACCCTGCCTCATGAGGCATAAAGACCGACTTGGAGAAGGGCAAATGCAGTGAAACGTAAAACACTCACTCTACCAATATGTGAGGCCTGAGGGGTAACTGGACAAGGTGTCTAAATCCACTTATCTGTGAATTCTGACTGTTAGTTGGAGCGGTAAAGGGGCATACATTGTTCACAATGCTATTCAACTCAACATCATTAAAGACCTGGAAGAATGAGACTTCCCGCTAGCGTACTGCTTGAATTGCTAATTGCATACCTCTCAAGAAATAGTTGTGCTTCTTCAAGCTGTTATGAGAGCGACTAACTGACCATTCCTTCAGGAATCAAGCATGCCAATTTAATTACCGAATTCCTATCAGTCTGGAGATAAAAGTTAACCCTTTGGAACACAAAGAGTGTGGAAACCTCAGCGGCACATAGCTCTCACTGTGAGAATCCACAGGCAAAGTAGGTGGTGATAGCAGACACCACTCACCCTGGCACCATCATTGAGGTGCCCCGTCATGATGCTGACATGGTTGTTCTGCATTCTCTTTGATGCACTATTGTGCAAACAAGGGCAGGATTTATGTTATTTTGTGGGGGCATCAATGGTTCCTCAATGGTTCATATGTCACCATGAAATGTGTAGGTCAGATGCCCATGAGACAATGAAGATATAACACTATTCATCCCACTGAAGTACAGAGGAAACTGGGGATGTGGCATTAATGTTAGAAAGGGTGGTATGAGTGAGAGCAGAAATTCACGCAGATAATGGGAAGTATTTGGGTGGAAGTCACAGGTTCATGGAACGATGAGTGTTATGGCTTGGTGTTCACACTCTTTCAATGTATGATTCATGAGAATCATGGAGCCTGTTGCTTTGGCATTTCTACCGATCAAGATTGTCCAACAGCAGAGACAATGAGGAACTGCTGCCCATGGCCAGGACCAGTGCCCTGTCACTGTCCAGGGAGCAAGACCCATATGTGAAGGAATAAAACTGGAGACAGTACCAGCCAAGAATCTTCTGGTGTCTGATGTCTGAGCTTCAGTGCCAGAGAAAACTGTCTGTCCCACAGTATAGTGGACCACCTCGGATACATAGTGCATGAGCTGCCATGCCTAATGCCTGTGGCCTTTGAAGTTACAGCCGCTTTGAACTTTTATGCTACCAATTTGTTCCAGGGCAACTTAGGAGACATCTGTGGCATCTCTCAGTGTGCCACTCACAATTATATTAGCAAGGTGACAGGTGCCCTCTATGTCCGGACTGATATGTTTATCAAATTTGACCAGGATTAGGTGAGCCGGGAGGCCTGGGCCATGGGTTTTAACCACCTAGCAGTGATGTCCCAGGTGCCAGGCCTGATAGAATGCACTCAAATGGCTGTTAAATCATCTTGTTAACATGTCAACCATTGAGGAACCGCAAAAGATGCCACTTCCTCGGTATCCAATTTGTCTGCGACCAAACAGTAGGCTTCATGAAGGTGTGTGCCCTTTCAGGGTTTATTCATATCAGTTATCTGAAGGTGGCAGAGCAAGTGGAGAAGGTTGTGAAGAAAGCATATAGTATGTTAGCCTTTATAGGAAGGGGGATAGAGTACAAGATCTGGCCTTTAATGTTGCAGTTGTATAAAACGTTGGTTAGACCTCATTTGGAATACTGCGTCCAGTTCTGGTCGCCCTACTATCGGAAGGACGTGGAGACTCTGGAGAGAGTGCAGAGGAGGTTTACCAGGATGCTGCCTGGTATGGAAGGTCTGAGTTACGAGGAGAGATTAGGCAAATTGGGACTGCTTTCCTTAGAAAGACGTAGACTTAGAGGAGATCTAATAGAGGTGTACAAGATTATGAGGGATATAGATAGAGTAAACAGGGTTAAGCTTTTTCCTAGGATGGACTCAAATAGCATGAAGGGTCACGGGCTTAGGGTGAGGGGGGTAAGGTATAATTTGGATGCTAGAGGGAGTTTTTTCACACAGAGGGTGGTGGGGGTATGGAATGCGCTGCCAAGTAAAGTGGTGGAGGCAGGCACTCTGGAGTTATTTAATAAATACTTAGATGGGCACATGAACAGAATGGGAATGGAGGGGTATAGAAAACTGATTTAAAATAGGGATCATGAGCTTGGGAGTCCCTGGGAAGTGTGTAAATAGATGATGATATTGATGTACTTGTTTTTATCCTACAGGTGCTTTGGTCCACCTTGTTGTCTAACGAGGGGCATACACACGATGGGTCGTGAGAGGGCTGCTCTTGGATCATTTTCGAGAGTATCCTAGTGCTTCACGTCGTTAGTGTACACTTAACCTGGACCATTTGATGGGCAACACGACAGCTCAGTGACTATCGCTGTGCTGTGCAGATACATGGTTTTGGGCCTGTATCTGTGGGAGTTTGCGCATTCTCCCTGTGCTTGCGTGGGTTTTCTCCGGGTGCTCTAGTTTCCTCCCACATCCCAAAGATGTGCTGTTAGGCTAATTGGCAAAACAAATTCTCCCTAAATTGTCTCAAATTTGGTTTTCAATCCATAGATCTATAAACATGGACAGGGATTGCAGGTAGAGGTGGGAACATCGGGGTGGCGGCGTGGGCTCGTTGGGCTGAAGGGCCTGTTGCCCGTGCTGTTTTGTTCTTTGTTCTTTGTTACATTTTAGACTGCTCGCAAATGCTAGTTGTCTTTGAGGGACAGTGGTGGTGAGAGGGATTGTTCCTCGGAACAGGGTTATCCACTCAGAAGGTGGCTGATGATGCTGGTGTGGAAGTCACAAACACCAGCGGAGCTTTGATACAATAAGGTTTGGGCTTCAATGCATGTGTTGGTGGAGCAGGCGACTGGAATGTTGAAGATGTGGTTCCGATGCCTGGACTGGTTGGCAGTGCCATACAACACAGTCCCCAGATGGTTTTCTGCATTACTGTGATCTGCTGCACTCTTTATAACTTCAGAGGGGAGTCAACCTAGACCTGGAGGAGATGAGCGAACATCAAAACTCTTTGGATGAGGAGGATGTTGAGGATAGCTGTGGGCCTGACAATGCTGAGGAGGAAGAATGCTGGGAAGTGGAGGGGACCAGAATGGACTGGTGAGCAAGAGATGTCCTGATCACTTCTTATTTTGGGAATGAGCGGGAGTGGCAGCAGGTAAGTTCTCCAGCAATGGATGTAAGGCCAAACCAATGATGTCGTACAGCATTATCAAACCGTTAGGTTGCACATTTTCAAAGGCAGAAGGTTGAAGCCATTGCTTCTCCAGGAGAATGATGATGACTTGCAGCAAGGACAAAGCGATGCTTCTCTCATTCTTAGTGATATATCTGTCCTCTGCAGGCATATCTAAATATTTGGCTCCAGGTTTTCACTTTCATCTTATCCTTGAGGTGGGCAGGCAGGCAGCATTTCAACAGCCCCTTGGCCTCTTTAACTTAGATGAAGAGATGCAAAATTGAAATGCTCTAGTTTTGATAAATGGGTGGGGGAGAGGGAATTGGTGGTAGTGTATGTATGTGTATGGTTTGCTCCTTTCAAGAATGGGGTCTTAGAATGGGTGGCTGGAGTTGAGGCTCACAGGATGGAGCTTGCCTGCAGCAGGATTTCTTTCATCTGTGTGGGTGACATAGCACAGCCATTCTCACGTTCCATAGCAATGAAGCATTGGATGTTTACGTGGGTTTACAGAGCTTGGCAGCATTAAATGATAATTGGGAGGCTCCACGAGTGAACAGAGTGATTTATTATTTCTAACTATGTAACTCGTGCCATCCTTTCACCCATGCCAACTAGTTGCCTATCATTTTTTTACTCTTCCTCATCCTCCCGCTATATTTAGACGCCTCTCCAGGATCCACAGTTGAGGTTGAGGAGGCCTGCTGGTTTCCATGCCCTGTTGCCTGAGATTAAATTGGCAAGTGACCCCTTGGAGGGAGTGGGAGGAGGTAGGCTGAGGCCATGACCTGCTTTCAGCATGGGTTTTGCAGTGCTGCCCTCATCAACGTGTGGAGCTGAAGATGTGTCTCTGTCAAGAAGGGGGATGTCAGATGGGATGGACATCCCAGGATCTCCCGGATGAAAGGCCCCAGGCTAACCTGGTCTCTTCGGGTCCCCATTGGTCCTCCATGGGATATAGAGGGGAGTGAGCTGGAGTGAGACCCAGCAGCCCACTCTCCTCTGGCACTGACACCCTGGATTCCCATTAGTGCCTGTACACTGCAATTGAAGCGCTACATCATGGAGTTCATGCCCTCAGACATAGAGGACATGAGCTGAACCATGGAGTAGACATGCCCTTTCATGGAGTGCACATTCTGTGCCAAGTTCTCCACTACGGATGCCATCCTTGCAGAATTGGCTTCGTGGCAATGGAGTGATGGCACCATCTCCTCAGACAAAAGGCATGAAACTCTTGCAGTCTAAGGGGAATGCTCCCATTCCTTCCTGATATTTGTGACTCTATCTTTCCAGTTTCATCAACTCTACGACAAACCAACCCAGGGACATGTTATCAGCCAAGGGCTCGGCAGAATCTTGGCCTCTGACATCCCTCTGAATGCCAGGTTCCTGGGATATTCCTGCTCTGCCTGCTTTGGATCTTCAGATGTGAAGTGCTCACCAATGAGTGGCCCAGAAGCCTGTCTACTTGACATAGGGAAGGACAAGGTATTGGAGGTGCTGGCGGCCTTGAAAGTGGAAAAATCTCCAGGTTCAGATGAATTATGTTTTAGGCATCTATGGGAGACAAGGAATGAAATTGCAGGAGCTTGGACCCAAATTTTCAATTCCCTCTGGCCATAGGGAAGGTGCCAAATGGCTTGAGAACAGCTAATGTGATCCAGTTATTCAAGTAGGGTTATAGAGATAAACCAGAGAACTACAGACCATGAGTCTCATGTCAATGATAGGGAAACTATTAGAGAAATATCTGAAGGAGAGCTTCTATCTCCATTTGGAGAGGCACAACTTGACCAGGGATAGTCAACATGGCTTTCTCAGAAGGAGGTCATGCCTAACAAATTTGATTGAATTTTTTGCAGAGGTGACCAGGTGCATATATGAGGGTAGCACAGCCGATGTAGTTTATATGGATTTCAGCAAAGCCTTTTACAAGATCTCACATGGGAGACTTATAAAGAAGGTACATTCACGCGATTGTCACATTTGATAAAATAGATTCAAAATTGGCTCAGTTTTCAGAGTCAGATGACAGAAGGCTGCTTTAATGAGTGGAAGCCAGTGTCATACCACAGAGACCTGTGTTGGAGCCCCTATTATTTGTCATTTGTATAAATGACATTGATGACTATATGCGGATAGGATTACTAAGTTTGTGGATGACACAAAGATTGGACATATCGTTAACAATGCGGCTGAGTGTCTAGGGCTCCAAGAAAACATAGACAGCATGGTCAAATGGGCAGTTAAGTGGAAGATGAAACTTAACTCTGAAAAGTGTGGGGTGGTACACTTTGGAAGGAGTAATGTGACAAGAAAATATTCAATTAACGATATACACTAGGAAGTTCTGTGAACAAAGGGATCTTAGCATGTTTGTCTACAAATGTCTGAAGCGGAAAGGCCTGTTAATGTAATGAAAATGGCATATGGGATACTTGCCTTCATCAATTGAGGCATAGATTCCAAAAGCAGCGAAGTCATGTTGGAGTTCTGTAGAACTTTGGTGAGGCCCCAGCTAGAATATTGTATGCAGCTCTGGCCACAACATTGTCGGAAGCATGTGATTGCACTGGAGGGGGTGAAGAGGAGATTTACCAGGATGCAGCCTGGGATAGAACATTTAAGTTATGAAGAGAGGTTGGATAGACTTAGATTACTTTCATTAGAGCAGAGAAGGCTGAAGGGCAACGTAATTGAGGTATACAAGATTATGAGAGACACGGACAGAGTGGATAAAGAACGTTCCCCTATTTCCCTTTGTTGAAGAGTCAGTGATGAGGGGATGTAAGTTCAAGGTGAGGGGCAGGAGGTTTAGGGGTGGTGATGGTCTGGAATGTGCTGCCTGGTAGGATGAAGGTGGATTGCCTCACTTCCTTTAAAAAATATGTGGATGAGCACTTGGCACAGGATAATATTCAGGCCTAGGCTCACATTCTGGCAAATGAGATTAGGTAGAAGTTTTTAATGTGTTTGTGCAGATTCGATGGGCCAAAGGGGCCTTTTCTGCACTGTATGATTCTATGAATACCTGCAAGACTTGAGGATTTTCACTTTTGTCTGCTGATCCCACTTTACCAGGCATAGTCTTTCTTTTCTCTGACCAGAAGAGAGCTCAAGTATGGGAGGAGCTTTCAGCTCTGACATTTACTCCAGCTGCATGTGCTTTCTCATGCTTACTGTGGTTGATTTTGTCCTGCAATGACACATGTAAGGAGAGCATGGGCAGGAGTCTTTATATTTAAAATGGTGATGAGCTGTGGCAAACTTGGATCTTGAATAGGAGCTGGAGATTGAAGAGCATGGCACTGAGAAAGAACAATGTGATTGGAGATGGGGGAAGGATGACATCCTTACAGGTGTTGTCAAATCCTAAAGTGGCTGGGTGAGAGATGGAGTTGTAGTTGTGATGCATGTGCGAGGGGGTCCAGAAAAAGACTGCGTGAGGCTTATTTAGAATGATTGAGAGAACTTTCTTCTCTTTATAGTACTGCCGCCCTGTTCTTTTTTGTACTGAGCTGCCACTCAAGGGCAGCCAGTGCATTCTAGGTAAGACCTGGTCTTTTGGACCAGGGTTAGAGTACATCCCATCTCTTTTGCACTTTATCCAGCAATCTGGTCATGGTTTCCTCTGAGAAACAATGTGTGGCAGGGGCTGTCATTCCCGGCAATAAATCTGGAATAAGTGCTAGGGAGCCATTTTATACCTTCATAAGAATCTCCCCACTAATTGTAGCGATTAATTTGAGCCATGGTGAATGAATCAGAGAAATGCCTCTGCAAGCCTGCTCTGATTCGTCCACTCCGGCCCAACATAAGTGTAAACTGCTCAATTTCTCTTCATAAAATCAGCTCCGCATCTCTGGAATTAACTTAATGAATCTCCTCTGAACTTTCTCCAATGCAACTACATCCATCCTCAAATAAGAGGATCAAAACTGTGCACAGTGCACGGTTTTGCACTTTTTCAAATGCAGTCTCACTAAAGTTTTGTATATTTGCAGCAACACTTTTCTGTTTTTATATTCTATACTTTAAGCAATACACGCCAAAATTCCATTTGCCTTCCTTATTATGCATTCTGGTTTTCTGAGATTCATGCACGAGGACACCCAGATCTCTCTGCATTGAAGCATTCTGAAGTTGCTCTCCATTTCGATAATAGGTTATCTTTTTAGTTTTCTGACCAAAATGGGTAAACTCATACTTATTCACATTAAACTCCATCTGCCAAATTTTGACGCACTTGCCTAAACCTATCCAAATCTATTTACATTTTTCTTTATCACAACTTATTATCCCAAGTATTTTAGTGTCATTGGTAAATTTGCCTACAGTACCTTCTATTCCTGCATCCAAATCACTGGGCAGGATTTTGACCCCACACTCTCCATCTGCAAGATTGCTGGCAGGGGTTCAAATTTTGACCCAAAAATTGCAAATTTTGCTACCCTGGGCAGGCACCATAATCAAATTCACACCCATAATGGGCAAAATCTGATTTCTATTTATTTAAATACATTTGAATCTAATTAAATAATCCCTCCACCCCCATGCCAGATTTTGTCGCTTAATGGATTTTAGTGTCATGTTGACAAGGTTTACAACAGGCTCACCCAGACATGAACATGTCATGGGGATGCCCCTGGGGTGGAACAGTCACTATGTCCCTAGGGAGTGGGGAAAAGGACATGGCCAGGTAGTATGTACCTTGGCAATACTCCCTGGCAGTATCATCTTTCACAGGTCAGCAGTGCCAACCTGGCAGTCAATTTGGCAAGGCCAACCTGTGCCAGATGCATTGCCAGAGGTAGGCCCTAGGGAACCCCCATGTGCAGGACTCATTTATTTGTGGTGGGGTGGAGCAGACACAGAGATATCTATTAAATGCCTTCTAGAAGTCCATCTACACATACATCTACAGGATTCCCATTATTTACCTTGCTTGTTACATCTTCAAAGAATTTTAGCAAATTGGGCAAACACGACTTATCCTTCATTAAACCATGCTGATTCTGATGGATTGAATTTGAACTTCCCAAATGTTCTGTCATTACTGCCTCAATAATATATTCTAACAATGTCCCAACAACAGTTGCTAAACTAACTGGTTATAAAATCATAAGACCATAAGATATAGGAGCAGAAATAGGCCATTTGGTCCACTGATGCAAAGTCAATTCTGGTCAGGAGTGAAAGTAATAGGGTAATTGTTATGGGGGACTTTAACTTTACTAATATTGATTGGAATAGCTATAGCTCTAGCTCGTTAGAGGGGTCAGTTTTTGTACAAAGTGTGCAGGAAGTTTTTTGACTCAGTGTGTAGATAGGCCAACTAGAGGTGAGGCTACATTGGATTTGGTGCTGGGCAATGAGCCAGACCAGGTGTTAGGCTTGGATGTTAGTGAACATTTTGGTGATAGTGACCACAATTCGGTTACGTTCACCTTAGTGATGGACAGGGATAGGCATGAAGCTGGGGGCAGTAGTTATAGCTGGGGAAGGGTAATTATGAGGCCATCAGGAGAGAATTAGGGTGCATAGATTGGACTAGGAAACTACAGGGTCTGGGAACATCTGGAATGTGGAGCTTATTCAAGGAGCAGCTGCTGCGAGTCCTTGATAAGTATGTCCCTGTCAGGAAAGGAGGAAATGGTCGAGTAAGAGAACCTTGGTGTACGAAAAAAGTTGATTTGCTGGTTAAAAGGAAAAAGGAGGGTTATGTCAGGATGAGGCTTGAAGGCTCGGTTAGTGCAATGGATAGCTATAGATTAGCCAGGAGGGAGCTAAAGAGTGAATTGAGGAGAGCTAAGAGGGGACACGAGAATACTTTGGCTGATAGGATTAAGGAGAATCCTAAAGCTTTCTTTAGATATGTTAAGAATAGAAGATTGGTTAGGACAAGATTAGGGCCAGTCATAGACAGCAGTGGGAAGTTGTGCGTGGAGCCTGAGGACATTGGAGAGGTACTGAATAAATATTTCTCTTCGGTATTCACGCAGGGTGAGGTAAATGTAGTTATGGAGAACACTGAGGTACAGGGTAGCAAACTGGAAGGTATCGAAGTAGATAGGGAGGATGTGCTAGATATTCTCGAGGGTTTGAAGTTGGATAAGTCCCCTGGGCTGGATGGGATTTACCCTAGGATTCTCTGGGAAGCAAGAGAGGAGATTGCAGAGCCTCTGGCTCTGATCTTCAGGTCGTCGTTGGTTACGGGTGTGGTTCCGGAGGACTGGAGGATAGCGAATGTGGTCCCGTTGTTCAAGAAGGGGAAGAGAGACCTTCCAGGGAATTATAGGCCAGTGAGTCTTACTTATGTTGTGGGCAAAGTATTGGAGAGAATTATTAGGGATAGGATTTATAGTTATATAGAGAGAAATGAATTGATTGGGGATAGTCAGCATGGTTTTGTGAAGGGTAGGTCGTGCCTTACTAACCTTATTGAGTTTTTGAAAAAGTGACCAAAGAGGTGGATGGGGGTAAGGCGGTTGATGTGGTATAAATGGACTTTAGTAAGGCGTTTGATAAGGTGGCCCATGGAAGACTTCTGCAGAAAATGCAGATGTATGGGATAGAGGGTGATTTAGCTAATTGGGTTAGGAATTGGCTAGCAGATAGAAGACAGAGGGTGGTGGTTGATGGGAGCTATTCATCGTGGAGTTCGGTGACAAGTGGTGTACCTCAGGGGTCTGTTTTGGGGCCCCTGCTGTTTGTAATTTTTATAAATGATCTGGGTGAGGGTATTGAAGGATGGATTAGTAAATTTGCAGATGACACTAAAGTCGGTGGAGTGGTAGATAGTGAAGAGGGGTGTTATAGTTTGCAGAGTGATTGGACAAGTTGCAGAGCTGGGCCGAGAGGTGGCAAATGGAGTTTAATGTGGAAAAGTGTGAGTTAATGCACTTTGGCAGGAATAATAAATGTGTAGAGTATAGGGCTAATGGTAGGATTCTTAATAGTGCTGATGAACAGAGGGATCTTGGTGTATTTGTGCATAGATCCCTGAAAGTAGGCAGTCAAGTCGATAAGGTTGTTAAGAAGGCATATGGAGTCTTAGTTTTTATTGGTAGGGGGATTGAATTTCGGAGCCGCAACGTCATGTTGCAACTGTACAAAACTCTAGTGCGGCCGCACTTGGAGTATTGTGTGCAGTTCTGGTACCCACATTATAAGAAAGATGTGGAGGCATTGGAGAGGGTACAGAGGAGGTTTACCAGGATGTTGCCTGGTATGGAGGGCAGGTCTTATGAAGAGAGGCCGAGGGATTTGAGGTTGTTTTCGTTAGAAAGGAGGCGGCTAAGAGGGGACCTAATCGAAACATATAAGATGATTAAAGGTTTAGATAGGGTGGATAGTGATAGCCTTTTTCCTAGGATGGAAAAAGCTAGCACGAGGGGACACAGCTTTAAATTAAGGGGTGATAGTTATAGGACGGATATCAGAGGTAGGTGCTTTACCCAAAGGGTGGTTCGGGAGTGGAATGCCCTGCCTGCAGCAGTTGTAGATGCGCCAAGTTTGGTGCGTTTAAGAGGTTAGTTGATAAGTATATGGAAGAGAAGGGAATGGTTTAGTTTGGAGGGGCATTGCTTTTTATATTGGTCGGCGCAACATCGAAGGCCGAAGGGCCTGTTCTGTGCTGTAATGTTCTATGTTCTATGTTCTATGAATCTACTCCGCCATTCAATTGTGGCTGATAAATTTCTGAAATCTATTTTCCTGCTTTTTCCCCATAATCCTTGATCCCTTTACCAATCAAGGACCTTACTATCTCTGTCTTAAATGACCAGGCCTCCACACCCTTCTGTGGAAATGAGTTCAGTAGATCCACTACCCTCTGGCTGAAGAAATTCCTCTTCATCTCAGTTCTAAAGAGTTGCATCTTTACCCTGAGCCCTCAGGTCCTAGTCTCTCCTACAAACGGAAACATCTTCCCCATGTCTACTCTATCCGGACCTTTCATTTTCTGTAAGTTGGTTGGGCTACATTTGATATATTATGTACAATTCTGCCACACTAGCAGAAGGAAGTGGAAGCTTTGTAGAGAGTGCAAAGAATGTTCACCAGAGTGTTGCTAGGTCTTGAGGGTGTTGGCTGTGAGGAGAGGTTGAATAAACTAGGATTGTTTTCATTGGAAAGATGGAAGCCTGAGGGGAGACCTGATAGAGATCTACAAAATTGAGAGGTTTCAACAGGGTGGATAGTCAGAGATTTTTTCCCAGGGTAGAATTGTTAATTACAAGGAGGTACAGGTTCAAGGTGAGGGGAAAAAGTTTAAGGGAGATGTTGGAAGACATTTTTCACAGAGAGTGGTGGATGGCTGGATCGTGCTACCAAAGGAAGTGGTGAAAGCAGGCATATTAGCAACATTTTAAGAGGTATCTGGATGGGTACATGAATCAGAAGGGAATAGGGACTTATGGATTGAGGAAGGGCAGAAGGTTTTTTTTAAATACTATCTCTGTCATAAATGACCAGGCCTCCAAAGCCTTCTGTGGAAATGAGTTCAATAGATCCACTACCTCTGGTTGAAGAAATTCCTCTTCATCTCAGTTCTAAAGAGTTGCATCTTTACCCTGAGCCCTCAGGTCCTAGTCTCTCCTACAAACGGAAACATCTTCCCCATGTCTACTTTATCCAGGCTTTTCATTTTCTGTGAGTTGCATATTTCTGACAATATTTAATTCAACAAGATATATTTTTCTCTGTATGGCTTGAATGCATTTACATGTTGTGAGGCAAGGGTAAATTCTTAACACATTTGTGATATAGCAAGCTTTTGCCATTTATATTTGGGAAAGGGTGCATTTAAATAGTCAAACCTTTAGGTAAGCATCAAAATGGAAAATCAAACGTAAGATTCTGATTTGTCCAAAAATAAAGTGATTTAAAATCATTCAAATTTGAAATATTTTAATTCTACTTTTAAACTTTATTAGTTTATTAGTGCATTATGCAAAATATAATGGATTTACATTTTTTAAAAGCTGAAATCTGTTCACTGTAGTTTTAACTGTCATAAATTTTTTTTTACATAAAAATGTTTATACTCACTTCTATGTTAACTGTCTTGCCTTTAATCAGTGTACATTAAATGTTAACTTAAAATCCACACTGTTTGAATTACCATAACATTTACAATTAGTTACAATCTCTGTTATCTAAACACATTACTTATGAGTGTTACTTCAACCTTCATTACCTACCAGCTAGTTTTTAGGAATAACATCTCCTCAAGGAACACACAGTTACTAATGGGTCTTTGTGAGAGGGTTAAATTTGCCTCCATGCCTCAGCAGAGACTTCAAGGCAGTCAAAAATTTATGCCTCAAAAGCGTTGATATCATAATGAAAATGTGATGTCATCAGGCAGTTTCCTCTCGTTTGCTTGAGTTAAAAACTATAATGATGATAGCTAAAATTATTGGGCACAAAAGTTTATTTTCTGTCCAAAACAACACAATGCATTACAGCATTCATAACTCACTCGTTTGAGACAAATAAATGATAAAAATAACACAATGAAATATAATGTGGTGTGTGATATTAATTAAAGTATAGTGCAATGACTTAGAAGGACAAAATAGTATGCCATAAGAATTGATCCATGTCCATTTTCAGGCGCTTCTCAAATTTCTAAAAGCACAATATGGTGTTCAGGAAGCATGTTTATATTTTCAGTACACTGGGGAAGCTTGAATCATATGGAAAGAGATGAAGTTATTCCTCTCAGTGTGTAGACAGGTTTAGTGACATCTCAGATTCAACTGTGGCCTGTAAACTGTAAGGAAACCCTGATGTAATCCGCTATACATTAAAAGTAATCTGTTTCATGTAATCTAAGGTTCACATTGACTATGAGAGCATAAAATGACTATGCTTGACATACTGTTTGTCAGAGAGCCATCTTTGGTAGGCATACCCTCATTCTATTAGAAGTGCTCCCTGATGCTACGATTATGGCCTCTGTTATCAGAACCATGAAGGCCATGGGTGAATATTAGTAGGTCTACCTGTGGGCTTTGTGGACTACAAACTGCCTTATTGAGTGATTGGAGGCTCACCCAATGAAAGCAACCAGCAGAGTTTCTTAAAGTCTTTAGGTTTTTTTTATATTCGTTCATGAGATGTGGGTGTCACTGGTTAGGCCAGCATTTACTTCCAATTCTAATTGCCCTTGTTCAGAGGACATTGAACAGTCAACCACACTGCTGCGATTCTGAAAACACATATAGGCTAGACCAGGATTTCCTTCCCTAAGAGATAAACTGATGCACAATGAAGAGTATTGGTGATGAGAAACTGCGTGTGGCTTAATTACTGTACTGGCGACTAGAGGAAAATTTATTTTTTTTCCTCCTTTTTTTTTCACCAGACAACCTCTGAATTTAATGTAGGAACCTTAATGTCTCCAGCAGACAGTCAAGGGACAGCAGTGCTGACACTAAGCGCAAAATTTTCCCATCTCGCCCACCACGGGAATCATAGCGGGTGGGGCATGGACCTTGCACAGATCCATTGACGTTGGGAAGGAATTTGCTGCCTTGTGCCAAGCGCTTCCAGAAAATCCTGCCCTCAGAGTATTAAAGAATATACTCCAGAAAGGTGTAGTTGCTAGTGGATGGATTACTGCAAACACTGTCAAAAAATACATCATGGCGATGTTTCAGGAACAGGCAAAATGCATGCTGCCTAGGAAGAAAGCAGAGGCTGGTACCTATGTGTACATGCAAGTATCTCTTCTTCCAGAGACAGGGACACTACAACTGTATTATATTGTAACAATTAAAGTGGCCCTGATAATGGTGGAATTACTAATATATGACCATTCCTTGAAAGTGGAGTAGACACAGAAGTCACAGTCTCAGCTTTTGGAGAACAGGTCTATAAGCACCTCCAATCAGACATCCAACTCCTGAGCTTGGAAGATACAAATTCAGGCAAGCCACATATATGAGAAAATCGATACGAATAAAAGACAGTGGGTCCCAGTGACTTACAGGCAGCAATCAGCCTGCCTCCCTCTCACTGTTGTACAAAAGCACAGACCAAGCCTTGGGGAGGTTCAGGAGACCCAGAATGCTGAAGGAGTAGTTTGAGAAGTGACGGAAAGATGGAATGTGCAGTTTTCCTTTGTTCCAAGTGCATTAATGAAGAAAGGGTGTTCAGAGTAAGAACACAAAATGCTGGTAATGCTCAGCATTTCCAACATTTTGTTTTTATTTCAGATTGTCAGCAGGCACAATAACTCTTAGAAAGCTGTTTGGAACTTGGTTTGTTCAAGATTTGTTCCTTTCAAACACAAGTAGGTCCTGAGCTGAAAAAATCATGATGGTACCAGTGGGACCTAATACTTAATAGAAAAATGTCAATTAAGCAATATTCATAGAACCTATGCAAAGTGCGTGAGTTTTAAAAGTGGTCCATGGGGCAATACAAAAGAGGAATAACCACAGCCTTGAGACCCAGCAGATCACTTAAATTTAAGTGAATCAAGCTGTTCAGAGGTTGAGGGACATTTAGTAGCACTACGTGAAGATTCATAGAGTTTGACAATAAAAAAAGAGGACCTGTATGTGCTGGCCACAGGACACCTACCTAACTAATCCCATTTTCCAGTGCTCGCTCCATAGCCTTAAATCACTCTGACATTTTAAGTGCTCATCCAAATCCTTCTTAGTTGCTGTGAGAATTCCTGCCTCTACCATCCTTTCAGAAAATTAGTTCAAGATTCCTGCCACCCTCTGGGTGAAATCCCCAGTTCAGGAACTGGCGATATCTCCTGTGTTCTCATGGTATAATGATGCGCTGTCACAGATTTCATTAGAAACACAAAATGTATTTATTAATAAGGAGAACTGTACCAAGGTCAGCAGCCATGAGAGGACTTACCCATTCTCGGTCCAGCTGATCCCTTGAAGGGACAATCACCACAAATCACAGCAGGCCATGAAATAATTGGAGAAATCTGTATGAGAAACTATGGGCTGAGTCTTCTGACCTTGCCCACAACTGGGAATCTCCGGTTTCGACGCAGTGATCAAAGAATTGGCTGAGTGACAAATTCTCCATTCTAACTGGCAGTGGCAGCAGGGTATGAATAGCCAGGAAATTCAAACCTATGTTTTAGATGTTATAGACAATGTCACACAATATCCCCAAACAGGGATTGGTGCTGGGTCTCTTGCTGTTTATAGTGTACATTAACAATGTAGAATGGATATGCTCAGTAAGTTCAGAGATGACACAAATATATGAGGTGTGGTAAATTGAGGAAGAAAGCCTTACATTACAGGACATATTTTGGGCAGATCAGACGGGTGAATGGAACTTAACCCTGAAAAGTCTGAGGTGATGCCTTTTGGAAGGCAAAAGATTACACATTACTTATAGTCACCACAATATAGCAAGGATGTGACAGTGCTGGAAAGGGTGCAGAGGAGGTTCACCAGGACATTGCTTGGGCTACAGCATTTCAGCAATGAAGAAAGGCTAGTTAGGCTTGGATTACTATAAAACAGAGAAGGCTGGGAATGGAAGGAAATCTGATTGAGGTATATAAAATTATGAATGTCTTAGTTAAGGGAAATAGGAAAGAACTTTTCCCGAGTAGAGGGCTGAATACCAGGGACATAGATTTAAGGGTGATGAGCAGGAGATTTAGAGCAGATTTGGGGAAAGATTTCTTCACCCAAAAAGCACTGGGATCTAGAACTCACTTCTGAAAGAGTATAGACACGGGAATCTTCATAACATTTAAGAAGCCTTTAGATGAGCACTTGAAATTCCACAGTGTACAAGACTACAGACCAAGGACTGGAAAATGGGGTTCAAATAAATAGGTGCTTAATGGCTGGTGCAGATGAGCAAAAGGGCCTCTTTCTGTGCTGTAAAGCTCTATGGGGCAATCTTGCTAAAATAATTCTAAGTGCTGATCCAGCATTAAAATGGGAGAGTTTCAGGTTCGTGTTTTGGGCAAGTTAAAAAAAGCAATCTTATGGCACTTAGTCAAAAAAAGTGCCAAGAGACAATTCTTTCCAGTAGGGGCAGGCTGGAGCCTAATCTCACTGGTGAAACTAGCTGCTGAGTTCTAGGGTCACCATTGCACAGGCATCTGATCTCCAAAGATATTGAACACATGCCACATTTTTCTAAGTACTAGATGGACTTGAAACTGGGACAGTTTCAGATCTATTTTCTCGGCATGTTTTTAGGTCTCCCTTTATGCAGTCAGCCTGCAAAAATATCCACAATTCTGATTCTCATTGCAGAAGCCTTGGGTAGGGCTTAACACACCAAAAACCCTGGAGCTCCATTCAGAACCTCCAATTGTGCATGTGCAGAAAAAAAAAATGCTGTTTCCCTGCCACATCCCTCCTTGCTGGATAATGCATCCCCAGGACCCCACAGACACTGGATTTTGCCTGCTCCCCGCCCCCCCAACAACATTACTGATCCTCTTATCTCCCCGCTCCTGAATACCTCAACATCCAGATCGTCACACCGCCCCCCTCGCCCCTCCCCCCCCCCCCGCCCTCCCTGCCACACATCGCAGACAGAGTGATTCCAGTCCCCCTCACCCCCCCCCCCCCCTCCCTGTTCCATTGCAACTAGAATGGCACAACTTCCCCCCCCCCTTTCCTCCACTGATTGCAGGCAGATTGGCAGTGCCCACCCCACCCAACCAATCACAGGCAGAGTAATCTTGCTACCCCCCACTTCCTGATCACAGGCAGAGTGATCTTACCTTCCCCTTCCCCATCCTGAACTCACCTGCACAAAGACCCCCATATCCCCCCTGACTGCGATAGCTGTATGATACCTTCCACATTCTCCCCTATCCTCAGTCATTACTGATCCCAACCCTGCCATCAACACACTTGCAAGTGCTCAATTGCCTTCCCCTCAATGCTAACAAGCAAGCTGCATGTAGCTCGCTGGGATGTTCTGCCAAACTGCCTGCAGCTGAGCTGCTGAAACAAGGGGCAGCTCCATTAAAAGAATGGACAGGCAAGCAGGCAATACAGGACAAAATGTCCAAAAAGCCACCATCCAGATTCATGCAGGGTGACCTCAGTAGATTGCTGGATGTGGTGGAGGAAAGATGAGAGAGGACACCCTCTTTCTCCCTGCAGGATGCAGACCCAAGGGGACTGAAGGTAATGCAGTCTGGGAGGCAGCTGCCATGCCTCTGACCTCCAGAACAGCCAAGCACAGCTGCAAAAAAGTCAATGACCTTATCTGTCATTATAGCAAGGGTGAGTGCTTCACCCCATTTGGCACCTTTTCCCAAATCATCCCCAGATCCTCCCAGCCCCAGCACCCTGCATACTTCCTGCCCGTCCCGAAGCACCTCCTTCCAAACACCTAAGAGTAGCACTGCACTTGCCCTCTGAGAGCCACTCCCATGCCCTGCAGACCACAGCGGAATCCCAGAAGGTCGTGGTTGAGTCACAGTGAACCACAGTGGATTCCCAGAGAGCCATGGCTGAGTAACAGCAGGCCACAGCTGAGGCACTCAACAGGCTTCTTGAGATTTTATGGCCCATGGCTGAGAGACTCGAGAGCTTGCAGGAGACCCAGCAGCTCAGCATCAAGACACAGGAGGCTTCGACAGCAACCCTTGAAAACATGGCCCAGTCACAGAAGGCAATGGCTCAGGGGCTGCAGAGCACAGCCACCCTCAGAGTGCACTTGCTGCAGCCATTGACAGCTGGCCCCTGATGCTCCAAGACTGGCAGCAACTGGTGATGCTGGAGCTTCTAGAGCTCACTGCAGAGACACTACTGTCCCATGGAGTGACGCAGGGGTCCATAGGACCTCTGGGGAGGAGAAAGTGCTCTGGGCCATGTTGAGGCCTTCCAGCCAGGAGACTGTGGCTATGGCCACACTTTCTGACCCCCACCCCCCCTTTCTGACCTTGGGGCATCTCAGGGGAAGCGAAGTGAAAAGGTGTCATGAATACGTTCCAGATACCTGGAAACAGGCCAGGGCCCTCAAGCACATCTCAGGTCATGGGACATAATAGGCAGCTAGTCCCCTCCACCTCTGATATATATTCTGGGGAATCACTGAGATGTAGTGGTAGGACACGTAAGCTTAGGAAGTTGTAGTTGCACTGAGATGATGGGTGAAGGGCTGCACTAGTTAGTTAGATTTTAAGCACCTTAATGTTTTCCGTTCACGTGTTTTTATGTTAGAACTTCTTATTTAAACACTCTTATTTAAATATTTCTTATTAAAGAGGGCAGGGAACCTTTATATTTTAAGATATGACTTACATACTATCATGGCATAATCCCATTGCTGCATGAAGGCCTGTTGTTTGAATGTAGTACACTGAGTGGCACATCGCAAAACTGATTCTTTCTGTCCTGAGTGTTACCTCACTGTGCACGCTACCAGAGAAGACAAAACTATACTTAGGGTTTTAGGTACAGTGGGTGGAGATGACAGAAACATGTATATCAAACTGATGGAGGCACTGAGATAAATTTAATGCTCCCCCTGTAATAGAGCTGAGAGGTGGTGATCGGGTGTAAAATCAGGTGGGAAGGTGTGGAGAGGAGACAATATTGCTTTTCCAACACCCCCATTTAATCCAGGCAAGAAGTGTCAAGGTCAGCCTTGCTGTCCACAGGTCAATTGAAACTCTTATGTAGCCATTTAAGGGCCTCATTCTCTGGCAGCACAACAATGATAAAAAGGGCTACTCCATGTGGAGATAGTGTCAGGTGAACCCTGGTAGATATACATGTAGCTCAGTGGGGGGGTTCCCTCCTTAACAGGCATCTGAGATCAATGGAGGGACCCATTATTGGCAAGTGAGAACACCATCAGATGCCACACTACTGCCCTCAACGAAGATCCCTTGTGACATTCCCACCTTGGTGGGACTCCCTCACAGGCCTCAGTAATCTTGTTCCACTCACCTACACTCCCGGTAACCAGTAATAATCCTTTGCACAGGCCCTCTACAATACTGGTAATACCCACTCTTCCAGTGGTGCTGCCGATACTGCCAACCTCTGACTGGACGGTGGCTTTCGGGGATAATATCTGTCTTTCAGGAAATTGTTGTGGTAAAATCAGGAAGCCTGACAGCAGCCAATGAACTAGTTGACTAAAGCTTAAGACTGGGGGAAATGACATAGCAGTACTGCCACTGGTCTAATAATCCAGAGATCCAGGGCAAGATCTGAGGAACTGGGTTCAAATCCCACCATGGCAGACGATCAAATTTGAATTAAATAAAAATTTGAAATTATCATAGAAATAAAAATCCTACAGTGCACAAGGAGGCCATTTGGCCCATTGGGTGTGCAATGACCACAATCCCACCCATGCCCTACCCCCATATCCCTACATATTTACCCACTAATCCCTCTAACCTATGCATTTTACAACTCTAATGGCAATTTTTAGCATGACCCGTCAACCTAACCTGCACATCTTTGGAAACCCACACAAATACAAGAACAATGTGCAAACTCCACACAGATAGTGATCCAAGCCAGTAATCGAACATAGGTCCCTAGAGCTGTGAAGCAGCAGTGGTACAGTGCCACTTCAGAATTATAAGCCCAATGATAACAATTGTTGTAAAAACCCACCTGGTTCACTAATGTCCTTTAGGGAAGGCAATCTGCCATCCTTACCTGGTCTGGCCTACATGTGACTCCAAGTCCACAGCAATGTGGTTGACTTTTAAATGCTTCTGAAATGGAGGGCAATGAGATATGGACAAAATGCTGGTTTAGCCAGCAATGCCCATATCCTGTAAGCAAATTAAAAAAAAAAATCCAACAGGGCATTCAGAAATTGCTGCAGTGAGTTTGCCACTGCCTCTCCAGCTGATGGATTCCACTATGTCAACTGTAGGCTGATGAGGGTTCTGCTCTGATCACTGAGCAAATGTATAGCATCGTAACAATTTCTCTTTAAATATAATGGAATACTGGGTGGGAGAAGACTTGCCCCAACCAAATGAGGATAAAAGCAAATTCAGAGGAAACAGAGGGCTAAATGATATATAATGCATGGCTTTATAGGATAGCATTTAAAACAAAATGCTATTTGGAGCTTGAAAAGTTTAAGACCTACTGTTTATAATGGAAAAGTGGTCTGAGAGGTGATAAAACCTGTAATTATAAAGATAGATGTCCAAAGATGTGTAGGTTAGCTGGATTAGCCATGATAAATGTGCAGCGTTAGAACAATGGAGGGAGGGAGGAGCTTGGGGATGATGATTAGATAGTCACTGAAGACTTGATCGGCTAAATGACTTCCTCCTGCCTACTGATTCTATTCTATGGTACATCTAAATTAATAATCTCTCACTTATCATCAGGCATTTAGAGAGACAACGACTGTTTAATTGAGAATCATAGAAACCCTACAGTGCAGAAAGAGGCTATTTGGCCCATCAAGTCTGCTCCGACCACAATCCCACCCAGGCCCTATCCCATATCCTTATATAGTTACCCGCTAAACCCTCAAACCTACACATCTCAGGACACTAAGGATCAGTTTAGGATGGCCAGTCAACCTAATGTGCACATCTTTGGACTGTGGGAGAAAATCAGAGCACACAGAGAAAACCCATGCAGATATGAGGAGAATGTGCAAACTCCACACAGGCAGTGACCTAAGCCAGAAATCGAACACAGTCCCTGGAGCTGTGAAGCAGCAATGCTAACCACTGTGCTACCGTGCCATCTGGATTAGGGACAGACAGCATGGCTTTATGGTGGAAAATCCTGCCTCACAAATTTAATTGAGTTTTTTGAAGGAGCAACCAAGAATGTGGATGACGGCAGTGCAGTTGGTGTTGTCTACGTGGACTTTTGCAAGGCTTTTATGAGGTACCACACGTTAGGTTGTTGCATAAGGTTAAATTTCACGGGATCCAGGGTGCATGGCCAATGGATACAAAATTGGCTTGATTTTCAAACTGGAAACCTGTGACCAGAACTATATTAGTGACTTCAATAAGAATTTAGGAGGCATGGTTAGTAAGTTTGCAGATGACATCAAGACTGGTGGCATAGTGGACAGTGAAGATAGTTATCTAGGATTGCAATGGGATCTTGATCAATTGGACTAGTGAGATGATGAATGGCAAATGGAGTTTAATTTAGATAAATGTGAGGTGATGCATTTTGGTAGATCGAAGCAGGGTAGGACTTACTCAGTTAATGGTAAGTGTTGGAGAGAGTTGTAGAACAATCAGATCTAGGGGTACAGGTTCCTAGGTCTTTGAAAGTGGAGTCACAGATGAAGAAGGCATTTGGCATGCTTTATTACATTGGTCAAAACATTGAATATAGGAGTTGGGATAGCTTGTTGAAGTTGTACAATACATTGCACAACTTGGAATACTGTGTACAGTTCTGGTCACCCTATTATAGGTATTATTAAACTAGAGAGAGTGCAAAATAGATTTACTAGGATGCTACAAGGATTTGATGATTTGAGTTACAAAGGGAGGTTGGATAGGACTTTTTCCCTAGAACATAGGAGACTTATGGGTGATCTTATAGAGGTCTATAAAATAATGAAGGCCCTAGATAATGTAAATAGTCAATATCTGTTCCCAAAGGTAGGTGAGTCTAAAACTAAAGGGGTTTAAAGTGAAAGGGAAAAGATATAAAAGGGTTCAGCATGGCAATTTCTTTCATACAGGCAGATGTCTGGAACAAGCTGTCAGAGGTAGAAGCAGAGGCAGGTACAATTTTGTCTTTTAAGAAAGCATTTAGACAGTTACATGGGTAAGACAGGTATAGAGGGATATCAGCCAAATGTAGGCAATTGGGACTAGCTTAGTAGTTAAAAAAAGGGGCAGCATGGACAATTTGAGTCAAAGGACCTGTTTCCATGCTGTAAACGTCTATGACTTTTGTGAAATGTGAAATTGAAGAGTGGCTGCTTGCTGGTGAGTCTACTGAATTTTGAATTCTGTCTTTAACAGTAGCTTTAGGTCGCGAGGGTTTGTTGTTTATTTTGGCGCTCCGTAGCAGGAGATAGGCGCGGGGGCTGCTGGGAAGGGAGCACGGCATTATTTAAAGAAGGCAAGGTAGACAGCGGGCAGCGTCAGGAGCAGGCAGTGGAGTGAGGCGGGGAGCAGAGTGAGAGCTGTAAGGGCTTAAGCCTGCGAGTGCAGGCTTGGACGCAGTAAGTTACTGGATTCCTGTCCCACCAAACCTCTAGTGCCCATACCTCTAAAGGGGGTCTAGAAAATGTCAGGGTCCTTGAATAAACGCGTCCACTGTGTTCGTTGCCATATGTGGACATTCTTGGAGGCAGCACGTCTCCCGAAAGCTCACATATGCACAAAGTGTTTAGAGTTGCAACGTTTGCGGGCTCGGGTGAGGCAGCTGGAGCTGAGATTGGAAGATATGTTTTTAGTCAGAGAGAACGAGGGGATAATGAATAGGGACCATTGTCCTGAGGGGATCCCAGGGCCTAGCAGGAGAGATGGGTGGGTTACAGATAGGAAGTGGAAAAAGAAAAGGAGTCACGGCATTAAGATCACCTCAGAGGAGGCATCCCAGAATATCAAGGGTGGGGCAAAAGCTGAGGTAGAGAGGGCAAGGGAGGGGGATCAGACTGCCCCGGAGGACGGCAGGAATGCGGGATGTGAGATAGTGGTGGGGGATGGGAAGGTCAAAGGGATCGACAAGTGGTTCTGTGGGCAAATGCGGGACTCCAGGATAGTAGTCTGCCTCCCTGGAGCAGGGGTCCAGGATGTTTCAGAGAGGGTAGAGGGAATTTTGAAGGGTGGAGGGTCTAAGGCTGATGTAATAGTTCACGTAGGAGAGAAGGATGTAGGAACAAAGTGCAGGGGGGACATACGTAGGCAGTTCAGGGAGTTGGGGGCTCGGCTGAAGTGTAGGGCCTCCAGGGTGGTATTCTCTGGGCTGCTGCCGATGCCCAGGACTGATAGGGTTAGGAATAATGAGGTACTCGAACTAAATGCATGGTTGAGGGATTGGTGTAGGGCAGAGGGTTTCAGATTCATAGACCATTGGGAAGTCTTCATGAGGGAGGGGCATCTATACAAGAGGGACAGGGAACAGTTGTCTGGGAAGGGCACCCATATTTTAGCTGGGAGGTTAGCTGGAGTGTTTCAGCAGGGTTTAAACTAATATGAAGGGGGGGTGGGGAGACAGAGGGAACTGGGAGTGGGAGAGAGATGGGTGACAGGGTAAGTCCAGAGGGTAGGAAGGAGGATCAGAGAAGGCCTGAGGGTCTTCAGTGCATGTGGTTTAATGCGAGGAGTGTGACTGGCAAAACAGATGAACTGAAGGTAATAATGTTCACGAGGAAGTTAGAAGTGGTGGAGGTGACTGAGACGTGGTTATAGGAGGGGCAGGACTGGCAATTGAATATTCCAGGGTATAAGTGTTTTAGGCATGACAGAGGTGGTTTGAAGAGAGGAGGGGGAGTGGCGTTATTAGTTAAGGATCACATCATAGCAGTGCAGAGGGAGGGTGGTATGGATGATTTAGGAATTAAGTCGCTATAGGTGGAGTTGAGGAATAGGAAGGGAGAGGTAACTATGTTGGGTGTGTACTACAGACCGCCCAACAGCCCGCGGGCCGTGGAAGAAGGGATACGCATGGACATTTTAAATAAGTGTAGGAAGAATAGGGTGTTTGTAGTGGGAGATTTCAATTTCCCTGGGGTAGATTGGAAGGTGCCCAGAGCGGAAGGTGCGGACGGGGAGGAATTTGTACAGTGTGTTTTGGAAGGGTCCTTGGAGCAGTATGTGGATAGCCCGACTAGAGAGGGGGCTATACTGGATTTGGTTCTGGGGAATGAGCCAGGGCAGGTGGTTGACGTAGTAGGAGAGCATGTGTCAAATAGTGACCACAACTCTGTCTGCTTTAGGATATTAATGGAAAAAGATGAAGCCTGTCTTAAGGGGAGGGTGTTAAACTGGGGGAGGGCTAGATACAGCCAGATTAGGCAGGATCTTAAGGATACTGACTGGGATAAGCTGTTCGAGGGTAGGTCGTCGCTGTACATGTGGGAGTCTTTCAAGGGAAAACTAAAATCTTTGCAGGAAAGACACGTGCCGGTAAGGAGGAAGGATGGGAAAGGTAGGATTAGAGAACCATGGGTTACTAGGGATATTGAGGACTTGGTCAGGAAGAAGCGGGAGGCGTACGTTAGATCTGGGCAACTGGGGACAGAGACAGCGCTGGAAGAATATAGAGAGTGTAGACGGGATCTTAAAAGGGGTGTCAGAAAGGCAAAAAGGGGCCACGAAATGGCTTTGGCAGGTAGGATTAAGGAAAATCCTAAGGCATTTTACTGCAATGTAAGGAGCAAAAGGATGGTTAGAGAGAAGATTGGACCTCTCAGAGACAGAGGAGGGGAACTATACTTAGAGCCTGAGGGAATGGGGGAGATCCTGAATGAATACTTTGTGTCCGTATTCACGCGGGAGAGGGGCCTGAAGTCTGGTGCCGGCTTTGAGAAATTTGAGGACCCGTTAAAGGAAATAATCATTACGAGGGAAGAGGTGTTGGGGCTTTTAGGCAGCATAAAGACTTATAAAGCTCCTGGGCCTGATGGCATTTATCCCAGGCTGCTAAGGGAGGTGAGAGATGACCTTGCTGGGCCTCTGACGCAAATCTTTGTCTCTTCTTTGGACACAGGGGAGGTCCCAGAGGACTGGAGGATTGCAAATGTAGTACAGTTGTTTAAAAAGGGTCAAAGGGATAACCCAGGGAACTATAGGCCGGTGAGCTTGACTTCAGTTATAGGTAAGCTAATGGAGAGGATCCTCAGGGACAGGATGTATGAGCTTCTGGAGCGCTGCGATCTGATCAGGGATACGCAGCATGGCTTCGTTAAGGGGAGGTCGTGCCTTACGAATCTAGTGGAATTTTTTGAAAAGGTGACAAAAACGGTTGATGAAGGACAAGCCGTTGATGTCGTCTACATGGATTTCAGTAAGGTGTTTGACAAGGTTCCTCATGGTAGGCTGATAGAAAAGGTGAAGGCGCATGGGATACAGGGCCAGGTATGTAGATGGGTTGAGAACTGGCTTGGGAGGAGGAGACAGCGGGTAGTAGTGGAAGGCTCTTTTTCCAACTGGAGGTCTGTCACTAGTGGTGTGCCACAGGGCTCAGTACTAGGACCTCTTCTATTTGTGGTTTATATAAATGACTTGGAAGAGGGGGTAGGTGATGTGATCAGCAAATTTGCTGATGACACTAAGATGCTTGGATTGGCGGGTACTGAGGAGCAGTGCCTGGCAATACAACATGACATAGATAGGCTGGTAGATTGGGCAGATAGATGGCAAATGGAATTTAATCCGGATGAATGCGAGGTGATGCATTTTGGCCGGAATAATGTAGAGGGGAGTTATAGGATAAAAAGTAAAACTATCCGGAGTATAGAGACGCAGAGAGACCTGGGGGTGCAGGTTCACAAGTCTCTGAAGGTGTCAGTACAGGTGGAAAATGTGATAAAGAAAGCGTATGGTATGTTAGCTTTCATAGGAAGGGGTATAGAATACAAGAGTAGGAGTCTGATGTTGCAAGTGTATAGAACGTTGGTTAGGCCTCACTTGGAGTACTGCGTCCAGTTCTGGTCGCCGTACTACCGGAAGGATGTGGAGGCCTTGGAGAGAATGCAGAGGAGATTTACCAGGATGCTGCCTGGTATGAAAGGCTGTCTTACGAGGAAAGATTGAACACACTGGGGTTGTTTTCCCTTGAAAGACGTCGGCTGAGAGGGGATCTATTAGAGGTACATAAGATTATAAGGGGTATAGATAGAGTAAATGGCGGTAAGCTTTTTCCACCATTAGAAATGGATAGAACGAGGAGTCATGGCCTTAGGGTGAGGGGGGCTATGTATAAGACGAATATTAGAGGGCAGTTTTTCACACAAAGGGTAGTGGGGTTGTGGAATGCACTGCCGAGTAAGGTGGTGGGAGCAGGCACGCTGGGGCTGTTTAAGGGTCTCTTGGACAGCCACATGAGCGGTCTGCAGATAGAGGGATATAGCAGGACTGTCTAAATATCTTATTTGTTTCCACAGGCAATTCGGTGCACCTTGTTGACCAACAAGGTGCATGCATTCGGCAGGTTGTGCGAGGGCTGCTCTTGGATGTTGCTTCAGGAGTGACCTAGTGCTTCAAGTCGTTAGTGTATGCTTAAATTGCCCATCTGATGGGCAACATGACAGCTCAGAGACTATCGCTGTTGCTGTGCAGACACATAGATTTGGGCCTGTGTCTGTGGGAGTTTGTGCGTTCTCCCCGTGGTTGCGTGGGTTTTCTCCGGGTGCTCCGGTTTCCTCCCACATCGCAAAAATGTGCTCTTAGGCTGATTAGGTAACAAATTGTCCCTATATTGGTCCCTATATGGGAATCTTCCACAATAGGCATAGCCTAAAGTCATGGATATGTCATTAGGACGGCAGCGCGGGCTCGTTGGGCCGAAGGGCCTGTTTCCCATGCTGTGTTGCTCTTTGTTCTTTGTTCTCTTTGACGCTGAACTTCAAACACTTTAAACATCACTACTTCATGGAATTCAGAGCTCCTGGTTTTAAACAACTATATTAAACAACTACATAACAGAAAACTGGTGCGTTATACTCCAAATTAATGTAAAATTAGATTTTTTTAACTACCTGCACCAGATATGAATATTTTCTGTAACTAAACACATTTTTCAGTAACTACTGTGATATCTTGTTGAGTTACAGTCTAGGTTAGTCCATTATGTGCAATTTTTCAGTTCTAGATTCATGGGTATAAATTTGGGCAATAAGCAGTTTACAAAATAGTTATAAAATATCAAAATATTGCATGTTTATGGAATGGTATTTCTTGTGGTGAAGAAAAAAACCTGGTGTGCTTTTCTGGCTATATTATTTATTAGTTATTTAAATAAAAGTTATTATTATCTTAGTTATTTTCCAAGTTAATGAAAGATTTTCACTTTTTTTTAAGGGTAGGTTTGTGAAATATTGTCTCCTTTTGTGCAATAAAATCCTGAAATCCACAGAAAGAGTTGTTAGTGCCATCCTGTCACTTAGGCAATTATTTGGGAAAGATTTCTTAGAGATTAGGTTAATTCTGATATTTTGCATGTTTTGTGAAGTAACACGCAAAGGAATTTGCTTGCATTGGGAATGGAATATATTGTCCGTCTTTGTGTGGGTGTCTAGGATATCCTGATCATTTTTTCCGTGTGCAACCCATGGACATCTGAAGGGCCATTTAGACTCAAAATGCTGGCTCTATTCTCTTTCCATAGATGCTGTCAGACCTGCTGAGTTTCTCCAGCATTCTCTGTTTTTCTTTCAGATTCCAGTATCTGCAGTGTTTTGCTTTTATACAAGAATTCTTATTTGTTTTGTATATTGTTTTTGCTGATATTTAATTTTCCAGAATATCCTGTGCATTTGAAAGAATTAGAGGGTGGAAACTGTTTGAACTGGATGTGAGAATTTAGAATATATTGCTTACCTCTTAGATAAATTTTTGGGAAATCTTCTCTGTTTTGGGAATGAGTTCTTAATGACATCTTGCTGATGTTGTTTCCAGGTTCCTGGGAGATCCTCGCAGTTTTTGCATTAGATGTTTTGATGCTTTGCTTGACACAATTGGGTTTACAGAAAATATTGCTCATTTTACAAAGACAGTCTGAAGATCTTGTGTGCCCTGGTAGGAATTTGGAGATGACATCAATTTACTTTGTCCACCATCTCTCATATAAAACCCTGAACATTTCAGAAATGTTATATGGCTCGGTTGTCTGTAGACTGTGTGTCATTTAGACTTGAAGACTAATTGGAGGTTTTCTGAATGTTTTACGCAGATGATTGGGAGTTTTTCTGAATCTCAATCTTGTACACTTGCCCTCTGTGGGCAAATTTGAGAAAACATTGCCTCTTTGCAACTTCATGTGAGGGGGTTTCTTGTTCCTTGAAATTTTTGTCAGTGTCCAAGAATGAATTTGAGAGGATATTAATGGTAGCATTACTTACTTCTAAAGAATTGTTTATGTGCTCAGAGACATTTGGCTGGATTTCATTGATCGGTATCTGTGACAGGCTTGTTATTGGTTCAGTCAATGGGTGTGGCAAGGTTGTTTCATCTTTAGTTACAGGCGAAAGATTTGGATTTTGATCAACATCAATTTCAATTAGTGTTGGATTTTGAACGTTTGTGACATCATTGTCCTCTTTTGCTTCTTCCTTGAAATCTGTTTTCTCATCGAAGTCTGAAATGGAGAGCTGAAGAGGTGGTGGTGGTAACATCAGTGACAGGTTTTTTTGTGTTACTGGTTCAGTTAATGAGTGTGCTGATGTTGTTTGGTCTTCAGTTACAGGTGACAGGTGTAGATTTTCTTCAATATTGGTTTCGTTTAATATTAGATTGTGCACACTTGTGACATTATTGTCCTCTGGGTTTAATATTGAAAACTTAGGATGCTGTTCAGTCGTGATGATTCTTAGCTTGTTTCGAGTACCACTAATAGTAACACCATGTTGGCCAGAAGTATTGAGGCTAAGAGACTCTGGGTCAACATCTAGTGAGAGATTAAATTTACTATAAAACCCATGAAAGATATTTCTCGTCATTCCCATTTGATCCCTTGTTATCACTGACTGATCACCAAAGATGGTCACTCTTCTACTGTTAACTTTTGAATTCACCTTACTCACAGGAATGTGTCCAAGATTTAAACAAAGAGAAAACTTCTCCAATGTGTCATTGTGTTCACTGGTTCTTCCATCAATCTTAAAAATGTCTAGCTCATCTCCATTATCCATGTTAGATCAACTGTATGGAGATAATAGGTTTCTTTTCTGAAAAAAAGTGTAGAAGACAATAGTTCTTATATGCAAATATGTAAGCATTTTTTCTACGCTATAAAAAAACATGCTGAGAGCTGGCGATGAATATGAAAACTTGCTAAACTGAAAAATAAAATAATGGCAATGTATATTGTTACAGAAGGTTAGGATACATGGATTTGGGGGTAAAGTGTTAGCGTGGATTGAGGATTGGTTATCTAACAGAAAGCAGAGAGTTGGAATCAATGGATGCTTTTCTGGTTGGCGGTTGGTGACTAGTGGAATGCCGCAGGGATCGGTGCTGGGGCCTCAACTGTTTACCATATACATATATGATCTGGAGAAGGGAGCTGAGTGTAGGGTAACAAAATTTGCTGATGACACGAAGATGAGTGGAAAAGCGAATTGCGTGGAGGGTGCGGAAAGTCTGCAGAGAGATCTGGACAGGCTGAGTGAGTGGGTGAGGACCTGGCAAATAGAGTATAACGTTAGCAAATGTGAGGTTATCCACTTTGGTAGAAATAATGGTAGGAAGGAATGTTATTTAAAGAGTGAAAAGCTGCAGTATGCTACTGTGCAGAGGGACCTGGGGGTCCTTGTGTACGAATCACAAAAACACAGCCTGCAGGTGCAGCAAGTGATCAAGAAAACGATTGGAATGTTGGCCTTTATCGCAAGCGGGCTGGAATATAAAGGCAGAGAGGTCCTGCTGCAACTGTACAAGGCACTGGTGAGGCCACAACTGGAGTGCTGTGTGCAGTTTTGGTTCCTTATTTGCATAAGTATACATTGGCCTTGGAGGGAGTACAGAGAAGGTTCACCAGGCTGATACCTGAGATGAGGGGGTTAGCTTATGTGGAGAGATTAAATAGACTGTGCCTGTACTTGTTGGAGTTTAGAAGGCTGAGGGGGGGATCTTATAGAGAGTTACAAGACAACGAAGGGGCTAAATAGGATAGAGATAGAGAGATTCTTTCTGCTTAGAAAGGAAAACAGAACTAGAGGGCACAGCCTCAAAATAAGGGGGAGGAACTTCTTCTCTCAAAGGGTGGTGAATCTCTGGAATTCATTGCCCATTGAAGTGGTGGAGACTACTTCATTGAATATATTTAAGTCACGGGTAGATAGATTTCTGATAGACAAGGGAATTGAGGGTTATGGGGAGAAAGCGGGAAAATGGAACTGATCCACTGGAGATCAGCCATGACCTTATTGAATGGCAGAGCAGGCTCGAAGGACTAGAAGGCCTACTCCTGCTCCTATTTCCTATGTTCTTATCTTTTATATTACTGTATTGCATGAGCAGTAATTCAGGAACATTATATAGAAAAGGATGCTACACCACAGAAGACCAAATCAATATTCCTTAAATGGTCTGGTTGTGGGCTGGTGAATACTGGGCCAAGTAGAGTCCCATTATTGGGGGGGGAACTAACAATGGGTATTCCACCTGGAATTTAGAACCAAGGCTCTGGCGGGAAGGATGCTCCCCCCAAAAAATTTTAAGCGTTGAATTTGCTGGATTTTTTAGTGGGAGTTTTAAAAAATATTTTTCATACTCTGTACACTGCAGAGTATACTAGTACTATCATTGAAAATCAGTGGAGAGGCCGACAGCATAGTGCTGAGCAGGACTCTGTGCGTGTGCCTATCTGTCATGTGCAGTGTTCCTGCAGTGCCCATCTCCTCCTAACTGCCAGCTAGCTCAACCGCTGGTCAACCCTGCAATGCCAGCCGTGCGAGCCCCCCACAGCTCCATTATTGGCCCCGTGCCTGAACTTGTCCAGGCCAGCCTTATTCCGCGACACCCCCCCCCAGTCTCTGAATCTTCTTCTGATGCTCCCTCCAATCCACAGTCCCAAAGCCCACTCCTGCAACCCAGACACCCCCAACCCTGATGACCAGCTTCCCTCCCTCCCTCCACTGATCCCAACTGCAGAGTGTCAGCAGATCATGATATCCCCATCCACAATCATCTCCCTCAGAGACCTTATCCCGTCAGACCCAGCTCTCATGACACCCCACCCCCTTCACAATGTCTTATGTCCAATGGTGCTAAGGTGCCCCTTGGGCACTGGCACTTTGCCACTTGGGCAGTGCCAGGGGCTCAGATTGGCACTACCAAGAAACCCATACCCAGGGCCACCCCAACACTCGACTCCCTGGAGGGGCCTCAATTTGATCACTCCCCAACTTGAATGGGGTCAGATTGCTGGCTCCCCACAATTGGGAAGCTACTGTAAAACCTGTTGGAATAAAATACTCCCGGAAGTGGGGAGATGCTTGTGGGCCAGGAATTTCAGTTCCAGGCCTGCTAATAACATTTAAATTATATTAAAATTAGAGGGTGCGTAATTGATTCAGTCCATGACTATTTCCAGTGCAGAGCTGATAGCGCCAGATATCCAATACTGGGAGACTGCTCAGGCCTGAGTGCCCAGTGCGGAGCCCGGGAAACTGACCCCCGCTCTTGTCTCCTGGCCTGCTGCATTAAAAAAACTGTGCAGCAGCATGTGAGAATCACCCCCTCTGATGTCAAAGGCTTAATACTAGTTCTAGGTGAAAATGCTAACCTCCCAGGTAAATGCTCATCCTGTAGTGCATCATCATATGCGATGTTTTTTCATTTATGTGGAGCAACAATAAATAAAAATATTCACTAAAAATTCTTGGCAATTGCATGATCAGGCAGCAATTTTGTGTTACTAAACTAACATTTCCTGCCTGGTTGCTGTGTGCTTGATAGTATCTGATAATTTTCAACTAGTATTATGATTTCACATTTTAAATCTATGTTACCCATATTCATCATGTAAAGCTGCTCATGAATATAAATTAAAAATGAGTTAAAATATTTTTCATGCACTTGCTTTTGTGTTGTACTAATCCTACCCATCTGAAATTAATGTCAGAGGCCAGATTCGTATATGTGAAGTTCTAAGTTAACAATTTTGCTGACAGGCATCTCTCAATTGTAGGGACTGCCTTCATATGATTTAACAAAGGAAAACAAAAAGTGCTGTCAAAGATTCAGAATGCACCTATGGATGACTTTCTGTAATTTCCTAAATGGCACACTGCTTATCAAACAACTGCAGCATATCACCCTGGCAATGGTTAAGCAGAAGCAGTTAGTCAAATGCTTCGTGAAGACCTGCAGGCGATTATAAATATTGGGATGGTTATACCAAAGTTACCATACTATGAGTTTTTTTTAGCTTATCACGCCTTCCTAATAATCAAGGACAACATCAGCCAGTTTGCTGTCATTAGAGGCACTTATAAGGTCGCATTTTATTTACTTGGGCCAACATTTTATCCTCTGTTCCAATAAAACAGTTACAGCAGGTGTAATAACTTTAATGAGGTCCACGAGTTGGACCTATAAGAATATGAGCTCACTGATTGAGGAAGTTACTGCTGTCTAATCTGGGAGCCGTGTAAAGATCTATCATGTAGAATGCCTGGGTTACTGACACTCAGGGTGTATACTCTGTGCTGGGAAGTACCTGTCTGACAACCTAGAACACAGTTGGCGTTGACCAGTCTTGTGGGACTACTTCAATGGCAATGAGGTAAAGCAGAGTTCTGAAGGAGCTCACTTACAACAGTTAGCCTAAATTGGGGTAAACCATTCTTATGTATCATGCCTTTATCTGCAAGACTAGAATTGTTTGGACCCTGCCATCGAGAACCAGGCCCAACATGTGGAATGCATGCATTACTTTTTTTGGGGCAAGTGACAGTATGCAGGGGGAGAACAACAGGTAATTCTCCCAACAGCCTATGGAGCCTCAGTGTTTACTGTCATTTGGAATTTAACTTTCCCTGAGATACTGATACTAAAACCTTTCAATAATTGACTGAACTGAAGTTCGAGAATACTATATTTCCAGCCACCTCTGATTCTGAGTTCAGTAGTACTCAGCAACCCAACAGCCAGGGGAATCAAGTTATCTTAACCTAACTAGGTTAAGATAACTGGCAAAAGCACGTGAATTTGATTTAACCAAGAGACCATCTGGTATGCAGAATAAATAACTATTCAAAAATATTTAAGTTGAAGCTCAACTGGACTTCAAACAGGCACTACAGTTAACCTTATCATTGGAAAATGCTGCAAGTGATGAGTTGCAAGGTATCCCAATGGAATTAGACACCCACATCAGTTTTCCTGAGTTCAGGGACTACCATTTGAGCATGGGTGATCACATAGCCTCAATTAAGAAGCATCCAGCTACACGCAACTCCAGATCTGCTCACAGCATACCCCCAAAAGAGAGCCAAATTGCAATCAAAAGTCCCTTTTGAATCCTGCCTAGCAGTGCTGCATGTAATTGTTGCTTGTAATGTGGAGTCAAAACAGCACTGGGGCCCCACAAGAACTAGATTTAGAAAAATAACCCATTGGCTGATATCCAAGAGAGTTCACACCCTGGAAGGCTCACCTACATCTGATTCTGAACAATTAAACTGCATAGCAATGTCCTAATCAGACCCAACCAAGATAAATGTATAGTTAAATGGGCATCTGGTACAAATGAAAGTGGATACGGGTGAAGCCATTTCGGTAGACAGAAAATCAATGTTTCATAAAATTTGTGTTAGCCTCCAACATTTAACTTTAATAAAGTTCTCAGCAAGACTGAGAATCTATACAGGAGAATCTTAATGAATTGTGGGTACAACTTCTGTCCCTGTCTTCTATGAAAGGCAACTGGTTCAGTTATCATTTGTACTGGACGAGTTGAGCCCAAGCCTAATGGAGAGAAATTGGTTGGGAAGAAATCCACTTAGATTGATTCAACGTTTTTCAATTAGAAAATGGCTGTCTTGGTGAAGCCCTAATTAAATATTGTGAAATTTTCTAGCACGGTCAGGGACTATCAAAGGAGTAGCATGGTGGCACAGTGATCAGCACAGCCTCACAGCTAAAGGAACCCAGGTATGATTCCTAGCTTGGGCCACTGCCTGTGTGGATATTGCTCATTGTATTCCATGTCAGTGTTTCCTTCAGGTATTCTGATTTTTTCCCACAGTCCAAAGTCCAAAGTGTAGATTAGATTGACTGTCCATGACAAGTTGACCCTAGTGTAAGAGGAATTAGCAGTGTAAATGAGGATTACACAAAAGGGCCTGGGTGGGATTGTGATCAGTTATAGATTCAATGGATCAGATGGCCTCCTTCTGGATAGTAGGAATTTTATGGATTCTATAGAGTCAAGACAACCTTACATGTTGACCAAGAAGATTCCCCGATTTTGCGAGGCTTGCCAAATATATTTGCTTTACAAGCAAAAATTGAAACTGAAACCTGGAGATTGGAGTATGAAGTGATCATCAAAACAGTCCAATCTCTGGAATGGGCGGCACTGGTCATGCCAATTTTGAACCTGGAAGGATCAGAATGAATTTAAACGAATGGTAAACCAGCTGGATAAATACTTGATCTCTTTGATTGAGACTTACATCTGAAGTTGGCAGAAAGACACTTGTTTTCAAAACCTGATATGAGTCACACATGTTTAAAATTACATCTAGACAAGAATTCCCAGAGATATGCAACAGCTCATACTCGAAAAGACCTTAACCAATATTTGAGGTATTTGACAACCTGCACAATTTTCCAGCAAATGATGAGGAACAACTTGCAAGGTCTGTCTCAGTTGACAATTAATCTGGATGATATCCTCATAACAGAAAGAATGAATAAGGAACACCTGGAGAACCTTGAGGAATTGTAAGTCGGTTTTCCAAGGCAGGCTTATACCTAAGAAGGGAGAAATGTGTACTTAAGGTTCCCCAAGTGACTATCTGGGCTACAGAGTACCCATATTCTTCTCTGGTCTACACCCTTTAGAGACAAGATACAGGTAATCAAAGACATTCCAACTCCCACATCCATCCAGAATGTTTCTGGGACTAGTAACTTATTATGGGAAACTTAAACCTAACTCTGCTTGCATCTTGGCCCGTTTACTAACTAATGAAAAAGGATAAGCCTTGGGAGTGGACTTCCAGTCAATCATAGAATCATAGAATTCCTGCAGTGCAGAAGGAGGCCATTTAGCCCATCATGTCTGCACTGATTACAATCCTACTGAAGCCCTATTTCCATTTACCCTAACTAGTCCCCTTGACACTGTAGGGCAATATAAAATGCCAGTCAACCTAACTCACACATCTTTGGACTACGGGAAGAAACTGGAGCACCTGGGAGAAACCACGCAGATAACGTGCAGACTCTGTGCAGACCTGACTCAAGACAGGAATTGAACCCAGGTCCCTAGCACTCTGAGGCAGCAATGCTAATTACTGTGCTACCTTGACACCCTTGGCTTTCAGTGATATAAAGCAACAGCTTTCCTTGTCAGATGTTCTCGCATATTATGATCCCAGGAAAAGAACTATTACTAACCTATGATGGGGAGGGATTGACACATGGGTGACCAAACAGAGATGAACACCCAATTGTATATGTTTCCAGGATTTTGTCTATTACAGAATGCAAATATATCCACATTGAAAAATAGGTTGGCATTGACATTCAGGGAACCATGGCCACCCAAAAATGAAAATGCTTGCAAGGAGCTATGTCTAGTGGCCAGTGTCATGGGTAAGTGTCAGCAATGCCAACAAGGACAGAAGCATCACCAGCATGAGAACATAAGAAATAGGAGCAGGAGTAGACCATCCAGCCCCTCGAGCTTGCCCCGCCATTCAATAAGATCATGGCTGATCTGTAGTGGTTCAGTACCACTTTCCTGCTTTCTCCCCATAACCCTTAATTCCCTTGTCAATCAAAAACCTATCCACTCTTGATTTGAATACATTCAGTGAGGAAGCCTCCACCACCTCATCAGGCAGAAAATTCCAAAGATTCACCACCCTCTGAGTGAAGAAACCCTTCCTCAGATCTGAACCATCCCCGCCCCCCCCAAACTTGAGGCTGTGCCCTCTAGTCCTGCTATTTTTGTTCAGCAGGAAGAGTTTCTCAACCTCTACCTTATCTCCTTCATCATCTTATACGTTTCTATTTACCAAGTTCCTCTTTACCAAGGAAGATTCCCATTCTTTGCATTCCATGCTCCTTCCACCACCTAAAAACTGTTGGTAAGGGAGCATAAAATTCTGGCCGTGGTCTCAGCTTGCTAGCCAACAAATCACTTACTTCCACAGAGGTGTCAATGGAGGTGATTCTCCAGTTTCCTTAGAGGATCAGCAGGAATCTTGATGTCAATGCGGTGAAGGCGAAAAGATCAGGATTCACCTGACTGCCAGCCCCAAACAGCTTTCCAGAGTGGGTGGCAACTCAATAATTATGGAAATTTGAATATGATTAGTGGGTTTGACAACCAATTCACTAAGCTCCTGCCATTCACCTGGCCCACCAGGACTCAGTGAGCTTTACAATTGCCATCAGCAAGCATGGTAAACCTTGAGGGTGCAGGGGAGCATCACTAAAAAGGAGAGGCGTCATCCCCCCTTCTCTCCACGACGCAAATTATGTTCACCCCTCCACACACACCATGCAGATATGAGGGTGACATGACCCAAGTTCTTCCTCAGGTCCCCTTCGCTGTCAGGCCCACAACTCACCCTCTGTTCTGGACACACGCCTTAGTAGTGCCAATAATGCAGTCTTCTCTGGCACTGACACCCTGGGCTCCAAAGGGGGTGGTGAAGATAGGTCTTATAGCCATTTGTCCCTTAGCTGTTGTTAGGCTGCAGAGGAATATCCCTCAAGGGTCCTGGGTTTTGGGTGGGCTTCAGCTAGAGGCGAGAAGTTGACCTTATCACACTCTGCCAGGCTGGGACTGAACTACACTTCTAACTCTGACAGACCTGAAGATCACCCTGGCGTAGTGATTTCACAGTGAGAGTCTGACAACACCAAGTTTAAACCCAACCGATTTATTTGATAGTAAACTCACAAGTTTGAGGTTTCCCTCTTCATCAGGTGAACAAAGAGGGAAACCTCTTCACCTGATGAAGAGGGAAACCTCGAAAGCTTGTGAGTTTACTATCAAATAAATTGGTTGGACTTAAACTTGGTGTTGTCAGACTCTCACTGTGTTTACCCCAGTCCAACGCCAGCATCTTTACATAGTGATTTCAGTCAGCTATGTGATCAACATCTGCATCTCTGCCTGTCAACAGCGAAAATTCTGAAGTGCCCAGGTCACGTTAATCTCCAATGTCATGCCCCACCCCTCCCACCCCCAGTTAATTGGCAGGCTTTCATTCTATTCTAGTGCAGGGATTTCTCTTTCTGCCTGTCAGAAGTTGTAGGTGTCAGCAGACCTTTTAAGTCCTCTGACAGATGTCAATACCACCTGGTAGAGGGTTCCATTCTGCACAGTTGTTCATTTAGCCCCAGTATATACACACAGTTTTGCTCTGAGGTTGCTGAGGTTTCCTAGCAAACTAAAATTTTTGAAACCCTCTCCATTCCGATGGAAACCTTTGATCCATAACAAATTCAATATGCAGTGACTCGTAAAAGAGCGATCAATGAATTTCTATAATCCTCTACCCACTTGTGTTTATTCTCATTTCCCTTTATGGTTGAATGCACTTCTTGTATCCCATTGATCCTGAACACAATGTTAACAGTCTAAGTCTGACTGACATCCTGTGGTCTCAATTCCTCTTTTGCAAACCACAATCATTTTGCAGAAATCACAGACTGTCAATCACGTCTGTCAACATTGATCAAGGTCAATGAAGTACTTGGGATCCATCCAAGCGTGTAAAGAAATGAAAATAAACACAGGTGGCTGAAGCAGAAATCCATTGAGATGTCAATAGAATCTTTTCCAAGGTACTGCAAGTTGAATTTGTTCAAGAACAAATGGTTCCTTTGGACTGGAAAACCTTTAAAGGAATTTAGAGGAAAGAACTTACTAGTAACTTCATAAACTTCAAATCAAAATTATGTGCACACACTGGGGCTGACTACATGGCTGTGCAGGCTGTAACCCCTCTTCCACCCACCCCCTGCCAGGTGAAATTGACATTTCCTCTCTGTCAAAGGACTTCAAAAAGATCTGCTCAACTTCTGATAGGGGGAAAGGGAAATCTCTGTTTCAGAATAAAGTGCAGCAATGATTTAAAAGAAGATCAAAGGATATGAAGGGAAGGTTGGATCAGACTATTGAGTTGGACAATCAGCAATGATCATAACAACCATGTACAGGCAGAGCAGTAGCGAAATGCTGAATGGCTTCCTCCTGCTCCTATGTTCTAAGTTTCCATGTTTGTATTATAGCCACCACTGTAATTTAGAATATGCGGCACCAATGTGTGCACTGCAGGGCCCATAAACAGGAACCTGTAACAAGTAGAATTTTTCTTCAGCCACAAATACATAGACATTGGATAGGTTACTAAACTTTTGTTTTTTGCTAAAGCCCAACCATTTCTCTATCGTAGTCATAAAAAAATTTATTAATAATGTGAGTCATGATGACCTAGATTCTCCCAGCCTGCCACACTGCTCAAACAGAGAGACATCAGTGGGGAGGCTTTTAGTGGGACTCATGACCGGCTTCTGGCTGTTAGTCTGTGAGGCCCTTTTCTTTAGCTTAGATAGCTCTGCACTGGAAAGCGACGCAGAGCTGATTCCCATATGGAAATAGCAACATCCATATTTGTGGGCCCAGGATAGCAGTCTTCAGGCCAGCTAGCATCTCCCATCCCTGCTGGGAGAAGTTCCCTTAGCAGGCTTTACAACTGCTCTCCACCAACAAGGAATAGACGTATTCACTGAGACACCATTGAGGCCCCCCCTCCTCCCCCCCGGAAAGTCGAGGGCAAGGGGTTGCCCCTTGGGTATTGACAGCATCAGCTTGGCAAGGTCAAGGGGATGGAGCATACTGGAAGGGGTGAATTGGTGGTGGGGGGCCTGCTGCCCCTCAACAGAATTGGTGTAGGGGAGGATGGGAGGGGTTAATCAGGGCTGGCCTGGCCATCGGGGAATTAGATCAGGGCAGGCCTGGGGAATGGCCTGATAGGCCAGCGAATAGGGGGTGGGGTCTGGAGCCCAGCAATTGCAAGGGGGTGGCTTGTAATTGGGGAGAAGGTCATATGGAAAAATATTGGAATGCAAGCGATTGGGAAACTGGCGATGTAAGGAGAGGGAGCAATGCGTATGGGTCGATATCGCCACTGACAGATTGCGCATGTTCAGTGGTTCACTCAGCACTATGATACTAGTGTGAATCTCTCTGAGGCACTCTGTGATGCACAGAGTGTGGAGATTTTTTCCACACTGACTTCTTGCTATCTTTGTCAAAATAATGCCATGAGAACTTCTACAGTGACCGGGCAGGGTAGAGATTTAAAGTTTCATCCCAAAAGATATACTCCATAGTGAAGCACTATTGCAATAATGGCACTATAATATTAGCTGGATTTCATTCTAGAATCACTGAAATCAGACTCAGAGCTAAGAGTGTCACTAATGTGTTCCTTATACCTTGTGGGTTGTCATTAAAGGATTATTGTAATTGATAACCTGACACATCATAAGCAGCTTGATCTCAGTCCTATTATATAAGACTTCACCTAATGAATGGCTTGTACAAAGCCATGCAGTTATATTGAAAAGTAATTACTGTAAACAACATTGTGGAATTGCCATTAACACACAGTTTCAATAGGGTTGCCCACCACCATTTTCTCGGAGCTACTAATGATGGACAATAAATTACAACATTGCCTATATTTGCTATATTCTAATAACAAAAGAAATTAAATCAATTAGAAAAAGTACCTTACTAAGAAATGGCTGCCAACGTTATACCCTCTACTTTATGTCCATAGTTGTGTGGAAATTTCAGTGAGCTTATGTCTCAAATGTTGCGACGTCATAATAGCAAAGTGATATCACAAAGTAATTTCCTTTAACCTGTGTAAGAAATTGGAAAAGCACTCACTAAATTTGTAGTTTTGGTTTGTAATATGCCTGTAATAAATTACGTTGTACCATGTATTTTGACGTAGAGATAAAAAGAACAAATTACAAATACGGGTAATCTGAAAATAAAACAGGCAGTTTAAGAAGTAAACAACAACCCTGTAAGTGTATGCAAATAGTAAAGATAAATCAACATTTTAATTATGGAACCTGTTTTAGAAATGTTCTGATTAGGCATCTACATTTCAAACTGAAAGGTTAACTTGCCTTTTTGTCTTGCGGTTGCTGATGGGGCTTGCTATGAATTTCCAGAACTTCTATTTGTAGAATTATAAGTAACTCCCCTCAAAAAAGTTGTTACTTCTGATTTCTTTAAAAAGGTAGATAACACCTTACTTGAATCTGGGAAGATATTTTAGTGTTAAGACGATGGATGGTCAAATTAATGACAGGCTGAAAAATGCTGAAAGATAAATCAGCATAGAAAGCAAAAAGAGAAAAATCAAAAGATTCTTTATCCCTTTGTGATAGCCTTGGGTTTTCTGCAGTTTTCCTGAGTGACCAAAGAAAGAATTTGATAGCTGAAGAGGAGATGGGAGCTTCATATTATTTTCCTCTTCTTTGCATGAGAATTAGGATCTGAGGGGGTTTGAAATCTGGGATTCCTGGGCTGGTGAAGTACGAGGGTCGTCCAGCATTAAAGCAGCACCTTATTGTATTTTCTAAGGATGGCTTTTAAGGATATAACTTAGTCGTGTTTTCCTTTCAAGGATCAATACATACGTATTACAACACTTTAATAAACTTAGCTTCATTCAGTGCTCAGTTTGAACACAGTTGTTAACTGGGAGTATTGATTTTACTATTAAGAGAAAGGATGTGCATTTGTATTCAGAAAGGAGAGGCTGTAAAAACTAACAAAAATGATTTTGAAAGTTTCATGCAAGCAAGAAGTAATGAAGGCTGGCAAGCATGAAACAATATAAACTCCTGAAAGCAAGACAATGGAATATTGGTATTGTCACTGGAATAGGAACCCAGAGACCAGGGTAATAATATGCTGAGGATTTGGATTCAAATCACACCAGAGCAGATGTAGTTAAAAAAAAAAATCTGGAAAAAAGAGTCTAATGATGATCATAAAACTATTATTGATTTTTGTTAATATCAGTCTGGTTCACTGATGCCCTTCTGCACTAATGCTGTCCATACCTAATCTGGTCTGCATGTGATTATGGATTCACAGTAATGTGGTTGACTATGAAATGCCATCTTAACTGACATACAATTATATCAAATCTCTAAAAATCCTCTAAGGGATGAAACTGGATAGGCCAGCATTGAGCTAACACTGTCAGCAACAATGACAATGGTCGACCTAAAAAGTAATACCTGTCTAAACAGACAAGTCAAGCCTGTCATAGGCATATTCACAGAATCATACCTTACAGATACCCTCACTAGCTCTGGAAAGGTGGCAGCACAGTGATATATAGTCAGAGGTAGTCCTTAGCACTAGCTCTGGACCTGATGAAGTCCTCCTGCTGATTACCATGTACTAACTACCCCCCCCTGCACTTTCGTCAATCATCCTTTCCTCAGCAGATGGATCAGCACTTCTCCATGTTGAATATTACTTGCAGGAAGCACTGAGAGTGGCAAGGGTGCAAAATATGTTCTGCATGAGGGATTTCAACATCGAGCACCAAGAGTGGCTCAGTAGTGCCATGACTGTTCTAGCTGCTTCAGTCCTAAAGAACAAAGCTACAATATTGGGTCTGCAGCAGAGGGTGAAGGAATCATGAGGGAAAAGCTTTACCTTATCCTCACAAATCTGCCTAATGCAGATGCATTTGTCCATGACAATAACAGTAGGAATCCTTTCCTTACATTGAGTATAATGTTCATCCTGGAACTCCCAGCCCCCTGACAAAGGGATGGGCTGTCCCGAAAGCTTGCGGCTTTTGCTACAAATAAACCTGTTTGGACTTTAAACTGGTGTTGCGGGATTTCTTTTATGCTTGTTATCCCAGGAATGAAATATGTTGATCTTATTTTTATTTATTCATGGGATTGAAACATAGGAAATACATTCAGCCTTTCAAGTCTGCACTACCATTTAATATGATCATGGTGGACATGCACTTTCAGTATCCCACTCCGGCTTTCTCTCCCCCACCGCTTGCTCCTTTTAACCACAAGGGCCACGTCCAGCTCCCTCTTAAACATATCTAATGAACTGGGCCCAACAGTTTTCTGTGGTAGCAAATTCCACATGTTCATAACTCTGAGTGAAGAAGTTCTTCTCATCCCTGGTGGTAAGGACTCACTAGTTGTCTGCTGGGTTGTGTTTTGCTGTTCCAGTAGCTGATTCTGATGTGTGATGGTGTTTTTAACATGTTTCTGTACATGCTCAGCTTTCTGTGCACACTATTATTTATAAACTGTCCTGAATGGCTTATCCCTTATTCCTAAACTATGACTCCCTGTTCTGGACATCCCAGTATCAAGAACTTTCTTCCCACATCTAGCCTGTCGAATCCCATCAAGAATTTATATGTTTCTGTGACATTCCCTTTTATTCTTATAAATTCCAGTGAATACAAGTCCAGTTGATCCAGTCTTTCTTCAAATGCCAGTCCTACTATTCTGGGAATCAGTGAATTTTCGTTGGATTCCTTCAATAGCAAGAAATGTTCTTTCTCAGACTAGGTCATCAAAACTGCACACAATACTCAAGATGTGGTCTCAAAGTTCTGTATAACTGCAACAAGACATCCTTTCTCCTATACTCAAATCCTCTTGCTATGAAAGCTAGTATGCCATAAGCCTCCTCACTGCCTATTGTACTGCAACCTTCATCGATTGTTTCATCATAACATCCAGGTCATGTCACACTTTCCCTTTTCCTAAACTGCCACCATTCAGATAATAATCTTCCTTTCTGTTTAGAACATAGAACATAGAACAATACAGCACAAACAGGCCCTTCGGCCCACGAATTGCGCCGATCACATCTACCAATCCACAGACCTATCTATAACCCCCTATCCTATTCTTTTCCATATACTCATCCAGAAGTCTCTTAAAAGACCCCAGTGAGTTTGCCTCAACAACCTCCAACGGCAGTCGGTTCCATTCACTCACCACCCTCTGAGTGAAAAACCTACCCCTGACATCTCCTTTGTATTTGCTTCTCTGCACCTTAAATCTATGTCCTCTCGTAGTGACCATTTCAGCTCGGAGAAATAATCTCTGAGAGTCCACCCTATCTATCCCTCTCAACATTTTATAAACCTCTATCAACCTACGTCTCTCCAGTGAGAAGAGTCCCAGCTCCCTCAACCTATCTTCATAAGGCCTGCCTCCCAATCCAGGCAGCATCCTTGTAAATCTGCTCTGAACTCTCTCAATAGCCTCTACATCCTTCCTATAATGAGGCGACCAGAACTGCGCACCATACTCCAACTGGGGTCTGACAAGAGTCTTATAGAGCTGCATCATTATCTCCTGACTCCTAAACTCTATTCCTCGATTAATGAAGGCCAGTACACTGTACGTCTTCTTGACCACTTCCTCCACCTGTGAGACCGATTTAAGAGTCCTATGGACCCAGACCCTGAGATCCTTCTGCTCTACAACACAGCTAAGACTCCTACCCCTTATATTGTACTCCTTCATCCCATTATTCCTGCCAAAATGGACCACTACACATTTATCTGCGCTGAAGTCCATCTGCCACTTCTCCGTCCAGTCTTGCATCCTGTCTATGTCCCGTGCAACTTTTGGCATCCCTCCAGACCATCCACAACACCACCAATCTTTGTATCGTCGGCAAATGTCCCTCCACTTCCTCATCCAGGTCATTTATGAAAATGACAATTGGTGTGTTTCTCACACCAATGTAGATAATCTCACATTTGTCCACATTATGTTGTATATGCCACTCAACCAGCCTGTTCAAGTCACCCTGCAGCCTCTTAGCAACCTCTTCACAACACACACTGCGATATTGACAGATTGGGTTTACATTTATTGTCCATACCTGAGGGCATTTCAGAGTCAACCACATTGCTATGGGTCCAGAATCATATGTAGGCCAAATCTGGTAAATACGACAGATTCATTCCCTCTCTAAAGGACACTTGTGAACCAAATGGGTATTTAAGCTAATTGACAATGGTTTCATAGTCATTACTAGACTTTGAACTCCAGACTTTTTGAATTGAAATTACGCCATACTATGGTGGGATTTGAACCCGAGTCCCTAAACTATTATCCTGGGTCTCTGGATGTCAATACCACTACCACTATCTCCCCTGACTTTATGCCAAAATTCTCAACATTTGTGGAAAGAAAGATTTTACAGGCTGGAGATCCAACATGGTGTGGCGTGGTAACACAGTGGTTCACAGTTCTAGGGACCTGGGTTTGATTCCCGGCTCCGGTCACTGTCTGCATGGATTTTGCACATTTTCCTAGTGTATACATGGGTTTCCTTCAGTTACTCTGGTTTCCTCCCACAGTCCAAAGATGTGCAGGTTAGGTTGATTGGCCATGCTAAAATTGCCCCTTAGTGTTTTGAGATGTGTAGATTAGAAGGATTAGCAGGTAAAATATGTAGTGATATGGGAGTAGGATCTGGCTGGGATTATGGTCAGTGCAGACTCGATGCTGCGCCTCTTTCTGCACTGTATGATTCTATGATCTATGATTACTTCGCACTTAATTGAAACTAACTTGGATCTAATACTGGAGGACGTAAGGAAGAGGTGAGAGGACCTTTTTCCAGGGCTTCACCATCCTGAAGGTGTACATCTCTCTGGAGAAAGTAAACATTGACCTACAGATAGTTTTCTGTCCTTGCAAGTCTGTGCTTATCGTGAAATAATTATACCAACCCTGAAAATAAAAGTGAGTGTGAGACACGAAGATGTGCAGCTACTTGCAAGATTGTACCAAATGTCCATAGCTGATAACTGGAATGAGTCAGAAGTAAAGAAGTTCAAGTAAATTTGATGGCTGCTGGAAGAATCTGTCAACCCAGTGCTGCAAGGTGCAAGTCTTCAATTAGAAGCACAGATGTCTAGAATGTTTAAGAGTGGAATTTTCTCCCTAAAAATTCTAATTGTTAAACAGACAAGAAAACGGGAAGTTTTCTTGCCCATTGTTTTCAGCAAGCTGAGTTTCGACTAGAGAGGCTGGTAGAAGAGTGATCAGAATGCTATTGCGCGTGCACCTAATCTCTGGCATAGTGAGAGATCAGTTAATGGAAATCCCCAATGGAAATGGTCATCCACCCAAATATTGCCAGCCTCCTACACCACCTCCCCATCCTCTGACATGGGGGGCCTCTAACCACTACACCCCCCCCCAACCCCCCACAACTGGACATCGGTGGGTTCACAGCAGCCCACCCCACCACAGACATTGCCAGCCTCTATTCCCCCTGCCACTGGACATTGCAGGGGCTTAATCCCTGCTCCCCCGGACAAAGCTCTCAGCTCCCCTGACTCCGTTGAGCATCATGGCACAACCTTATCCTGGACATTACTAGCTTATTATCAGTGGAAGCAGGAGAAAACTGGTATTGGGGACCCCGGCCTTCACCTGCTAACCACCTTGGAGGAGTGAGCCATGGAGCTGGCAGTGAAAAGAGAGAGGATTGTGACTGACAGCCAGTTTGATGTTCGGCATGAAATCAGCATGGAAGTGACTTGTTTTAAGTAACTGGAATGCTATCCAGACACTTGTGCCTCCCTTTTTGTGTCATTTGTTACAGGAAATGACCTTGATGCCCAGGCCTCTCGGGAGTTGCATCTTCCCTGCTCCTCCTGCTGAGAGGCCCCAGGTGGAATTGTGATCGGTGCAGACTCGATGGACCAATGGCCTCTTTCTGCACTATAGGGTTTCTATGATTCTAAGGTAGTTGTGAAGATACCTCAGTGGGAGGCTGTGATGAATCACCACAAGTAGCACCATTCACTCGCATCCATCATCACAGATAATATCACCATGGTGGGACATGTTACCAGAGAGGCTTCTGAGTCACTTACTGGTGAACACAACACCGCAATAGATGCACATCAGGTAGAGATAGGAATGTCCGAGGCCTCAGGCGTGCACAAGTCTGCCGGAGGCAAGGAATCATCTAATCTCCAAATTAGGTGCTAAATCTCTGGGATTGGACATCCTAAAGCTGTTGAAGGTGCATCAGCAGAGCTGGGAAATGGTGGACGGGCAATACTATAGTGACTCAAGGTTGCTTGGAGGAGTTCAACAGACTTCTGTCACAGAAGTGGTGCTGATACAACATGATATACAACCCAGTACTGCAAGAGTGATGTTCACAGTGGAAAGCCCAAGTCAGGAAATTGTTCCTGTGGATGACAGGGTGCACACCATCCTGGAGACACAACAGACTATGATGGAAGTGTCACTGGCATTCTAAAGATACAACTGGCCGTGGTTGATATTCTGGAGACACAGCAGGCCCTGGCTGTGGGCCTCGACAACTTAGTCCATACTCATGGGACCAATGCTGAGAGGATGCGGAGTTTGGCTCGGTCTCAGTGGGATTGCACTCTATGGATCAGATTCATCTGGCTCCCGGGGACAGGCAGAACCAGGTGAAGACAAGACTTCTGAAACTCAGTCCTACTGGCCTGCTGCTGGCCCATGGAGTATTCCTGGGGCCTACGAACACCTCAAGGAAGAAGGCCCGGACCTTCCAACCAGGAGGAACCATACAGCTGCAAATTTTCCAACTCTTCCCTTCTTCACACTGGAGTATCTCACAGGCAGCAGGATGAACAAGGTGGCACAGCTACATCAGTGTCATCCCTCCAGGTCATCCCCTGGGGGTTGGCTGCCAATAGCATCAAAGGCCACGGGGTGCAGATCATAGTTGCACACCTCCTCCTCTGATGTACAGCAAATGGACAACGTGGGGTTAAGAAATTGTAGAGTCATCAAGAATGCACTTCTTTTTATCCTAACCAAATAAACAAGATTAAACAAACTCAAGAACAAAAGAGAAAGGCAGCCCACCAAAAGAAGAAAAACAAAAGACGAAGCATAAAGGGAACTTAAAAATATCAAAATATGATTTAAAGGGTCAGTAGTACATCCCAACCCCTGATTACCAAACCGGCAATTCTTTTTGTGCCAACCAAATAAATCAAACAAACTCAGGGACAAAGTAAGAAAGGCACCCTCCAAAAAGAAGGGAGCACCTACACCAAAAGACAACATGTAAAGGATGCTTAAAACAAAACATGATTAAAAGGGTCAATAATACACCCCAGTCCCTGTGGGGCCCAATGGGCACAGAAAGCCTCGATAATGTCCTTGGACTCCTGTCACCAAAAGCCTATGGGTGAAGGGCTGTACTAGTTAGGGTTTTGTTAATTGTCACGTTGCACCCCACAGCCGTGAATAACCTGTCACTGATTCTCCCCACACAGGAATGATCACATTACAAATGCATGCTTTTAGACACAGTTTTGTGCTTCACGATCTTGATCCCTCAGCCAAAAGTGAGAGGTGGCTTGCCCCGCTACCCCCAGCACCTATGTCAAACAACTGTCCCCCCAGATATCTGACTTCTCCCCCACCACCTCCTAACCAGCCTATTGCCCCATATGTTGTGCCCATAATCCTTACTCATACGTGGCTGGTACTCCAGGATCTCTGATGGTTTTGAAGGTTCCATCGAGATTACAGAGCCCTGGAGTGTCTACAGGGGAAGGAAGTATGATATCTTGCTGACCAACGGCTCAGAGATTATGGCTGCTGGTTTTGGGCATTGAGTAATCTTGGGGCCTGGGAGAACGTACATGCTGTCTTGTGTAAACAATTACTAAGGTAAGCAATGTGGGTTCAAGTCTCTCATGGATGCAGTATAAGGACATGGGGTTGTAGTCCCTTGGGGTTTGGATTCCCTCTATTGAGGGAATTCCCTCTACTGTTTTGCTGGTGTTCGAGTTTCTTGATTGCTGCAGTCCTAGTTTGAAGTTCCAAATTGCTCAAACTGCCTTCCAATCTCTTTTTTTAAAAAATTGCACTGCTATACCCATTCCTACAATATGACGGCACTCTGGCCAAATGATTTCACTCTGCTAGAATGGTGAGTGTGTGTGTGTGTGTGTGTGTGTGTGTGTGTGTGACTGTGTTCTACACCAGCCGGCAGGATAGAACAGATCCCTTCTTTGATCATAGGAAACTTATTAGAGAAGACACATGAAAGACAAACACCCTTAGTTTTTTTTCACACTGGCTTTTGGTCTGCACTCAAAACATACATTGACATAGCATGGTACAAGAACCTGATGAGTCTGCATTATGCAGAGAAGTTTCACTCTATATTTACAAACTGTTCCGGTATATTTCAAAACGTTGGACCGTTGTGCAGGAGTTGCATCCTGATCTGAAGAAAACATTTGCAATGACTTGTGTTGGGTGGGAGGGGAGACAGAACTTATCTGAACTTGTTAGCGCCCTCTGGTATTGCGAACGCCAGCTCCAATACCAGAAACCCAAACTGAGAAGTTACAATTAATGTATTACATAACAGCCAGCTAGGGCAGAGGTGGAGGACACGGGCTAGGGTAAGATAATCAGCTTGCCGAGACAGTGACTTAAGTGCTTATTCACCTGCGGTTATAGGGACACTGGTCCCGGGACTGCATATGTAGAGATGCCAGCGTTGGACTGGGGTAAACACAGTAAGAAGTCTGACAACATCAGTTTAAATCCAACCGATTTATTTGATAGCAAACTCGCAAGCTTTCGACTCTATGGCTTTCGTCAGGCGAATGAGGTGTTCTGGTTCCAACAGCACACATACCAGCACAGACTGAAACAGTCTGTGTTGGTATGTGTGCTGTTGGAGACCAGAACACCTCATGCGCCTGACGAAGGTCATAGAGTCGAAAGGCCAGGACTGCATCCAGAGACAACACACACAGGGACCTTCGGCCATGCCACCCTCACCTCTTCTACCACTTGCACCCTCCACAACTCTCTATACAATGCCCCAGCATCTAATTTAGCCATAAATGTCAATATATGTAACTGCTCTTAAAATATTGTAAAATTAACTTATATAATTGTGCTGTGCAATATTATTTATTCCTGTGATAGGATTATTTTTGTTTGCCTTAAGCTTTATGACTTTGTGCATCTTTAGTTTTGCTGTGTCATTTTAATTTAACTCTTAGTTCCTAGTTTTGGTTGTACCCGAGCCAATAACAGTTTCTCGGAAGTTCTTTAGTACATGTATATTTATTATATTCTCCGGATTCGTTGAATGATAAACTGTATTCGCAATATTTAACTGTCGAGCTAACACAGGAGATTGTCCTTTTTTTGTCAATCTGGATAGAAGTTAGTGTTATCACTATCAGTATTGCTTTGGAATCTAAATCCTATTTGCCACCGTCCTTGCGAGTGAAGTCTTTACTTTCACAACAGTAACTTTGTAAGGTTGATGAAATTGTAACTTGGGAAAGTTGCATTGTCCACATTCAGGTTTATGCTTCAAAAATACTACCTTTGAATTGTTCAATATTGTTCAGAAAACTCTCCCAGTGAAACAATTTTGTTAAATGTAAAAATATGCAACTTAATGAATGAAACTGTGCTTTTGGATAGTAGGTTTCTGATTTTTAAATGCTGAACTTTACATACCATGCTGGAGAGTGTGAAATCTAAATGGTTGCATTCCCAGATCATTGAAGTTCAAAAGCAAGTCACTATTGAGGACTGCCATTTCTACTGACCAGGAGACTTAGTCTTCAAAAAACAAAGAAAATTACAACACAGGACCAGTCCTTTGCCCCTCCAAGCCTGCACTGATCATGCTGCCTGACTGAGTGTTATTCTGTCCTTCAGATCAGATGTGAAACCAAGATTCTAATTGCCCATATAGGTGAATGCGAAAGCTACCGCTACACAATTGTGAAGGCAAGGAGGTGAGTTACAAGTCTCCTGGCTATTATTTATCACTCAAATAAACTCAATAAATGACTAATCTACTCATTATTCAATTTGGTTGTTCCATTTCTTACATTAAAGTAGTTGGAATGAGTTGCAGATATCAATGTGCCTATGGGTGACAGATAACTGGAACAAACTCCAGGTATGAAGACTCATTGTATAATTTGTTAGGGAAGATTCTGCTCATTTGCAGAGTTTGCCTAATCATTGCAACCTGGCAATGCCCATCAATTCAGTGTGGGTCTGCTGTTCAGCAGACCTCCCACTCTCAAAGACACCATGCATGGCCAGTTGAAATGGTAAAATTTATCATTTATTTTGTTAATGATACAGGGATCGTGGGTAGAGGCGGGAACATCGTGGTGGCGGCACGGGCTTGTTGAGCCAAAGGGCCTGTTTCCCGTGCTGTTTTGTTCTTTGTTCTTTGTTATTAGTCACCCTTTCTAATGGTGACATGGGAAGACTCATGATTATAAGACCAAAATAATGCAGATGCTGGAAACTGAAATCTTAAAAATTCTCCATTTATGCATTTTATGTTTTGTTGTAAAGGATCATGAATTTGTGAAGCATCTAGCTTCAAACTGACACAACGTTTGCAATTACCAATCAACTCTTCCAATCTTTATCAATCCAGAAGAATGTTTCAGCTTTGTTTAAAATAAACTGCCTCATTTCAAACTTGGCTGAAAAATCATGTTCAGCAGGAACACTCAATGGTCAAAATTCAGAAAAAAAGCAAGATAAGATGTGGAAAATCAGGTTATTAATGGATAACTCAGAAAGACTTGAGAAATGAAAATTGATTGAGCAGACAAGGAATAAATCAAAGAACATGGAGGTGGCTTTTTTTTCTGAAAGAGAAATAGTGAAAACAAGAAAAACACATCCTAAGCTCAATCTGTCACATTAAAATTTATGTATCTACCTTATAACCTGAAGATGAAGTGAAACAAACATTCTAATCTGAACTAGACGCAATGGCAACACTACCATCACATCACGGATCAAACTTCTTGGTGATTTCAATACCAGGGTGGACACAACTATACCTTTTGACAGAACACTATTGGATGGCATGAAGTTGGAAATTCCAATTTCAGTAGTGTATGCTTCCTTACTTTGCACGTTGGGCATGATCTTTTAGTCACTAATACGCTCTTCCACCAAAGTAAAATAACTTTGAGGCATTCAAATAGCATCCAGTAATGAACTTGTGGCATATAATAGACTGCGATAGTCAGGACCAGAGATCTAAAAGATTGGTTATAGTTGGATAAATGCTAGGCATACAGTCAATTAATTCCTTCAGTATTCACACTTGAGCTGCCTGTTCCCCACCCACCCCCCGCCTCTCCATCAACAACAAATGAATCAAAAATCATAACAGTTGCAGAAAAAGTTCAAGATTTCTGGCCAAACAACATCAAGGAATTTCAGAATCAAATCAAATAGAAATTATAAAAAGGACTGTCACATCTTTAAGCAAATCAAATATACTTGGCAATTATCAGCATACTTGCAAGAAATCCTCAGTCATACTATAAAAAAACAAGAATAGTTTGAGAAGGGAAATATAGAAATATGCAAACTTATTGATTGCAAGGTGACAGTATTCCAAACTTGGTAACAAGATCCAAATTCCACAGAAAAGAAACTTGTCCACTAGTTAGCCAAAACTGAAGTTCAAAGAAGAATTTAATAAAACAGTGGACAAAGAAAGTGGAGGAAATTCAACTCCTCACTGACATGCATTGTCTTTTTCAAGACAAGAGATCTATGAATCTCAACACAAAGACTACGTACATCATTAAGATCAAAAGGATAACAAGACTATCCTCAGATATAAATAGTATCAATATCAGCTGAAAAGACCACATTGTGTAACCACTGAATCAGAACTCTAGAGTGGACATGCACTTGCTGGAGAATCTCCCAAGTCTTGAAGTGACAAGAAAAAATTCTGATTATGACAAAACCCCTCTGAGGTACTGAGGCAGACATCAGGGATTCCAATCTCTTTGATACATCTCTATTTGTGAAGCTTTGGCAGAATGAAAACAATCCAAGTGAGATTAAAGAATTTCATGATCACGTTTTTCAAGAAAGAAAAAAAGTTGAACTGTAGCAGCTACAAGGCATAGCATTACTCTCAACTGTTGGCTAATCTCCTCACAACAAATGCCCAGCTATGTTCACAAATCATTCAACTCATAACTGACAACATTTAAATAACAATTACTCCACCATAGACCTTAGGTGTGCCACGCATCAACCCTATCCTTGATCTTTCCTTTGCAGCAGCAACTTATTATTGACAGGCTACCTGATGTTAATAATTTACAGTGATGGTAACCCCTTCAACCTCTGGCTGAAGGCCAGAACTAAGACAACAACTACTTCTTTAATAGAACTACAATGTGTTGATGATGCATCAGCTAATATTCACTTGGAAGAAATGCAACGGATAATCGATATATTCAACAAAGCCAACCAGAGTGTGGAACTTGTCTTGAATGCCAGGAAGGTCGAGGTCTTTTGCCAACAATACCAGGTGTAACAAATCGTACACCTGCAGTTGAAATTCATGATGAAATGTTGGAAAAAGTCTCTTACTATTTATACATGGGAAGCTATCAATCCCATGATGACGAGATACACCATCAAATCCAATGGGCTAGCTCAACTAATGGTAAATCAAGTATACAAGTTTTTGAGAATTGTGATATCAGACCCGACACTAAGCGCAAGACTTTTGGAGACTGATTCACCCGTGTTTTTCTAGGGTGCTGAAGCTTGAACAACATACAGACACTGTTTAAGTGTATTTATTAGTGTCACAAGAAGGCTTACATTAACACTACAATGAAGTACTGTGAAAATCCCCTAGTCGCCACACTCCGTTATCTGTTCAGATACACTGAAGGAGATTTTAGTGTGGTTAATGCACCAAATCAGCACATCTTTCGAACTGTGGGCAGAAAATTGAGCACCCAGAGGAAATCTATGCAGATATGAGGAGAATATGCAGATCTTCACAGATCGTGGTCCAAGCCAGAATTGAACCCATCTCCTTGGTGCTCTGAGGCAAGGGTGCTAACCACTATGCCAACCTACATCAAGGGCCTAGAACAAATTCAACAAAGCTGTCAGGAACTGACCTGTAATGTGAATCCTTTGAGAAGACAAAAGAACAACAAACACAAATATTCTCCAAGACACAGATAAAACTATAATAATCTCATAGGTGGATGGGATATGTCATCAAAATGCCTAAACATGCGCACCACTTCAAGCTATGCCAAAGAGCTGGCTCACACAGTGGCCAAAGATGTTTCAAAAACTCTCTATGAAGGTCTACTCTATTAATATCAACATATGGGAAGCAGATTCCCAAATTCCCAATCATGACCAAAATAGTGAGCCATTATTAAAAACTGTATTAAAACTTCATCAAGAAGAGCAGCCACTGAGAGAGAATAGTGAGGGAGACAGAAAGAGAAGGTAAATGCTTAAGTTCCACTACTTTTACAGGCTGACAACTTATATCTTCACTGTGGGAGAGACTGTAAGAGAAAAATCAGGGTCATAAGCCATATATGAACTTATAGCTAAAACTGACCATTCATTTCCACCCAACATCCTTAAAAATAAGCATCCCCAACTATACTTCAAAAGTGGATTGTGGATGTAAAGATAATTGTGACATTCTGGAGTTTCAAAAGTTGCTATAATAAATTAAAGTTCCTTAAAAGATATAAATGGCTTTATATCTGTTTATCCAGAAACATTTTATGCTGGTCTCTCATGCTGATTCTTCCTATGTTTCTCTGTCCTATTATGTAGCACAAATTAATTTTTTTCATATTTTACTATGTATCTGTGTTTTTGCACACTTGCTTGTTTTATTTCTGCGTATTTTGTCCTTCCGTTTGCTCTTCCTTGTTACAAATTTCCTACACTCTAAATGCATTATGTTTTCTTACAGTTTGTATTTAATTTTATTATCAGCCCGAATAGAATTATAGAATGCCTATAGTGCAGAAGGCAGTCATTCAGCCCATCGAGTCTGCACTGTCTCTTCGACAGTGCATCTTACCCAGACCTATACACATAACTCCCTCATATTTCCTCCACAAATTCCCCTAACTGATACATCTTGGGATATTAAAGGGACAATTTAGCATGACCAATCAACCTAACCTGTACAGTTTTGGTCTGTGGAAAGAAATCTTGGAGGATATCTAGGTAGATACAGATGCAAACTCCTCACGGAGTCACCCAAGGCTGGAATAGGAGCCTTGTACTGTAAGGCAGCAATGTGCCACTGTGTTGTTCTTTATATATATAAATAATGATGATGTGGAGATGTTGGCGTTGGACTGGGGTAGGCATAATAAGAAGTCTTACAACACCAGGTTAAAATCCAACAGGTTTATTTGGTATCACAAGTTTTTGGAGTGCTGCTCCTTCCCTCAGTTAAGTCTGAGGAAGGAGCAGTGCTCCAAAACATCATGATGCCAAATAAATCTGTTGGACTTTAACCTGGTGTTGTGAGACTTCTAACTATATAAATTATAATTAATATATAATCCATTAAATAATTATTCCATATTTACAGTCAAATTATTGTCGTTTAACAAAAAAAACTTTGATTAGAGACAATTCCAGATTTCCAATTTGCTTATAATCAGATGAGTTCATACATACGCTGTGCCGATATCATTTCTAAATCCATTAACGTATACTGTACGGAGTCAAGAAGGTTTGTAGAGTTCACTTGGAAAGATACTCTGAGGCTAATGAATTGCAATGTCAGTGGAGGACAACAAGCATGTTGTTGCAGAAAATTAGTGACTTTTAAAGGGTTTCAATTCGATTGGGTTTATTACTTTGTTAGCTTATTTTTCCTTTTTAAAAAAAGTGGTTTTCTTGTCCCCTCCGACTAAAGGGCAGGGCCAGCAGTCAGATTGCTACGTCTAAACTTTGTGCTGTCATTTTCATCATAGAGGTATTTGAAACGCGGGATTACAATCTGTGGCGTTAAGGTATACATTGAATATACACCCGTTTTCAGACTAATGAATCTGTGACTTGGCCTCTCCGGCTCCAAACTCCGGCCACCCAGGGCGACATGACGGATTCTGATGCAAGAAAACCATTCTCTGCTTCGATAAACATCGGGAGTATTTCTCCAGAGAAAGTGCTAGTGAAGATCAAGGATAGGAAGATGACAGTTTCTGGAGAACAACTCGAGAGATTTCAGGACAAAAATGGGATGATAAAATTCAACTTTCACCGTTTTTCCAACGAGTTCGAGCTCCCTCCTGGAGTGGATTGCGATTCTCTGACCTTCACCGTCTTGGACAACAAAACCATGAAAATCGAAGCTGACAACTTGCAAACAAAAGATAAAACGTGCGGAACAGATGTCGTTGCCTCTCCACTGAATACCACGAGCGCATCGACCCCTTTGAAATCTTCCCCCTCAAAATCCGACAGCCCAAAGTCCATTCTCAAAAAATCTAACTGCAGCCCTCACACGCACCGCTCTAAGGCAAAGTGCATCTGCCCGAAGCGGTACTTCGGGAACTGATGCACAGTCCTGGAATGCTGAAGACCAGAATCTCCAAAACCTCGGTTACTGTCCTGACAATGAAAAGGACAACAAACTCGCATTGGGACTTGACGTAGCCTCTATGATGAAAATGCGGAGTTTCAATAAAATTCGAGGGGCGTTAAGATTGCTTCGGTTTATTCGAAATTATTTACAATCTATAGGTGGGTGCGCCTATAAGTAAATATTTTAAACAACTGGTTGAGTTTAGAAACTTTAATAAGTGAGAACAGTATAGCGTGATGTGTATATTTCAGAATTATGGAACATTCATATTCATCCACCCATTGTTGAAAGCCATGTCTTGATATATGTTAGTGTTGACATAAAAATGCATGTGTTCCTACTGTTGTTACTGCGTTACAAATTCCGTCAACTCCACTACCACACCCTCCCCCACAAAAAAATTCTTCTCCACGTTGGACCTCTTTGTTTTAATCGCTCCACGGCGATTCAGACAGACTTCAAACAGCCCAAAACATAGACATAGATGCAGACATAGAACATTACAAAGCAGTATAAACCCTTTGGTCCTCGATGTTGTGCTGACCAATGAACCAATTTTATGACCCTCTAAACTAAACTATTCCAATGCTATCCATATGCCTATCCACTGAGTTCTTAGTTCCACTGGGATAGTCCCAAAAATAGGCAGAGAAATCAAGGCAATGGTCTAGAAGCCAACTTCCCTTGGAGAAATACGTGACATTGGAAACAATCGGACCCATGGTTACACGCTTTGTGTTACTTCGATAGTCATTTTGGCAAAAAAAATAGCAAGTTAAAAAAACTTTTAACTTTAGCATAATTATTTTAAATAACCAAACTAATCCCCACACAAGGCTCTTTCTCCTCCATACCAAGCATGCAGTCCCCGAGATATTCACCACCCAACCTCAACCTGCATGGGATTCACCACCCTCCCCAAACTTGATTCCTCATCTCAACCCCATCAAAGCTACCCCCTTCCTTCCCCCCATTCCATGCCATAATCCAGCTGGACACCTTGGTTCCTCCCCGCCCCTGACATGACTTAACCTATCTGATGGCCATGCTGCTCCCCCCGCCCCACTGACACGATTATTCGGCATCAGTGCAATGTCTGACCATTACCGCCCCCCCACCCCCGCAGCCCTACCTCCCACAACCCCACCCAAAATGCCATCCTCTTTGACATTTACCATATTTTCAATGGCACTCAGCTGCTTTACAGTAACTAGTGCCATATAAAGGAGGCTGGGTTTCTTTTGGACTCTGACACTGGACCCAGGGACCTTTTGAACTGCCTTAATCTCACCCTGCCTGAGCCAGCAAGGTTGGTCAGACAGGCACTTAGAAAGTTAGCACAGTTAAACATGCGTACGGAGTGGCAATCTGATTGTCATTCAGAAGTTCTAACTCATAGTTATGCAGTACCTACTGATCCAAAAGTAGCAGAAATTTCAGTTAGACTGTTCTACGCTTACACTACTATCTGGAGCTGCCATTTTGCAGCTCAGGAGAAAGCTAATAAAACCAAACTCTGAAATCACCTCTCCAGTCTTACAGAGAAATTAAGGCAACTTATATAGCATCTTTAAGGTGTCTGCAGAATTGAAATGTCAGAACCTTTAACGTAATAAAATGACAAAGCTTCACATCACCATTACAAAGCAGAATCTAACATGGATCACATGTGGAAATATTAGGGCAGATAGGCAAAGGCTTGGCCAAATCAGGTAGCTCTTAAGTTTTTTTTTTAGCAACACAGCACGGGAAACAGGCCCTTCGGCCCAACGAGCCCGCGCCACCGTAATACCAAATCATTATCCTATTTTAATAGTCCTATATAATAGTATATATATTAATCCTAATTTGGAAAATTTTCACCATAGGGACAATTTGTTACCCAATCAGCCTAAGAGCGAATTTTTGGGTTGTGGGAGGAAACCGGAGTGCCCGGAGAAAACCCACGCAACCACGGGGAGAACGCGCAAACTCCCGCAGACACCGGCCCAATTCCAAGTGTCTGCACAGCCACATCGATAGTCTCTGAGCTGTCATGGTGCCCTTCAGGTGGTCCACATAAAGCACTCATATACGACATGAGGTACCAGGCAACCCATGAATCAACATCCAAGAGCTGTACCCGCACCACCTGCCGAATGCGTGCTCAAATTATGGACCGAATTACCTGTGGAAAAAAGCCGTAGTTAAACAGTCCTAATATATCCCTCTATCTGCATACCGCTCATGTGGCTGTCCAAGAGACCCTTAAACAGCCCCAGCGTGCCTGCTCCCACCACCTTCTCACAAGAGGAGTGTTAGGAGGTATAGGGGGGAAATTCCAGAGCTTAAAACTTTACACTACCGCAAATTAAGGAACAATTAAAATCAGGGACACAATACTGGAAAGACTAGAATTAGAGAAGCAAACATTTCTTGGTGCAATGTGGGGCTGAAGAAGATGATAGAAACTAAGAGGGGCAGATCATAAAGGGATTTGAAAACAAACATTAGAATTTCAAAGTCGAGTTTAACTTGGAGCTAATGAAAAAGCCTGATGGAAGTTGATGTGTAACATAGCCTTGGGCTAGGATTTTGTGGTCCAATTTGCATTGGGCATGAATGGCATTAGGAGTGCAAAATTTGAGATGCACAAATCATAGTCAATGCACTGCTAGCAGTATTTCCTATTGTGTTTGTCCTTGTTCCCCACCAGGCTATATCAGATTGTAAGAGCATCTCATTATTGGGCATCCCTGTAGCAATTATGCCCCCATGCTCAAATGTCTGCAATTGGCAGTGGGAAGTCATTATGACAACTTTTAAAAAAAAACAGGAACCTGATGACGTCACTGCCAAAGGGAATTCAGAACTAAATATGCAGCTGGCCACAGACCATCATTGAGGGCACCAGCGAGGAAGATGTGGAAATGGTGAAGGGTGTTAATGTGTGGGAGGTAAAACAGCAATTGTCCTCGGGTTGGTGGGGGGTGGGCAGGGGGCTAGAGTTGGAGACTGGACCAAAGATAGTGATGGTGTTAACTGGAACAGAGGTGGGTGGGGAGGGGGAGAGAAAGAGGAGGTAAAGTGATAGAAGAGGGGTCAGCCAGCATGACTGCTTGGGCAGATGGGGGACTAGGGTGGTTCAGCTAGTTTGACTGCCTGCCCAGAAGATTTGGTTGGCTGGTGGTGTTGGTGGTGGTGCGGGGGGGGGGGGGGGGGGGGGAAGGGGGTTGGGGGGAGTTGTGGGCAGTGGGGGAGTGAGAGAGCGCAGAAAAAGGCTGTGGATGCCAATCACCAGTCTAGAAAGCTGAGGGCTCAAGAGCTGCAGGGGCAATGGAGCAAGGGCAAAGAGGCAGAGGCCTTGGTGTCTGAAGGGGAGAAGAGTTGGATGGCAAGGGGGATCAGGGCTGGGATCTAAATATCCAAAGATTGGTGTCCCATTGGAAGGACAGGCAGATGGGGAAAGATGGGTTGCATTATTAGTAAGGAATGAAGTTAAATCGATAGCAAGAAGCAATATAGGATCAGAAGGCATAGAATAATCTCTGTGGGTAGAGTTGAGGAATAACAGTGATAAAAAGATCCTGATGGGAGTTACATACAGGCTTCTTTGCTATAGTCAGGATGTGGAGCAGTAAATAAATTAGGAGATAGAAAATGCCTGTAAAAAGGGCAATATTATAATAATCATGGGAAACTTCAAAAAAGTGCAGGTGGACTGGAAAAACCAGGTAGGTAGTGGATCCTAAGAAAAGGAATTTGTGAAATGTCAAAGAGATGGTTTTTGGAGCAGCTTGTGACAGAGCTTACTGGGGAACAGGTAATTCTGGATTTGGTGATGTGCAAGCTCTGATTAGGGACAGTCAGCATGGCTTTGTGAGTGGAAAATGATATCTCAAATTTAATTGAGTTTTTTGAGGGTGTAACCAAGAAGGTAGATGAGGGCAGTGCAGCTGATGTCATCTACATGGACTTTAGCGAGGCCTTTAACAAGCTACCGCATGTAAGTTGTTGCATAAAGTTAAATCTCATGGGATCCAGGGTGAAGTATTTAAATAGCTACTATATTGGCTTCTTGACTGAATGTAGTCATTGCAGACCAGAACACTGCATTTGCCTGAGGAAGACACAGGAGTCGAAAGCTCGCTTTTTTACTATCAAATAAATCAGTTGGATTATAAATTGGTGTTGCTAAATTCTTACTGAGTTCTTGACTGAAGCCAGAGAGTGATTGTAGAAAGTTGTTTTTCAAACTGGAGGCCTGTAACCAGCAGTATGCCTCAGGGATCAGTGCTGGGCTCACTGTTATTTGTCATTTATATTAATGATTTGGATGAGAATATAGGAGGAATGATTAGTAAGTTTGCAGATGACACAAGTTTGGTAGCGTAATGGAGAGTGAAGAAAATTACCTCCAGTTGCAACAGGATCTTGATATTTATGGCAGATGGAGTTTAGACAAATGCGAGGTGATGCATTTTGGTGGATTGAACCAGAGTAGAACTTACTCAGTTAATGGTATGCCATTGGGGGAAGTTACAGAACAAAGAGATCTAGAGGTACAGGTTCTAGCTCCTGGAAAGTAGAGTCACGGGTGGACAGAGTGGTGAAGAAGGCATTTGGCATGCTTGGTTTCATCGATCAGAACATTGAATACAGGAGTTGGGACATCCTGTTGAAACTGTACAAGACATTGGTAAGGCCACACTTAGAATACTGTGTGCATTTCTGGTCACCCTATTATAGAAAGGATATTATTAAACTAGAAAGAGTACAGAAAAGATTAACTAGGATGCCACCAGGACTTGATGGATTGAGTTATAAGGAGAGACTGGATAGACTGTGACTTCTTTCTCTAGTGTGTAGGAGGCTGAGGGGTGATCTTGTAGAGGTCCATAAAATAATGAGGGGTAAAGACAAGGTAGATAGTCAATATCTTTTCCCAAAGATAGAGGACTCTAAAAGTAAGGGCTTAAAGTGAGAAGGGAGAGATACAAAAGTGTTCAGAGGGGCAAATTTTTTCCACACAGAATGCTGGAACAAGCTGCCAGATCTAATAGTAGAAGCAGATACAATTTTATCATTTAAAAAGCATTTAAATAGTTATATGGGTACAAGGGGTATAGAGGGATATGGGCCAAATGCTAATTAGCATTTACTAATGCTTAATAAATCAAGCATTCCTAGTGTTATCCCTGTGAATATATTTTGCGTGTTATCCAGTGCTTTTATGATCTTTTATAATGTGACCAGAATGTTCCAAAACATTCAAATATTATAGGCTAACCAAAGTTTAATGAGTGAAGCCACTTTACAATTTTATCTCTCTGGAAGAAGTCATAATGACAGTTTGTTTTAATTATGGCTGTGTTCACCTACATAACAGCAGAGAAGTGAGCAATAGTGGGGTACAGCTTGCAGTTGGCTCTACCTGTATTGTGGCAGAGGCTACATTTCTTTGACATACCAGAACTATATACTGGGATGCTCAGTTTCTCCCATTATGTGATGGCCTTCTAAAGGAAGACCTATTCCCTATTGGAACATATACTATCAGTGGCTGGCAAAATCACTATCTCCATCAACTTTTTCACTTTTGGATTCAACCAGGTTTCTACCAGAGATATATTCGGGATCTCCACATCTGCAGCACAGGGCCAGCAATTTTGTGAATGTCACCTTTGAATGAGCAACTGCTTGAATTTGTATCTTAGGCTGGCTTCCACAGGTAAATACATCATCATTGACAGCACACACTTGACAAGTCAGATTTCCATTCTATCATTTGCTGGCTTATTTACAACAAGACACAGATATGTCTTTAGGTGTGAGCAAGAATCCCAATAAGCAACATGACTCATTGCCTATTGGAGAAGTTCACTTTCCTGTTAAACAGATGTAAACAGTAGTTGTTTGAAGACAAAGACTTAAACTCAGCTGATGGAACCACCAGAAATTCAACTAATATAACTCAAGTACTGCAATGAATGCCCTACGACTATCAGATGATCGATATGCTTAAACTGAGTTACTCAGGTAGATCTGGAGATGGCCTTCAATACTAACCAGAGGGTTCCAGAATTTTTCTGGTGCATTGCATTTTGCCATTACACAGTTCACTTGGATCAGCTGAACAGCTCAAGATCAACTTTTAAGAGCAGGAGAAGGAAAATGCTGAGGTACATTCACCACTGCCATTGGGGTTCAGGATGCCAAGGATCCCCTTTATTAATGTAGTGTTGTTACAATCCCAACTGGTGTTAAAGCTGGATGAAGGGATCTTGGAATGAAGCCCCAGCACAAAAGACTGTAACTTTTAACTCTTTTTAATATAAAACATGTAGGAACAGAGTCATGGGTTCACTTAATCCTATTAAGAAATAGGATTGAGTCAGGTTTAGTACCCAGGTTTCCATTAACACTACCACATCACATTCTCAAATGGCTATTCATGATGGTGACTCACTAATCTTATTTACCAGGCTTGTATGTTTACATGCATGCAGTGTGATCCTAATTTACGTCTTTGTTTCATTTTTTTACTCTGATTCCATCTAACATCTTTCTGTTTCTTCCTCCAGTACCATCTGTTCATTCTAATTCTTTGTGCACCTTGTTTTTCTTCCTATTATCTCCTGGCTCCCATTTCCCTGCCAAGTTAGTTTAAACTATCCCGAAAGCAGTTGGAAACTGCCCTGCAAGGAATTGGTCCTGGATTTATTCAGATAAAACCTGTAGACTTGCACAGGATCCCTCTGCCTAAGAAGTGGTCCCAATGTCCCTTCTTCTGCACTATCTATTCAGCCATGCAATGATCTGCCCTATCTTCCAATTTCTATACTGCTGGAACTTGGCACCAGGAGCAGTAATCCTGAAATCCCTACCTTGAGATCCTGATTGGCAGTTTCCTTCTCAGCTCTAAAATCTGCCAGCAGAATCTAATCTTACTTGCGGAGCTGATGCTAATAAGGACTACACCACTATCTCAATATCTGAAACCTATCATTAAGGGTTCACACCCAATAACCTTTCTCCAAAAATACAGTACTGACCTAAAGTTTTCTTTCAAGAAATTTTAAAATTCAAAGTGTCATGCCTATCTTAAGTGTGAATCAGTAAATGCAAATAGTAAGTCTAATTTCCACCTCTAGTAATAATTACGTTATCAATTACTGCAGACAATCCTTAATCTCATCTGGCATATCTTTGAGTGCATATTCAACGACTGCAAAGATAATTTATTTTCTAAAAATTGAAATTTGTAAAATAACTAGACTCATATTTAGCCCCTTTCATCATGAAGATGCAACAAGACGTGCATGATCTCGTATTTGTGGCGTAAGCAGATGCATTTATCGGTTGATGCAGTAACATTTGCAGAAAGTTATGAACCTGTAAATTATGCAAAATGAATCAGCACCGGATCCTTCGGGATCCGCCCTCCGAACCGACACCGAAACCCAAAAAAGGAACACCGAACCAGAAGAGAAGGAGAACACACAGGTAACGGAGCAGGAACTGACACACGACAGCGGGGTCAAATCGAATAAATTTTCCCTCTCTTTCGACGTGGGTAATGTTTCTCCCGAAGAAGTGACCGTGAAGCTGAGGAAAGGAACGCTGTTGGTTTCTGGTCAGCATGTGCAGAATAAAGGGAAAGGAATCAGCTGTCCAGGTTTTTCTCAAGAATTTGCTATTCCTGCAAACGTGGACTCGAGAACTCTTGTGGCCACCGTTGTAGACGGCAAGAGAATGGAAATCGAAGGAAACTACTGCTCAGTGCCTGTCAATATCTCTTCTCAGAAACCCTTGAATGACAATGCAGCGGATAGTGCCAAGGTCCCAAAAGCCAAGAAACGGAGCTGCCCGACACCAGACTGCGACGAGGCCACTTTGCAAAGTCCTGAGGCTAAAAAGTTCCGCACTGGTCTCTCTGAAAACATGTATTCTGACTGTGGCAGCTGTAAAATCCAGGGCGACACAAGTAAACCAAATTCTAATAAGTGCACCACCCGCTACTGTCAAGCGTCGTATAAGAAACGCAAACCTGGCAAGACGCTCCTCCCCAGCGGCAGCAGGTCCCCCAGTCCCACTATCACCCTCAGCGTCAATAAAACACCAGCTACCAACTCCACCACCAAAGAACCCGCTCTGAACTCTACCTGCACCACAGAGTCCACTCGCCGTTCTACAGCACCCTCTTCTCAGACAAAACACGTCGTCATATCACCCACGCCCGTGGAAAGACCGGACGACGACTCCTTAATTGCCAACCCCTGGTTAAAATGGGCAAAAAACGACGTAGAGACATTAAACACTCCCCCGACAAGCGATACTGGCAGACCCCCGGCTCAATCAAGTGAGATCAACGCAAGGCGCGGTTTAAAGACACGGAACCCTACCCCAGGTCCTCGAGGTCCACGGAACAAACAATTTCCTCCTCCCGCAAAACGTTAAGACTTCTCGTCTGGCTGGTTCCATCCAAGTGAACTGACGAACCCACAGGAGGGCTACAATATGTCGCCACATCCAAAAGTCTTTCACCTGAGGCTGTATGCAAGACAGCAACCTCAGGATATGCTTTGCCCGAACTGAAAATGCCATTTATAACGACATCAAATGGGAAGCGAAAGACCATATTCCTGCAGAAAAGCAAGTGAGGCAAAGAATTTTTCGGGAACTGTATAATCGCTGGCCTGAGGATACACAAAATATCTAAATTAACATTGATCTTACAGTACCAACTCAGACCCTGTTAAATAAAATCCTGGTGACATTTTGCTGCATTGATTAAATTCAATCTTCTTTTAAGATATTGCCCGATAAACACCCCTTTTGAAAACAATGAGGTTCCATATAACACAGAGGCCGGTGTAAAAATAATGGCGTGTCTAAGGGTCCTTAAAAAAAACAGCAATTTGAGGCGCAAAAAAAAACTTTAGTTCTGGTTCACCACAAATTGCTGAACAATATGCACTTCGGAAACGATAACAGCGGGAGGTCGCCAACAGTCGACCTATTGATATTAATTACATGTAAAGAGAGTGCTGTATTTATACAGTAAATAGTGAATAATCTCATCGCAGTCCTTTGAGTTTGGTAATTCCTCAATACTCTATAGAGATGAAATTTATGTTCCTCGTGATGACACATAAACTTTTTGCAATTAAGTAGTGTTTTGACAATTATAAATGCAAGCCTGTTAAAATTAAAATACCAAAGCTTTAAAAGCAAGTGATTTCTTGCATAGTTATTTAACAATTGAGGTAGCACTAAATAATAGCAACAAATTTAACAATTTAAAGATTTTCACCCCCACAGGACAGCTTGAAGGTCCCTCCTCCCTAATCTCCTCCATGAGTCCTTTTTCAATTCAGCAGGATCTGCTTCAGGGTCAGCTGTGATTGCACTGAATTCATGTTCTCCATTTGAATAATAGGATTTAAACTCTTATCCTCCAGATAATTAATCCAGGCCTCTAGGTTACAAATACTGTGCTTCTGCACCCTATGTAGCAATGATTTAATGTTGTGTAATATTCAGTCGGCACTTAGTCTATGGGTCTAAGATGTATTCTATTTTTAACATGACTGCAAATGAATGAGGACAATTTGCGCTATAGATACTCAGCCACTGAGAATTTGGTTCAAACCTGAGGATAAAATCTTGCAATAATGACTCAAGGCTACTTGTATTGCATAAGGTTTTTGCAGACAACAGAATAAGGTACTTGTACACATTTCATCAGCCTGGCCAAAATCTGAGTTCAAAGCTGCAACAACCATTAACAATTAACCCGTTGCCAAACCAGTTAATTGTAGAAAGTATTCTAAATATGTGTATCCTCATTTTGCTTTTAACGCACAGGAAACATCTTGTACATTTTTTTTTGCAGGGCCATTTATCAAAAACACAAGTAGGTATGTAATTAGTTTTTATTGTATAAGATTTACTTTAAGCCTTCTCCACAGAATGTGTGCACAAAGCATCACTGCATGTGCACCAACTATGTCATTCATGATGCACAGAAAGCATGTGGTTGATTGGAAACTAATTAATGACCACAATGTGCAACTCTGTCAAACAGCAATAATTACCAAAAGAATTAAAACCACTACTAGCTTCTAGGTAACTCTTTTATTAACCTTTCCTAATGCCCCAAGGTAACCCCCTCAAATTAATCCTCCACACCCAATGTTTCCCCAGAACATCCAACCCCAGGCAGGTTACTGAACTACCAGGATATCGCTTGGTATGGAGGGCATTTGCTATGAGGAGAGGTTGGAAAAACTTGATTTGTTCTCACTGATTGAAGTCTACAAGATTACGAGAGGCATGGACAGAATGGCTAGTCAAATGCTTTTTCCCAGGGTGGAAGAGTCAATTACTAGGGGGCATAGGTTTAAAGTGCGAAGGGCATGTTTTAAAAGAGATGTATGAGGCAGATTTTTTACACAGAGAGTGGTGGCACTTGCAACTTGTTGCTGGGTGAGGTGGAAGTGGATGCAGTAGTCACTTTTAAGGGACATCTTGATAAGTACATGAATGAGATGGGAATAGAGGGATATGGTCCCTGGAAGTGTAGGGGTTTTAGTTAAATCGAGCAGCATGGTTGTTGCAGGCTTGGAGAGCTGAAAGGCCTGTTCCTGTGCTCTAATTTTCTTTGTTCTTTGCTCATTGCTCCCCCTCTAGACTACCACTAGACTACCGCCACTATTAGATCACCTGCCCATTATCAGCTCACCTCCTCCTCCCCAGATCTTCTGGTTCAACCGTCCTGAACCACTTTACCCCAGCACACCAGCCCCTAACAATCCATCCTACTTATTTTTGACATGTACTTTTTCCCTGGCTTCTCAATGCCTGGATTTTTTAAACTTGCATGCTTTTCAGCAACTAGTGGTACAAAGCTGCATTACACAAATCTTATCCAGCTTGAATCAGATAACCGGGCAAAATAACAATGGCTGGTTTTCAAGATAACTAATTACAAGCGACATGACAATCCAGCTGAATTTCCAGTTCACTGGAAGTTAACATATTTGCAGCTACTGATCTACTTAATCACATCCTCACTGCTACATTTAATGCTGTTCTCCATAGAATCATAGATACATAGAATCCCTATAGTGCATTTAGCCCATCGAGCTTGCATTGACTCTCTGAAAGAGCATCCCATCTATGCCCATCTCTCTGCCCTATTCTTCTAATTACATGCATTTACCAGGGCTAATCCACCTAATCTACACATCTTTGGACACTAAGGGAAAATTTAATCTAACCAGCATATCTTTATGACTGTGAGAGGAAACCAGAGCATCTGGAGGAAACTCACATGGCTATGTGGAGAACACGTAAACTCCAACACATACAATCACCCAGGATAGAACTGAATTTGGGTTCTGAATTTTTCTATCGGACAACAGTGCTAAACACTATGCCCCTCTTTCTCTCTTGCATCATCTTGGAATGCAAAGGTAACACCCTGCTTCTCTTCAATCAAAGCACTTGCACATGCTTACTTTCAACTGCAAATATGAGGAATTCAGGAACTTGTTACAAATGTTGATGCATGCTGCTTTGATCACTTCTAAATATCATCAAAGATTTCCTCTAGTTTTTTTTAAGCATTTCACTGAGTAAATCATGTCTTTGAGACCAACTTCAAAAGGCTGCACCCTTCCCAACTTCAAAAGTGCTTTCCTTAATCTCCATGTTAATTGATAATTAAAAACATAATAATTCATGGGATGTGAGCATCACTAGTTTGGCAAATAATTATTGGCCATTCCCAATTGTCTTTGGAAAGGTGGTGGTGAACTGCTTTCTTGAACCGTTGCAAACCATGTGGTACACATAAATTCATAGTGCTGGTAAGGAGAGAATTCCAGGATTTTGACCCAAATACATTAAAAGAATGGAGATGTATTTCCAAATCAGGATGGTGAATGTCTTGGAGGAGAACATCCAAGTGATAGTGTTTATAGACTGATGTATCTGTGGGAGGGAGATAGAATGAGATTGAATATATCTTTTCATCTTCTTGCCACAAACCCAGTTTGGTAGTTATGCCCCTCAAGACACAACCAGCTCAGTCTGCACTGGTGCTACTGAGCCACTACTCCCGATGGACACTGAAGTTCCCCACCCAGAATATTATTCCTTGCTCTTATCGATTTCAGTGCTTTCTTCAGGTAGTGTTTTTAACATGGAAGAATACTGATGCAGTTGTTAAGCAGGTGAGGGAAGGAATGAGAGAAGGAAAGAAAGAGAGATGATGTACGTGGTAATTGGCAGGAGGGTTCGTTACTTATTTTTGACTTGATACCACAAGACTTCATGAGATCCGGAGCCAATGTTGATGAGTCCCAGGACACTCTCTGTCCTGACTGTATACTATCATACTGCAACCTCTGCTATGTCTGAGTTGCTGATAGGACAAGACAATGTGGAGATATAGGCATTGAACTGGGGTAAGCACAGTAAGATGTCTCATAACACCAGGTTAAAGTCCAATAGAGTTATCTAATAGCACAAGCTTTTGGAGTCTAGCTCCTTTTTCAGGTGAGTGAGGAGTTGTGTTGACAAATGGGGCATATATAGATACAAACTCAATTTACAAGATAATGGTTGGAATGCAAGTCTTTACAGATAATCAAGTCTTAAATTTATATACAGTATGAATGAAGAGAGGGTTAAGCACAGGTTGAAGAAGTGTGTGTTGTGTCCAGCCAGGGCAGTTAGTGAGATTTTGTGAGCCCAGGCAAGTTGTGGGGATTACAGATAGTGTGACATGAACCCAAGATCCTGATTGAGGCTGTCCTCATGGGTGCAGAACTTTATAATATACTAGCAGCCTCATCTCCTCTTCCAAACTGTCCAGTCTACCTCAGATAACCCTAGAAAGGTAAGGTAATTGAAAAATATGAGCAATAGCTGAAGCTAGTTGTTTTACACTGCTGCTATACAATAGCAACGTGAGTGGTATTCATCACTAATAGAATGTTGCCATGAAGCCAAAAATATATTTTGCCTGTTAGACAAGTAAGTAATGTGGCATCTGAATTCCAGTACGAACGTGATGCTAAGTATGTAGGTCATACATCCCAAATACTGGCAGATCATATTGAAGAGCATGTCTCTTTGCCTGTTTGCAGTGGGCAAACTGCAGACTATATCCAATCAGCCCATTCTTGCAAATGATTAGATATGATTCTATAATTTGACAACATTCGCTAAATAATCATCAGTGTGCGAGGAATTATACTGACAAGCAAATTTGTTAATGGGGTTCATACTGTAGCTCATTTGTATATATTGGGAGATACATATATTATTACACAGGGCCTGGCTTTTTACAGACAAAGAATGTACAGACACATTGCATTTGTTTCAGCTAAATAGAGTAAGTAACAGCCATTCCTCAGGACTGCCTGATCAAATTTCAGTGTCAAGCTGCCTAGTTAAATTTCGAACAATGCTTTGCAGTTAACTCTCAGTCAGCTTCAACTGATACATTTTCTATAGCAAAGCCTTTACAAATCAAAACTCTATCTCATGCAATGTAATTTTGTTGTTTCCCTTTGCATTCATATTTTTGCAACTTGCCCTGAGAGTGACAGAAAGCTTCTACAAAATGTCTTTTTTTTCAGCAATAAATATGAATTTTCTTATGTGAAGTTCAGTCCATACCCCAACAGATCTGAACATAATCGCAGTCTGAATAATATACAGTAAGTTGTAACCTTACAAGCAGAGTTTATTGATTGCCATTGGACTGTTTCAACTGAGATTAATGTGGTCCTCTGATTCAAACTCCACAATTCTACATCAGCTGCTTTTTTAAAAAACAATCAGAACTCTTCCATTGCTGGATCTGTCATCACAAGAAGTACAACCAGATGCAGTAGAAATGTGCTCACCAGAGTTGTGATGTCATTGAACTGAGCCAACAAATAATCTCTGTGCTTCTGGATCACCATCTTAAACTGACTTTGTACAAAGGTTTTCCACCCATTCTCCTGAGGATACAGCAAAGAAGGAAGAAGGAGTGTGAGGTCCTGAAGCTCCTGTGCCTGAGGAAAATATTTTTATAATAATGTGATTGGGCACAAAGAATCTTTTGGCAGCAATGGGGCATGTGCAGGTTTAATGAAATATAGTTGGTGATGTTTAAGGGATTATAAACAAAGACTTCACTAATTAGGAAGATAATAATTAACAACAGAAAGCTAAAGATAGACTGATGGATAAATACTGCAGAGATAGATAGATAGCAGGACATCTATGAAATAATATCACTTTCTATCTAACTCACATCAAGTACCCAATTTCTTGCTAACCTGCACTGACTCCCAGTCTGACAGCACTTCAATTTTAAAATCCTTATGTTCAGATCCTACCATGAACACACTGCTCCCAATCTCTGTAGCCCTGCAACCTTCTTTCCTGTGAGATTTGTGCCCTCCTCAAATTTGATGTCTTGACTAGATATTTGTTGAGAAAAGAGTTGGTATCATGGTTGGGTAGTTTGATGCTTTCATCAATGTGACGCCACTGTTTAAAAAAGGAGGTAGACAAAAGGCAGGTAACCAAAGGCTGGTTAGCTTAACTTCTGTAGTAGGGGAAATGCTTGAATCTATCATCAAAGAAGAAACAGTGAGACATCTGGATATAAATTGTCCCATTGGTAAGACACAACATGGGTTCATGAAGGGCAAGTCATGTTTGACGAATTTGGTACAATTCTTTGAGAACATTACATGTACAGTGGACAATGAAGAACCTATGGATGTGGTGTATCTGGATTTCCAGAAGGCATTTGACACCAAAGATTGCTACATAAGATAAAGGTGCACAGTGTTATAGATAATGTATTAGCATGGACGGAGGTTTGGTTAAGTAATGGAAAGCAAAGAATGGGAGTAAATGGGTGTTTTTTTGGTTGGTGATCAGTGACCAGTGGTGTGCTTCAGGGATCAGTGTCTGGATCTCAATTATTTATGATTTAGTAAATGACTGGAGTTGAAGATCAAGTGTAGTGTGTCAAAATTTGCAGAAGACACTAAGATGGGTGGAACAGCAAAGTGTGCAGAGGATGCTGAAAGTCTGCAAAGGGATATAGATAACCTAATTGGGTGGGTGAGGGTCTAGCAGATGGATTACAATGTTGGTAAATGTGAAGTCATCCATTTTGACAGGAAAATAGACTATTATTTAAATAATTAAAAATTACAGCATGTCGCTGTGCAGAAGGACCTGGATGTCCTTGTACAGGAATCTCAAGGAGTTGGTTTGCAGGTGCAGTAGGTAATTAAGAAGGCAAATGGAATTTTCTCCTTCATTGCTACAATAATGGAGTTTAAAAACAGTGAGATTATGTTGCAGCTGTATAAGGTGCTGCTAAGGTCACACCTGGAGTACTGCGTACAGTTTTGAGAAAGGATATGCTGGCACTGGAGGAAGTGCAGAGGAAATTCACTAGTTTGATTCTGGAGTTCAGAGGGTTGATTTATGAGGACAGACTTAGTAGACTGGAATTATACTCGTTGGAATTCAGAAGAATGAGGGGAGATCTTATAGAAATATATAAGATTATGAAGGAAATAGATAAGATAGAAGCAGGAAAGTTGTTTCCACTGGCGGGTGAAACTAGAACTAGGGAGTATTGCCTCAAAATAAGGGAAAGCAGATTTGGAACCGAGTTGAGGAACTTCTTCACACAAAGGGCTTGAATTTGTGGAATTCACAAAAAAGGGGAGAATTGCAAACCAGTTAGTCTGACATCAATACTGAGGAAGATGCTAGAGTCTACTATAAAAGATGTGATAATAGAACATTTGTGAAGTGTCAATAAGATTAGACAAAGCCAACATGGGCTTATGAAAGGCAAATCATGCTTAACAAATCTACTGAAGTCTTTTGAGTTTGCAACTAGAATAGATAGGAGAGATTCAGCGTATTTGGGCTTCCAGAGGGCTTTTGACAAAGATCCACATAAGAGTGAGAAAATTAAAGCATATGGGATAGGTGGTAGTGTATTGATATGGATCAAGAATTGGTGGACAGAAAGGAAACAGAAAGGAAATTAATAGATCCGATTTTACCATTTTGATTCTAAGTGCTGAATCTGGGTGCAATTCAAATCTGACTTAGAAAATTGCTCGCAGGCGCCCCCCATACGCACTTAGCCTGAAAAAAAATCACAAGTCTGAATCGTGCTGTGGGTGGGGCTTATCAGAGCCTTTGACTGCAAATGAGAAGTGACAAACAAATTTAAAATCTTTCCCCTGCCATATCGCTCCTAGGCCACCACCCCCTCCCCCCAGAGAGATCCATGTGGCCTCCTCCTTCTCCCCTTGCCCCCACTACAGAGCGATCTGGCCTTCTCCTCCCTCCCACCTCCACTAGAGAATGATTGGGCCAAAACCAGATGAAGTTGTGAGTTGTGAGGAGGATGCATGATGATTTCAAGGTGATTTAGACAAATTGAGCGAGTGGGCAAACATATGGCAGATGCAGAACACATAGCTAAATGTGAAGTTATGCACTTCAGTGTGTAAAACTGAAAAGAGTATTATTCAAATGGTGACATATTCAGACGTGTAGCCGTACCAAGAGACTTGGGTATTCTTTTACACCAGTCAATGAAACTGGAGAGGCATGTGCAGAAAGCAATGAGGAAGGTAAATGATATATTCAATGTAAGAGGATTTGAGTTCAGAAGTGGGGATGTCTTACTACAATTATTCAGAGTTTTGGCGAAGTTATACCTAGATTATTGCATGCAGTTTTGGTTTCCCTACCTAAAAATGAATATATTTGCTACAGAGAAAGTGTGTGGCATTTCACTAAGGTTGGTTGGGTCTATCTAATGAGAGATTGCTTTGATTATACATATGGCTTGCATTCAGAAGGAGGAGAGGGGGTTTAATTTAATTCTAAGTGCTGGACAGAAGAGTGATCTCCATGGTTATGGAATCTAGAACCAAGGGACAGTCTCTGGAAACAGGATAGACCATTTAGAACTGAGATGAGAAAAGATTTCTTCACTCAATGAATAAGGTTCTATGGAATTTTCTATCACAGAAGGCTGTGAAGACTAAGTCACTAAATATATTCAAAAAAGAGCCACATGTTTTATAGATTTTAATAGTATCAAGGGATGTGGGTAGAAAGGATAAATATGGCATTGAAATAGAGGATCAGACATTATCATACTATATTTCAGACAAGTGTGCTTGGTTTTGGGAGGGGGTGGTGGGGGGCAGGGGGGTCTACTGGTAGTCTGTAATTAGTGTCTCCCTTCATATGGATAACAAGTGGGGGATATTAGAATAACAGGATAAAGTCATGAACACATGGCACAATAGTGCACACCCTCAATCACAGGATAACAATGTCTGAGCTACATAACATAAGGGAACCCATAAGAGGTTACTACAATCAATTGGAGCCTACTACAGCCAATTGGACCCTAAAGGAGAGTAAAACAGAACCCCAAAGAAATGAAAGGGTACCACAGAAAGCAGGGAACATCTAGATACATCCAAACCCAAGATGTAGCATTATAGTGCATACTCTCACACATAAGATAACAGGAGCAAAACTATACAGCCTCATGGGAAGAGTACAGATAAGACAAAGCCCAGGTATCTAAACTTACCCCTGGACTCCCTAAATAACAGGATATCTTCTATTAGGGAAATCTAAATTTCTAAGATAATCACCACATCAATATATGAAATTTAAAACAGCTCTGCTGTCCTTGCCTACATAGCCAAAGAAAGTAAGGGATATGACAAAGTTAAGAGAAAAGCGAATAAGCTAAGGATCATCACAATTGGATTCAGCACAAAATAGGCCTCACTCATCTCCAGGCATGCAAAAGGTGGCGCTTAAGTCTCAGCATCAATTGGAACATTTATCCTCTTTCCCCACCAAGGAGACCCCACCGGTGGAAGAAGAATTTCAAGACACTGCAGGCAGCATATTTCAGGGAATTATATAGTCAACCCCCTCCTGACAAGATGAAGGAAATTCCATGGGATCAAACAGAATCAATTGCAGCCCACACCAGCACCCATTAACCCAGATTATAAAAGGAAACCTTGGAGAGAGAAGAACACCAGGATAAGACCATAGAGACAAGATTCAATTTGTCAGTGTACACTGTTACAAGCAGGATATTAGGAAAATAACCACATAACCTCATAGGAGAAACTCAGATAATGTGAGATCCCAGAATTTGGTTCTCACTAAGACCCCGCAAACAATAGGATACTAACTAACCCCTGCCCCAAAAAAACCTAAAGCTCAAGAAAGAAAGTTGTCTAGGGGTCCCCAAAAGGGAACATCCTGGGAGAAGGACAGACTCCTCCGTAATAGAGTATATTTTCCACAAGATCCAGGGATGGATAATCAAAGTAGCTACCGTCCTAACCTATCCAGCCAAAGTAAACATAGAACAACAATACAGAAAAAGGAGGGCTGACAGGGCAGGAGTATTCATATTACCCACAGGCTTCAAACAAAACAAACTTCTCCTATCTCCAGTTAAACCTGAGATGCTACTCAGGTCCATCATCAAACAAATTCCACCCTTTTCTCCCACAAAGGAAATCCTAGCATCAGAAGGAAGAGTCATCCAGACATCTACAGTCAGGATAAGTTGGAGGAGGACAAAAAGCTTCTCCTCCTAGCAGGATGAAATGCTCACTATACATTCCAGAAACTACCAAATAGCCATTGTCATAACCTACAAAGCCAAAGAAAATATTGGAAAACAATCCAAAAATGGCTGGAGAACCAAGATTCCTTGAGCATGCTCAGGTGTGCACCAGCAAATCTTTTTCCAAACTCCACCTATACCGGAGGCACCAATGACAATTAAACTCAATCTTTTCCAGGAGATATGATCTGCTCTTTCAATGCAGATCAATAGGATTCTTTAACCACAAACTGAAAAAAAAGAAAAAATTGACACTATTAGTTCTGAAGGGGGCTTTCCTCACCATCCAAGTGGATGTATAAGGCTATATCCACCACCTCAATATCAAATCATTAAACCCCTGCTGCAGCACTTAATCACATTATCCATAGTGAAAATACTACATAAAATAAACCTCCATTATAAATGTTAGAATTACAATTTCATTATAAATGGCACAATCTCAATATTAAAAAGGAATGGATAATTATGCTTTGTGCTAGCCATGACTCCAACCAGTTTCCCATATTTCCAATTGACTCCAGCATGCAGGTGCAGTAAGTAATTTGGAACTTTTCTAATAGATTTAAATATTTACTTACAGAAATATACATCACAAATATGATTCTTATGTACGGTTCACCTTTTCTGCCTGTTTTTCTTCATTGTGGTACAGTGAATCCCCAGTTACATCACCTTTTGCATCCAATTAATGTAGAAGTAACACTAGTTGGGCTAGAATACTGTGGAGACCCAGGTCAATCAACTGGTCAGTATGAAAGCTGGAAGAGAGGTAACATCTGAGGCACTCAAACTTGTCAAGTTTCTCATTTAAGTATTTTAACTTCTGGATGCTGACCACTATTCATAACAACCACCCACCACAACCACCCACCACCATTTTGAGTTTCAGGTTTTTTACTTTTTATATCAGATATAATTATCATGAAGGTTAAAATTAAGACCATAAAATTTTAATTTTAAGGCCTCAATATGCAGTGGTCTGTGTAAAGTTTCTACAGCATGATAAAACACTTAATAGAAATGTAATTACTTTGGCACTTTATTGCCTGATGGTTTTGGATGAGGTGATACCAGGATTCTTGAAATCTGGGCTTGTTGAATTTACTTTGCTTGTAGGAGCATTAGCTTATTTGGGTTTTACTGGATCCTTGCAGGTGGGACAACATGACTAATTGTCCATGGTCCTCCAATCAACTGAACTCTCTGGCTTCCAATTCTGAGTAACACCCCACCCTCAGAAATAAGCAGGGAGATGGCAACAAGAAAGCCTCTGTTAAAGGTTTATATCAGCCCAAGACTGTTACCACACAATTACCTTGCATAGCCACCTACTGCTTGCCTTCCATCACGTCAAACTACCATAGCAAGATAAAACAGCAGAAATCTAATGGCAGCAGGAATGAAACCAACAGCTACTATTAAAAACCCACATCATCATCATATGTCTCACAGCCTGCCCACCTGGCATCTAGCTCTGCCAATATTGGACACTGCTGTTCACCTATTTTTGCATGAGTCAAGAAATCTTTTCTCTCAGTCCATAACATTTATTCAGTGGCATCTATCTGAAAGAGCCAAGCATTATTCAGTGAAATGTGAAGCCACAATTGTCTTTTCGCTTGCATAAATGCCATTCAGGAATTCATGAATATCCTCCATTTTCACTTTTGTTTGTTTAGTTTGTTTAGCGAGTAGCTTTAATACATTGGCTGAAACGCTACCACCTTACCCACCACAGGTTCGGTATAGGCAAGGGTCGGACAACGGAAATCTCCATTGACCTTGCCTGAGCGAGGCTGTAAAATCCCAGTCGGTATGTCTGTGCTATGGTCTCAACAACTGCACCCTTCTCAGAAACATAAATACTATCCAGAAATTTTTTGCTGTCCTTATCTTTGTCTGTTGGTGTTTGCTGGGCATAGTAAGAAGTCTCACAAAAGCAGGTTAAAGTCCAACACCTTTCAGAACGCTGTTCCTTCGTCAGGTGAGTGGAGAGTTCTGATGTTTGTTTGATCAGGGCAGCAAAGTACGACATGAATTTAATGTAATTTCCCTCAAAGACAAGCTCATTTTTGTGTAGGGAAACTATACAATAAAAACCTGAATTAATTACATCAATTGTTTCATTTATGCATTTCTAAATCTCACCTTCTATCTGGTTTCCTCTCATACTCATTCTCCCACCCTTGCACCCTTGCCAAATGCCGTCAGGCATTTGCCTGACGAAGGCGCATAGCGTCGAAAGCTCGCGGATTTACTATCAAATAAATTGGTTGGATTTAAAATTGGTGTTGTAAAACTTTACTGTTCTTTGACATTCAGCACCTTTGTTCTGTCACTTACACATTCCAATCTCTTAATAGATGCTATTAACATCATTCTCAACCTTTATCACCCACTATTTACATTCCCTTTGTCTCTTTATCTACAACATCTTGGTCAATTACACTACCCCTCCCCAGTATAAATCTTGTCATATTTTGTTCACTTTCAGTTCTGCTGAAGGTTCATCCAGACTCAAAACATTGGCTCTATTCTCTCTCTACAGATCCTATCAGACTTGCTGAGATATTCCAGCATTTTCTGTTTTTGTATCAGATTCCAAAAGCAGTATTATGCTTTTATCTTAATGCCTCATCACATCATTGGTTTGATTTGATTTGATTTGACTTATTATTGTCACTTTTTTTAGTAGTTTCATTTGGAACCATGGCAATGAACCACTGAAGCAACTACATGATGACATCACCAAGTTCCATCCCACCATCAGACACACCATGAACTATTCTCCAGAATCGATTGCATTCTTGGACACATTTCTAACAAGTTTGGTCACCTCAGTACTTCACTGTACCGCAAGGCCAAGGATAATGTCACAATGCTCCATTTCTCCAATTTCCCCCCTAAAAACATTAAAGAAGCCATCCCCTACAGACAAGCCCTCCATATATATAGGATCTGCTCAAATGAGGCGGAACGCAAAAGACATTTACAGACACTAAAAGACACCCTTACAAGAACAGGATCTTGTGCTTAACTCATCGTGCAACACTTCCGATGCACCACAGCGAAAAACCACACGGATCTCCTCAGAAGACAAACATGGGACATGGCCGACAGAGTACCCTTCATCATCCAATACTTCTCTGGAGCAGAGAAGCTATGAGATCTTCTTCGGAGCCTTCAACGTGTTATCAATGAAGACAAATGTCTTGCCAAGGCTATCCCCACAGCCTCACTTCCCTTCAAACAACCATGCAACCTCAAATAGATCATTGTCCACAGCAAACTATGCAGCCTTCAGGAGAACAGTGACCACAACACCACACAACCCTGCCACAGCAAATTCTGCAAGACATGCCAGATCATCAACATGGATGTCATCATCTCACACGAGAATACCATTCACCAAGTACATGATAAATATTCATGCAACTCAGCCAATGTTATTTACTTGATACACTATAGGAAAGGATGTCCCGAGGCATATTACATCAAAAACATGCAGACGCTACAACAAAGGATGAATGGTCACAGCTCAAAAATCACCAGGCAGAAGTGTTCCCTTCCTGTCGGGGAACACTTCTGCAGTCAAGGGCATTCAGTCTCCATTCTCCAACACAGCTTTCATGAGACATGGTAACACAGAATCACTGAGCAGAAACTTATAGCCAAGTTCCACACACATGAGGATAGCCTCAATTGGAATCTTGGGTTCATGTCACATTATCTGTGGCCCCCAACATTTGGTGTGGGCTTGCAAAATCTTACTAATTGTCCAAGTTTGAGACAATTCAACCTCTTTAACCTGTCATTAACTCCTTCTCCATTGCATTGTGACCCCCAACATTTGGTGTGGGCTTGATAAATCTTACTAACTGTCCAAGTTTGAGACAATTCAACCTCTTTAACCTGCAGTTAACCCTCTCTCCACTTGCATTGTCTGCACCTATAAAGACTTGATTACCTGTTAAAACTCACCATTATCTTGTAATTGAATCTGTGTCTATATATGCCCAGTTTGTGAACTCAACTCTCCAACCAAGGATCAGTGCTCCAAAAACTCATGCTACCAGATAATCCTGTTGGACTTTAACCTGGTGTTGTAAGACTTCTTACCATGTGAAAAGTATTGTTTCTTGTGTGCTATACAAAGCTTACCATTCACAGCGAAGGAAATGAGAGATAGAGAATGTGGAGTTACAGTCATAGCTAGGGTGTAGAGAAAGGTCAACTTAATGTGATGTAGGTCCATTCAAAAGTCTGAATACAGCAGGGAAAAAGCGGTTCTTGAGTCGGTTAGTTCATGATCTCAGACTGCTGTATCTTTGTCCCGATAAAAGAAAATGGAAGAGAGTGTGTCCAAGGTGTGTGGGATCCTTAATTTTGCTGCTGTTTTGCCGAGACAGCAGGATTGCCGACAGAATCAGTAGATTGGAGGTGTGATAGGCTGGTCTTCATTTGTGACCCGATGTAGTTTCTTGTGGTCTTGAGCAGAGCAGGAACCATACCAAGCTGTAATACAACCAGAAAGAATGCTTTCTATGATGCATCTGTAAAAGTTGGTGGAAATCGTAAATAACGATTTACCAAATTTCCTTCATCTTCTGAGAAAGTAGAGGCATTAGTGGACTTTCTTACCTATAGTGTTGCCATGGGGGCACCAGGACAGTTTGTTGGTGATCTGGACACTTAAAAACTTGACGCTTTCAACTACTTCTACTTCATCCCCATTGATGTAGAAGGGGCACGTTCTCCACCACACTTCCTGAAGTCAATTTTGTTGACACTGAGGGAAAGATTATTGTCCTTGCACCTATGCCTCCTAAGGACCATTTCCTGACAGCAGGAGGCAACCCCATAGCTCAATATATTTAATCACTGTGGAAGATGCCTTGGTGATTACAATGTAATTAATGGCTTAATATTCTCAGTAATATAAAGAAATATGGAAAACATTCTTCACTTAAACCTAACATAAATTATTGAAAGACTGAGCGGCTGAAATCTGTCGTCTCTTAAGTTTTACCACGACTTTCAGCATAGTTATTGGCCAATTGGCTAAGTGTAAACGTTCCGATTTTTACATTAAAATAACGATTTACAATCACTTTGATCCGTCTTTTATAACATGTATATGATCTCACTCATACAAAACCATGACGCAACAAATATACTGGTTTCACGTGATGAGTTTTCAGAAATTTGTCAAAGTTAATGAGACAAAGCTTTTCAGTACTGTTACCTATTCACCCATAGATAGATTAACTCAACCCTGGTGGGACACTGACACCAGTAACTAACACACAAACTTATACTGAAGGGAAATTCCTTGCCAAAGGGGAACAGAAGGCAACATCGGTGCTGAATTGTTGAATTATCTCGTCGTTTGCCCTTCTCTACTTGCCGAAGAAAGTGGGTGTTAAGATCAACAGTAGAGCAGGATCTGCCTTCAGACAGGAATGGAGAAAGGGTCGAGTCTGATGAAATAACCAATTAAGCCATCGACTGAAGTTCAACAGCGAGCTCAAAAGCGACGATGATCGTCACTGTTTCCGACCAGCAACGTGTGACACAAAAGAAGTTTGACACACTTTCTGGAACACAGTGTGATTTCAGTCTTACACATGTGCTTGTCGTTCCCGAACCAAAGACACACCAGATCCACAGCTGGAATAAGACTTGCCACCGGACGCCGCACTGATATCTGCCAAGGATTAAATAACCTCCGATCTTTCTTATTACCGCTTTTTCCTCAGCGGAAAGATCCTACATTTCAGTAAAACACACTTCGGCAACATCTGTCACCGATTGTCCAAACCACGCTGTCCCCTCGCATGGAGTCCTTCAATTCCTCCAAGAAGCGCAACTTAAGGAAACAGAAAACACGCAAATCCCGTTCAAACTCCCGCTACAGCAGCACTTGCCCTACGCCAGATGCTGCTATCCAGCAAATCGCCAGAGGAGCGAACTGCTGCAATGCCAACTTCACGGGAGAGGTTTGCAGCCGCCCCACTTCGAAATGTACCCTGGAAGCAAACCACATCAGCGCGCAGCAGACACCCGCTCACTCTGGAAAAGCTCCTTCGAGGAAACGCAAGAGGCCTTCGAAAGCCGTCGTGGAGAGATGCAGTGCGGTGACGACTCCTGTGTTGGAAGCAGACTTGCCCGTCACCAAAGCCACTCGCAAAAGAAACAACGCCCCAACTACTGCTCCTGCTCAATTCAACTTTACAGCCCCGCCGACTTTCAATACGCCCGCACCTATCACCAGCAAAGTCACAAAAAACTCAAGACTCACTGCAACGAAAAGCCGAACCAGAGTGAGATCAGAAAGCTCCAATACAAAGCGAAATCGCTGGAAATCCTTGGCAGGCAAGGCGCTATCGACACAGAGAAAGACGCGGTCAACATTTCAGGTCGGTGACTCGTCATCAGGACTCAACCCTACGAAACAGGCAACAGAGGTGTATTGTATGAGCCTGACCTCACACACACAGCCAGTTACATGCTCCCTGAAACCCACTTCAAGAAAACGGAAGAGAATCCCGAAAGCTGCTGCTGAGGGTCAGTGTACTCCTGAAAGGTCTCATGCCTCATCATCATCATCTATCCAAGCGAAGAAGCGGAAAGGAGACCCAGAACCAATCGGGGAGTTTCAGTGCAGCAACATACAAACAGGGACAAACATTCCCTTGGAGAAATCTGCTGGGAGACAATATAAAAGGACAAAGAAAACCCCATTCAATAAGTGCCACCCTCAATTAGACTCTGCCCCAGAACCATGCTGCTTTCTTTCAGACCCTGCTGTGCAACTATGCTGTATCATTCCAGACTCCACCTTACCACCGTGCTGTTTCCTTCCAGAGCCTGCCCCAAAGCCATGTTGCCACTCTCGAGATCCTGCCCCAGAGCGGTGCTGCTACTCTCGAGTTCCTGCCCCAGAGCGATGCTGCTACTCTCGAGTTCCTGCCCCAGAGCGGTGCTGCCACTTTCAAGATCCTGTCCTGGAGCACTGCTGTCACTCTTTGGATCCTGCCCCAGAATGGTGCTGCCACTCTCAAAATCCTGCCCAAGAATGGCACTACCATTCTCAAGATCCTGTCCCTGAGCAGTGTTGCTACTCTCGAGATCGTGCCCTGGAACAGTGTTGCCACTCTCGAGACCCTGCTCTCGAGCCATGCTGCCTCTTAGGGAGTCCTGCGCCAGATGAGTGTTGTCACCCTTGGGATTCTTCCTCAAAACTGTGCTGCCATTCTCAAGGTCTTGCCCCAGAGCCAGGCTGCTACTCTCCAAGTTTGGCCCCAGAGCAATGCTATCCTTTGCAAAGTTCTACCCCAAATCAGTGTTGCCCCCCTCATGATTCTTCCCCAAAGCTGTGTTGCCATTCTCAAGGTCTTGCCCTAGAGCCAGGCTGCCACTCTCCAAGTCCTGCCTCGAAGCAATGCTGCCATTTGCTAAAGTCTGCACCAAATTTGTGCTGCTGCTGTCCAAATCCTATCCCAAAGCCATGCTGTCATTCTCCAGATTCTACTACAAAGCAGTGCTGTCACTCTCAAGATCCTGCCTTGGAGCAATGTTGCTATTTTGCATGTTCTGCATCAAAACAGTGTTGTCACACTCAAGATCCTACCCCAGAGCTGTGCCAGCACTCTTCACAGCCAGCGCTGAAGCCCCACTGTCGCTCTCCAAAGCCAGCCCTAGAACTAGGCAATTTTCTTGCAGATTCTAGCAGACAACTGTACTGCATTTTCTTAGATACCGCTGTAGATTCATTCTGCATCCTTCCAGATTCTACTTTGGATCTATGCAGTTTCCTTCCAGATTCTGCTCTGGATCCATATAGCATCCATCCAGATCCTGCGCTAGATCCAAACAAGATTCTTCCAGATCCTGCCCCAGGTCCATGCTACATCCTTCCAGAGTCTGCCTCAGATCTATGCAGCATTCTTCCAGATTCTACTCTAGATACATGCTCCATTGCTTCAGAGGAAGATCTGGATCCAGACATCATCATCCTAGATCCTGCCCCAGACCAATGCTGCATTCTTCCAGGTCTTGTCCCAGGTCCACACTGCATCCTTCCAGACCTTACTCCAGATCCTTACCACATCCTTCCAGAGCTTGTCCCAGATCCAGACCACACCCTTCGAGATTCTTCCCAGGATCCACACAGCATCCTTCCAAATCCTGCCCTGGATTCTAGCAGTATCCTTCCGGATCTTGCCTCAACTCCATGCAGCACATCTACAGATCCTGTCCCTGATCCACGCTCCATGCTTCCAGATCCTGCCCCAGCATTGTGCCAACTTTCTCCAGGTCCTGCCTCTGAGCTATGCTCACTATCTCCATGTCCTGCATCAGAGCCTTGCCACTCTCCTCCAGATCCTGCCTCAGAGCAATTATGTATTCTCCAAGATTCTGTCCTGGAAAATTGTGCCCATATTTTAAACTCTGCCCTGTTGTCATGGCATTCCTTTCCAAATTCTGCTGTGGAGCCATTCTGTATTTCACTGCAATCTTGCCATCCGTCTGTAAATGATGTCTTGGCATTCTATTCTATATCTACAAATTATATTTCAGAACCATTCTATCTCTTTTTAAATCCCACCCTGCAGACATGTTCCATTTCTTCAAATACTGTGCCTGAGGATCATTGTCTCTCTGTAAACTCTAACTTTGAGTTATGCAGCTTCCAGATAAATGATGCCTTGCAGGCAATCTGTATTTTTCCAAACTCTATTCAACATTCTAGCTGCCCACCTGCAAACTCTACCCTGGAGATGAGCTGCACCATCACAAAGTCCATTCATAGTAAGCTTTGTACCTCTGCAAATTGCAACACACTTCAGCAGATAAGCACCACTACTACAAAATTCTCCTTCAGAAATCCAAACATAACCATCAAACCCATCTCAGAGAAACAGTGCAATTCTGCAACATTTGTATCTGAAAAATATTGCAATTATACAATGATCATTACAAAGCCATGTTGCATTTGTCCAACAACTGATTTAGTAATATATAGCACATCTCCTAAGTTCCACCATCTAATACCACATACCTCTTTGACACCCTGCACATTGACATACAGCACATCTTCAAATTTCAGCCAGGCAATACAGCATATTACTTTCAAATTCTACATGATGGCATGCAGCACATCTCCAAGACCTGGAACAATAACATATAATACATCTTCAAGTCTCAGTGAGGTAACCTACAATTCCTTAGATCCTGTAGCAGAAACAAACTTCATATCACTAAAACCCATTCCAAAAACATATCGCTGTTCTTCAAAACCTGTCAAAAAGACATTTCAACAAAATGTCTCCAAATCCTCCTTCATCTCGCCAAAACCTACTTCAAAACCATTCATCTCACCCACACATGTCCAAATACCCTTCCATTCACCAGAATCCATAGCAGGGACATCTTGCACCTCTGCAAAAACAGAGCCAATCTGCACCTTTCCAAATTCTACCACAGAAACTTCCCTGAATCAGACATCCAGGAACTGCAATTTCAAAGGGATAATCTTCTTAATTAGGCAAGATTCCCACTCAAAGTCTTGTAATGATGATGAAGATAAATTGAAAAGGGAACCCAAACCACTGTGATTACAATAGTTCTCAGGCAGCTCTACGTCTGGACTTTAACAGTTCAAACTAAGAACAAGATCCAACCCAATAAAGGCAAAAGCTCACTATTTTTGTGACTGGTTCGGAAATATGTACTTGAAATGTATCCAAGTTGTCTAAAATATCTTATGTTTCACAGTTCATAATAAAATAACATCATTAATTTGAAGCAGAAATACAATGCAACAATGCTATTATGACAACAAAGTAAAATTGAAACTTGCAAACTGCTGTTATTCCAAATTTATATTTGTGTAAAGTTAAACAAATTGCTCTTTAAAGAATTGATAAACATTCTCATAGTTCAGAATACATTTATAGGATGCAACATAAGACACAGCATAAAGTGGTATGCAATATATTCTAGAAAATAAACATTAAATAACATTAAATTGTACAAATTGTAAATCTTGCATGCATGATAGCATATTGGCTGCATTGTTGGTGTTTTATAGCTGAATAAGCCTACCTAATTTAGCATACTTTTTTCAATGTTGTCATGTCTTTGTAAGGGTGAAAATTTATGTTTGTGATAATGGTAACATTTCTATTTATTGACAATATTGCCAGTACTTGAAGCTTCCTGGTGTCTGTGTGAACCAGAACAATCTTACCTGTATTCTATGAAGAACGACATGTATTTGATGAAATGCATGCTGGAGGGGACAATATTTTGAAATGGTATTTCATGTCATACATGTTTTTGTGTTTCAATATTGTCATTATTGTAGCCTGCGTGGCCACGCTGTAAAACACATTATCAAATTATTGGTCGACAAGTGCCAGGAAATGAGCGTGGAATAAAGGAAAGATTTTTACCTAATTGGGTAGAAAGATAAGGAGAGTGAGAGAAAGCATAGCATAGTAAATTACTGTGCAGTATTTTACTACTAAATTTATTTTAAACCATATCCCTAGGAGGGAAACTAGTGCAGAAAATTCTGAGGGAGAAAATTAATCTCCACTTGATAACGGGTAGTCAGCATGATTTTGTCAGAACTTCTTGCCTAACAAGTTCAATTGATTTTTTGAGGAAATGGTCTAGTGTATAGATGAGAGTAATACAGTGGAGATAGTTTATATGAATTTCAGCAAAGCCTTTGACAAGGTCGCATACGATAAAGAAGGTAAAAGCACATGGGACCCAGGTAATTTGGCAAGTTAGATATAAAACCAATGGTCAGAAAGAGGGGATTCTCTGCTCCTGCAGAGATGGGATCACTAATGACCTGTTGAATCAGGCATCAGGACAAAAATAGAGATCACACCGGATATGATTGCAATTGTAGCGGCCTGTTCCACCAGCCCCAATGAATTGATATGCTGAAGATTGATATGCTCCGTTCAAGGACAATCCCTCCTGCAGAATAGACTGCTGCAATGATTTTGAAGGTTTCCAGATGCCTAGGGCAGATGGATATTAAAGTGACCAGGTCACTTCCGCAGACAATGAAGATTTTCATCTGAAACTGAGGTAACCATGCGAAGACCAACCTCCATTTTTCCCAGGCCTAGGATGGATAACCCAGCCTCAAAACCCCATCCCAAGGAAGTGTTCCAAGATCAACCCTTCCCCAAAGCCCAAACTTACCTGACCCCAAGGTCCCTTGAGGGACCCTTCCTTTACAATTGGCAATGGCAAAGGAGCATTCTGGCAAAGCCATTACCTCTTCTTCCCACACCCCTCCACTTGGAGTCCAAGGCACCAGGCAAGGATGTCAGTTCCAGAGTGCCGGGGGCAGTGCAAGACTGCATTGCCAACAGGTGGATCCTGAAGGAGCCTGATGTGGGGTGGCATTGAAGGGGACCCCATCTTCCCATTTTGAAGTTGTGTCTCATGGTAGTGGTGGGCAAGGAGTGCGGGGACGGGTGTGATGATGTCAAGTCAATCGTCATTGTTGTGTGATAGTTGGAACAGTGGAAAATGCCCATTTGTGCTGAGTGGTTTGGGCTCCCTTTGTCAGCAGAACATTGCCATATCTGTGTTGAGGAGGGTCTGTGGTGGTGGTGCTGAGGAGGGGCAATCTCTGAATGCTGAGATTGGGATGCCCCTTATAAAGAGTACACAATCTCTGTGAAGCTGAACTGGCTGGCATATTTTGGGCTAAGCATCTCTTTAAATGCAAAATGTGGGTGAATCCCACCTTACAGGCACTGTGCAAACACCAGTAAGAAACATTATAGTTTTTCCATTGACAGGAGAACTTGTGTACTGCAAACAGGAGAATCTCATTCAGATATTGGTGGAAGAAGGTTGTTTGCGTGACTGGAGACTGGTGTCCATTGTGTACTATAGGGATCAGTGTTAGGTCCCTTATTGTTTTCGATATATATGAACAATTCTAATGAGATTGTAGGGGGGAAGTTAGGCAATATGGTGGATAACACTGAGGTTGGAAGAGTGGTTAATAGTGAGGAAGAAGGCCTGAAGTTGCAGAAAGATATTAGTCGGATGGACGATGGATTAATGGCAACCACCTGAAATGTGTGAGATGATGTACTTTGGAAAAAGTAACAAGACAAGGGAATACTCAATGAATAGAGGACATAAGGAAGCTCTGAGGAATAGGACGATCAGGTGCTTGTCCACAAATCCCTGCAGGCTGCAGGACAGATTACGAGGATAGTTAAGGAGGCATGTAGGATCCTTGCCTTTATCAATTATAGGATTGATTATAAAAGCAGTGAGGTTATGTTGTACAAAACTTTAGTTAGGCCACAGACAGAGTACTGTGTGCAGTTTTCGTTGCCTCACTATAGGGAGAACGCGATTGCACTGAAGAGGGTGCAGAAGCGAATCAACAAGATGTTCCTTGGGATGGAACATTTGAGCTATGAAGAAAGGTTGAATACGTTGAATTGTTCTCTTTAAATGGAGGGGGAACCTGATTGAGATGTATAAGATTATGAATATGGACAGAGTGGATAGGAAGCAGCTATTCTTAGTTGAAAGGTCAAAAATGAGGGACAAGAAAGGATTTGAACATTTGTTTTAACCCAGAGCATGGTGGGAATCTGGAATGCATTGCTTAGCGGGGTAATAGAGGCGGGAAACCCCACAACCATTGAAATATACCCAGATAACCATGTGAAATGTCATAACATTCACAACTATAGGCCAAGTGCAAGAAAGTGATATTAGTGTAGATTTAGTGTTTTGTCAAAGCAAACTTGATGGGCCAAAGGGGCTCACCTCTACTGCATATGAGGGTAATTCTATGAGGGTAATTCCTCAAAAGAAAGTAAGTGCGGGCTTTTTGAACCCATACTCATCCCAAAACCAGAAAATCCTGCTGGAGGATCTTTGCATGGTCTCCCTCTCACCAGCTACAATTCCCGTAGTGGACAGCTAGGAAAATTCCAACAGGCGAGAATAAAGAAGTTTTTCCCGCTTGTTTTTTGGGCGAGCTGAGTGGAAGGAATCTCCAGGAGTCTGTACATTGCAGACTCTGCAACGCAGTTTATGCTGGTGGTGGGTACAGTGGTAGACCTTAACGGCCTCTGTCTCCACCAGTGCCTGGTTTCTGTTTATGAGGGCCAGCTTTAATCCCTGATAGTGAGAAGTTCTTCTGATGGGGTGGGAAACAACCCATATTGTCACTTATAAAGAGGGAAATCAAAAGTCAAAGACGCCTTTCTGGTTATGAGTGAAATGAGGAAATCAGGACTGTTTATATCAAACCTTTTCCAACCTGTAAAAAGAATGGGAGCTCATCCAGGATTGATCCAACTTGAATTTGATTGGAGTCCAAGTTGAGAGATGAGCTATATTAGAGATAAAAGAGTCACTTGGAAACCAAAAGAGGGAAACTTGGTGGCAGGAAACTATTTTTAAGACAAGTTACTTACCACAGAATTCCTTGTCCGAACACTAAGAAAATAGCAAAATGGCCAAATATTCCATCAACAAGAGAACTTAAGCAGAAAAAAAAAATGGGAACACTTAGCACAGATCAACTGAAAGTTGTAACTTGGGACAGACAGTTCAAACTGCCCAAAACAATCAAAAGAAATTGACTGAACATTCGTGTCTGACATCAGTAGAGCAGTAAATTATGGAAAAATGGTGAGGCTCAGGAATGGGGCCACTGGCAAAGTTCCTTACAGACAATGGGGGAAATTTGCTAACAAGTTTAGGGATACATGTGAAAACATGAGTATCATAGTCATGAATACAAATGTGAAAAGCCCATTTGGATGGCGGGGGGTGGAGGGGGGCAGTATTGTGAGCGAAACCATGCAATAGTAGATGAGATGCTCTGGAAATTTTTGCCAGATAGATCAAATTGCAAGTTAAATTCAGCCTTAGCATAGGTAGTACATTCAAAGAACTCATTGCAGATGGATTGGTGTCTATAGTCTGTATCAATTAATATTTCATAGAAATACTATTCCATTTTTTGAATGACCAACATCCAGCTTGGGAAGGAACTACAATTAGCTCTGCCTTTGCTGAACATTTAAATGCATTGCATACAGGTAAAAGAGTATTTTTGGAAACAGAAGTCTCAAAGATTTTGCAGAGCATTAAGACACAATATATGACCATTAAACATTTTTTCAGCAAGGAGACATAATATACTATAAGAGACACAATGGATAGCACTGCTCCCTCACAGCACCAGCCTCGGGTCACTGTCTGTGTGGAGTTTGTACATGCTCCTTTGTCTGTGTAGGTTTCCTCCAAGTGCTCCAGTTTCCTCCCACAGTCGAAAAGATATGCAGATTAGGTTGATTGGTCATAATAACTTGACACTCGTATCAGGGGATTAGTAGGGGTTAATATGTGAGGATTACAGCCCGGATCGAATTGTAGTCAGTGTTGGCTCTTTTAGCACTTTAGGAATTCTAGAGACAATTTTAATGAATGGAAAGGCCCAGGGAAGGTTATAGGCATAGATAGCTAACCAATTGTTTTGCAACATGGTAATTAGATTATTAGGGTACATTCATCAAAGATAATGGGTACAGATAGCAAACTTGCAAATTGAGAAAGAACAGACAAAAAAGGTGAGGAACCATGGTCATCTGAAACTCAACGTGTTACAGAATTATGGGATCAAATTAGCTCAATTAGACACGTTATCTGTACAGAAACACAATACTTCTGATGAACAAGTCTTTTCTTTTCTAAATGACAACTGCCAAAGGTTGGCACAAAGTGAATTATTTGCCTGAAGGGTCTAGTCGACGAAAGGATGCAACTGTCATTAGTACAGTAGGGAAGGCCACTGGAAAGTATAAACATTGATTGAATGTACAGAATACATGAAGGATGTGAGGACCATGGATTGGGAACATGAAGTTCAGAAATGGAGGGCACAGAAACAGTGTCAATTCAGATAGTGAGTCTGTTGTGAATATGTTCACAGCAAGTGATAGAGAACTATAGAAAGAGCATCCCACAACAGGAGGGAAAGATAAAGCAATAACATACAGAACGAGATATCAGGTGGGATGGGTGTGTATCTGACAAGGTCTCAGTATATGAAAAACTTATGAAGGCTACTAGAGTAGAAGCCCACATGATCATGAAATTTTGGTGGCTTCCAAAATATTAGATGAAAAAGTTATAAAAGATGCCAAACAGCAAGACTGTGCAGTTGGAGTGAATGTGGCGCATGCATGGGGATAAAGTTCTATCTCACAGATGGATTTGCATAGAAAAGGTGCTTCTTGATGGGACTAATAAGGCAAAGGCAAGGTTCGTGGCATAGGGATTTGAAGAAAACTTCGAAGACCAGGATTTGAGAGTGAATTCACCTACAGTAGGAAAGGTTATGTTACAGATGATCTTGTCCCTACAAGATCTTTGTTAGCTACAAAGATATGGGAATGCAAATCAAAAGATATTAAAGATGCCTTTTGCAGGGGCATCATCTTCAGTGAGATATTTTTCTTGTTCCCCCGATTGAGGCAGCTAACACAGAAAGGGTACTCTGGAGGTTAAACGTGTGTATGGACTAAATGATGCATCTAGAATTTGGTATTTTTTGGTAAGGTCAGTTTTGTTAAAGTTAAGCTGTTGTCAGTTAAAACCAGATTCTGTTTTACTGGCACTATGAAGGAAATCTTTCTGGTATCTTAATGATACATGGCTATGATTTTTTTTTAATGAGGTAATAGTAGCGATTTCAAGGCTATTGTAACCTCTGGGCAGAAGAAGGAATTCAGGCTTCAGGCACTTTTCAAATGTATTAGGGCTGGAAATTGGATAGACTGAGTTCAGTAACAGTTTACATCAGCAATTTTATTTGGGGGGTATCAGCCCAACAGCTATTAGCCATGGTAGAGCTTTACAAAAGGTTTCTAATACAGAAAGAGAGCAACTTTGAAGTTTGGACAACTGAATTGGTTAGTTAGGCAGACCAGACCAGATGTTAATTTTGACGTCCTAGAGTTGAGTACAAGAATTAATGATCCAATGGTGGAAGACACAAGAACAAACAATATGTTGGCCAAGCTAAAAAGACCAGCACCGTATTCTGAGCTTCCTATTTTTGGGTGAACTTAGGGACCTGAAACTCAGAGTTTATAGTGATATGTTCTATGTCAAATTATGTGATTGGTTCTCAAGCGCAGGAGGTTTTATAATATTTCTTTTGCGGCTGGGTGGAGGGGGAATAGAAAATGTGTCCTCTTGCATGGGAAACTGCAAAGATAAGATGAGTTGTAAAAAATACATTGGCTGCTGAGACAAAGCCTTGTAGACACAGGAGTAATGGCTTTTTACATCTCCCAGATATTAATGGAAATTTTGGATTCAGGGGATTCGGGTAAAATATCCATTGAGTGTCACATTGACAATAAATTCCTGTGGGGAAAATATGCACTCCACAAAAGGTTTAGATGAGAAATGAGATCAACATTTTAGCATTTGTTTTAAGCTGGCTAACGGGGAAATATCAATAATTAAATGGATCAATAGTGACTACCAGTTATCCAATTGGTTTACTAAGGGGCTAGTTCAAAGAAACATTTGGAGATTGTTAAGAAAGGGCATATCTTTCTGTCAATCTGCTTTATTCAATAGAAGTCATTGGTATAAAGGGGCCACAGGTGGCTTGTTGGTGGAGAATTGTATGTGGAGTTGGATCAGAGAAGTAAAGATAGTTTCTGAAGAAGTCAAACTCATGTCTTCTTTACTGAACAGCAAATTAGAGGCTCAAACATGAGGTGGGAAGATGAAATCAGGACTGATTTGGAAACAATGGAAGGGGGTCAATTTTACTATTGCATTGTGCCCATTTTCAGGTGTGATGTGGTGGTAAATTTGAGCGTGAAGCACTTGGCATGATTGGCACCAGTTTTAGTGACTGGTGCCATTTTCCAAGGAATGTATTTCCAGCATGGTCAGCCTTGCGCTGGAAATGACAAGAAGTTAATATATGGAAACGTATTATAATACTGCTTTACATCTGCTTAGTGAGCCTAGAACTCATTCGTATGCCCCCATTCCCCTCCCCCCTTAATGACATTACCAGGAAAGGTTCGCACTAATGAGGAATGAACATGTTCCCCATGAACAGGAAGCAGTCAACTTCAGTGGATCTGGAGACCATTGAGGGGAGGCAGAACGCAAAGGCAGGTGCCTGTGAGCTTGGGTAGTGCCAAACTGGCACCTAGGCAATGCCCATTGGGGTAATAGGGAGAGGGGGTCTGCTGCGACTCTGCAGGGATCGGTTGGGATGGGGTGGGATAGTGTCGTAGCAAGTATACAGTTGGGGCGAGAGAGGGCAGTTCATGACCAGTCTGAGTGGTAGTCAAGTTGGCGGTGGCTATATCTCAGACTGTGGGCCTTTGCAGTTGCGGGAGGTGGGGGAGCTGCTTCAGGCAGTAGAAAGAGCTTGATAGCTCTCTCTTTTCTGTCAGGCCCCTGCTACTCCAAATGCACATGTGAAAAATCAGAGGCTTGCACATTCACATTACCTCCCTCTGCAGGGCTTTGGGCATATTAAGCTGCTTGTTGATGTATTTACAGGCAGAAAACATGTGTAAGTGGAGGGCCTGAAAAAATGTCCAGAAACTGATCTGAAACACACCCAGTTTCAAGTCCATCCAGCACTTGGAATAAAAGATGGTAAAATAATGGTTAACGGCTTCATGTTAGTTGTAAGGTCATTGTCCAGGGAAACATAAGAGAACGTATCAAGGAGGTAATAGAAAATTTCTGAAAGCTTGCATTCGGCCTTTTCTTAGTAAAAGTCAGTATGTCATAGAACAACATAACCGTCCTTGTTGGCAAGTCGGATAATGATAGATAATATTTAATTCAAGTGCTGCAAGCTCAAAAAGAAATAGTTTAGTGTTGGTGAGAAGCAGAGAAATTGAGAAAATTGATGTTACGGAATCCCTACAGAACAGAAGCAGGCCATTCAGCCCATCAAGTCTGCGCCAACTCTCTGATTGAGCATTTTATCCAGATCTTTCCCTCCACCCTATCCTCATAATTAATTCCCCGAACCTATACATCTTTGGAGAATAAAGGGCAATTTAGCATGCCAAATCCACCTAACAGACGGCTAAATGAAAGGGAAATGTCCAATGCAGATTTTTTTTTGCATTGCAGGTACACATCTTCTTCAAGGCACCATCCCCAAAGAAGAACTTTTCTAAAAATAACCTTTATTATTTTGTGTCAAATCATTAGTTCTCAATAAAATAAAGTCAAGAAACCAGAACGAGAGGTCCAGCTAATAAGAGAATTTTGCAGACGTCTGAAAAGGTCAATTGAGCATGGGAGAACTCTTAGAAAACAGAAGATGAGCTCAATGTCATGTCAACTGAGGTGGGGAATAAAGCCGAATCATTTGCTGAAGACAGACTGAGCATATCATGAGTACATGGGAGTATTGGATAGAGGGATGAGAAAACTCAGGGGAAAGAAAAATGAGGTGTTGAATCCTTAATACCTAAAAGGAAGACATCTTTTGGGAGTAAGTTTGCCCAACCTCTCACCTGACTCCTTTTTCAAGGAGGAGTTTTGAGCTCTTTCAGCATTTTATGTTCCCCCCTCCTCCTTCTATCAAGAAGTTGGGCTGGAATTCTCTCAAAAAAATTCCAAGTGTTGAATTCACAGGAAAACTGGAATAATTCACATTGGTCTTTTCAGTGGCAGTTCACACAAGCATCTCTCATGCTCTGTACATGAAATATCATGAAATTTGTGTGAATATCATGAATTTCAGGGGGCCTTTTTACACTGGAGAGGCTGAAATCAGTCACTGACCTTGAACTGTCAGTCTTCAGTCCCCCCACCCCATGGCCCAAAATTGCTGCACCACTCCTCCCCAACCAATCACTGTCCTCCCTCCAACCCTGTCCAATCTCCATGCAGAGTGACATGGGACCCTGTGCCCTTGGTTTTTGCCCTATGCCAAGTGGGCAGTGTCAATGTGCCCCTGGGCATGGGCACTTTGATTCTTGTGTAGTGCTGGGAAACACAACCATTCCCATTACTAGAACCCCTTGGTGGTGGGGGGGGGGGGGGGGGGGGGGGCAATTGCCCTGTTTCATTCCAGCAGAGTTGCCCTTGCCTACTGTAAATCCTACAGGAGTGAAACATTCCGGCAGGGTGGGAAAGGCTAGCAGGCTTGGAGGATTCAGTCCCAGATCCAATAATTACACTTAAAACAGATTAAAATAACTTACCTGGCCTTTAAGTGTTGGTTTCCAGCACAGATTTGATGGTACGGGAAATCCAGCAGTAGGAGATACACTTATAGTGGAAATGAATGCCCATGCATGGTTAATTATGAGATTCAAGAAATGTAGCCTTTTCTGGCTAGGCCAGCATTTATTGCCCATCTTTATTTGCCCTTGAGAAAGTGGTGGTGAGGTGCCTTCTTGAACCTCTGCACCTCCTGAGATGTAGATACACCTTTAGTGTTGGAGGATAGGGCATGGAGGTGGAAGTGCATGATTTTGACCCAAAAACAGTGATATATTTCCAGGTCAGACTGGTGAGTGATTTGGAGGGGAACTTTCAGGTGGTGGTGTTCCATGCTTTTGCGCCATTTGCCCTTATAGATAGTAGTGGTTATGGAAGGTTCTGTCTGGGAACTTGTTGAGTTTCTGCTGTGCATCTTAGATGGTACACATGGCTGGTACTGTCCCTAAGTGAGGGAGTGAGTGAATATAATGGAGTGCCAATCAAGCAGGCTACTTTGTCCTGCTTGGTGTTGAGCATCGTGAATGTTGTTGGAACTGCACAAATCAAGGCAAGTGGAGAGTATTCCATTATGCTCTTGGCTTCTACCTTGTAGACAGTGGACAGGGTTTGAGGAGGCCAGAGGAAGGTTACGCACCACAGGATTTCTAGCCTCTGTTCTGCTTTTGTAGTCATGGCTAGAACAGGTGTCGGATTGTGCCAACTTGGGAAATTTTTATAGTAACTTCATTGTTGTGTTCATGTAAACCTACTTGTGGCTAATAAAATTAACTTTAACTTCAACTTTTAACTTTAATACATCTGTTTGGCCACATTATAAGCATGAATTCCATGAAAACCAATCCTGAAGTGGGACTTAAACCTGCAGCTTCAAACCCAGAGTTAGGGACAATACCACAGGATTTTCCAACACTCCTGGTTACCTATTTATATAACATAATTCAATCAGTGGTATTGCACAAAATCAGAAGTCTGAATATTTTACCTGTCTGGCACATGCGATTGGTGGGCCTGGAAGTGGGCATAAAATGTGTTCCTGGCCATGATTGGCCCCAGAGTGCAATTTCATGTTGGCTGGACAATTAATAGACATGGAAGGTTGAGCACTGCTAGCGAGGATGGAAAAAGGGCAGGGCTGAGAAAAGGGAACATTGTGCTCCTTCAGGGGATAGTTCAAAGGAACATTGTGCTCCTTCAGGGGCTAGCTGCTGTGGAATTGTCTCAGGGAAAATGAAGGGAGTGGTGGGGGTCGAAATGACAATGGAAATTATTTTACAAAGTGTCTAGGCAGCACATTCAAACACAAGCATCTGTATCCAGACAACTTTTTAAATTTCATTGCATCCCTGAAATAATATCCTGTCCTGGATCAAAGTTGAAGTTGAAATGTAAAGACCACCTGCCAATCCACTCACCAACCAATCATAAAAATAGATAGGTCACATAAAATTATTTTCCAATGACCTCTTAATGTGTGCTAAAATGCCTGCTTAATTGTTGGCAGACGTGCTTCTCAGGCAAAGGCCTAGTGGTATTATCATCAGACTATTAATCCAGAAACTTAGCTAATGTTCTGGGGACCCACGTTTGAACCCTGCCACAGCAGATTGTGGAGTTGGGATTCAGTAAAACATATCTAAAATTAAGGGGCTACTGATGACCATGAAATAGTTATCAATCGTTGAAAAAAGCCATCTGGTTCACTAATATCCTTGGGGGAAGGAATCTTTCATCTTTGCCTGGTCTGGCCAACGGATGACCCCAGAGCCACTGCAATGTGTTTGACTCTAGGGATGGCAACAAGGATGGGTAATAAATGGGGGTCAGCCAGTGATACACATGTCCACATATGAATAAAAATAACGCATTTCCTGATGTTTCTCAAATAACATACTAACTAGGAGCAGGGGTTGGCAATTCAGCCTGTAAATCATGGCTGATCTGATCTCGGCTTCATCTCCACTTCTTGCTTGCTTTCCATAACCCTTTAGTATCTTTATACTGGAATTCAATCTCCTCTCATAAATTCCTGTGAATTTAGGCCTAAGTTGCTCAATCTCTCTTTGCCCTTCACCCTGTAATCTCCTCTGATGCACTTTCATCCTTCATCAGTAAGGAGACCAAGGCTGTGCACAGTATTCCAGCTGCGGTCTCTGCCCTATACAATTGCAACAGTATCTCACTACTGTTATACTCAATTTAATTAGCATTGAATGCCAGAAGTCCATTTGCTTTCCTTATTACCTGCTGAAAGCAGGAACAGGCCATTTAGCCCTTGCTCCACCATTGATTTGGATCATGGCTGATCATTGAATTCAATGTGCTGATTCCTTCCTCCCATATCCCTTGATCCCTTAGCCCCAAGAGGTATATCTAATTTCTTCTTGAAATCAGACAAAGTTTTGGCCTCAACTACATTCTGTAGTGCATTCCACACTTCCACACCCTCTGGGTGAAGAAATCTTCCCTCACTTCAATTCCAAAAGATTTATCGCCTATTTTCAAACTATGACCCCAAGTTCTGGATTCCCACATCGTTGAGAACATTCTTATTTTTAAACTTAAATTTTTAAAGTTTTTATGAGATTCCCGCCTCGCTGTTCTAAACTCCAGTGAATATAATCCTAACTGACTTAGTCCCTCCTCATATGACAGACTTGCCATCCCAGGAACAGCCGAGAAAATCTTCACTGCACTCCCTCTATAGCAAGGACACCAAAACTACACAATACTCCTCATCAATGTTCTTTACAATTGTAGCAAAGATGCAAGATGAAGAGACCCAGATCCCTTTGCACCAAAATATTTTGAAATTTCTCTCATTTTAGAAAATAAATTGCCTTTTTATTCTCTGACCAAAATGGATAATGTCACACTTATCCATTTTAAATTCCATTTGCCAAATTTTACCTGACTCACTTAACCTCATTGCAACTTGCTTTCTCACCGTGGAGACCCTACTGTACAGAAGGAAGCCATTTGGCCCATTGAGTCTGCACTGACCTCAATCCTACCCAGGCTCTATTCCTGAAACCCACACAATTTACCCTCCTAATTCTCCTGACACCAGGGTCAATTTCACTTGGCCAGTCAACCCAACCTGCACATCTTTGGAGTGTGTGAGGAAACTGGAGCACTCAGAGGAACCCTATGCAAACACATGGAGAATGTGCAAACTCCGCACAGACAGTGAGCTGAGGCTGGAATTGAACCTGGTACCCTGGTACTGAGACAGCAGTGCTTGCCACTGTGCCACCTGCACCTATTTTAGTGGTAGTCTGAAAAGTTGGCTAAATTTTTTTATCACTGCACCCAAGTCATTCATATAGATAATATTCCAACTCTGTGGTATACCAGCAGTTACAGCTTGCCAAGCAGAAAATAACACATGTATCCCACTCTCTGTTGATTAGCCAATTCTCTATCCAAGCTGATGTATATTACTTCGAACCCTCTGGCTACTAAAAGTAAATGTAGGAAATAGGAGCAAGAATAGATCAATTGCCCTTTTGAGCCTACTCTGACATTTACTATGATCATGGCTGATCATCCAACTCAATAGATGGATCCCACCAATCCCTCAACAGCTATATCTAACTCCTTCTTGAAAGTATAAAATGTTTTGGTCTCAACTGCTTTCTGTGGTATTGAATTCCATAGATTCACTATTTTCTAGTTGAAGAAATTTCTCCTCATCCGAGTCCTAAAACGTTTACCCTGTATTAGATTATGGCGCCTGATTCTGGACACCTAGATCTAACAGGCAGCAACTAATAGAGTACTACAGGGATCTGTGCTAACACCCCAACTGTTCACATTATGTGTTAATCATATGGAAGAGGGAATTAAATATATCGTCTCCAGATTTGCAGATGATACAAAGTTGCGTGTGAGGATGAGCTGTGAGGAGGATGCAGAGATGTTTCAGTATGGTTTGGATAGGCTGAGTGAGTGGGCAGATGCATGGTAAATGCAGTATAAGGTGGATGAATGTGAGGTTGTCCACTTTGATAGCAATAATAGAAATGATTATTATTTGAATGGAAGTAAATTGAGAGAGGTGGATATTCAATGAAACTTTGGTTTCTCGTGCACTAGTTGCTGAAAGTAAGTGCAAAAGTACGGTAGATAGTAAAGAAGGCAAATGTTATGCTGGCCTTCATAACAAGACGATTTGAATATAGGAATAGGGATGTTTTGTTGCAACCTGGAGTATTGTGTGCAATTTTGGTGTTCCCCCTTATCTGAAGGATGTTCTCACTATAAAGGGAAGGTTTATCAGCCTGATTCCAGGATGGCTTGTCTGTCATATGAAGAGAGACTGTCATTAGGATGATATTCATTGGAGTTTAGAAGAGTGAGAGGGGATCTCCTAGAAACTTACAACATTCTAACAGGATTAGACAGGATAGATTCAGAAAGCATATTCCCAATGGCACCAAGTCCAGGACTAGGGGTCATAGTTTGAAGATAAAGATTAAACTTTTAGGACTGAGTTGAGGAGAAATTTTTTCACACAGAGTACTGAATCTGTGAATTCACTATCACAGAAAGTAGTTGTGTGATTTTTGAGAAAAAATTAGATATAGCTCTTGGGATTAAAGGAATATGAGGAGAAGGTGGGATCAGGATGTTGAATTTGATGATCAGCCATGATGTAAGTGAATGGTGGACCTGATATGAAGGGCGAATGACCCATTCCTGCTTCTATTTTCTATTTCTACTCATCAGGAACATCTTCCTGCATCTACCTTGGCTAGTCTTGTTAGAATTTTATAGGTCTCTGTGAGATACACCATCATTCTTCTGAACTTCGGTGAATATAATCCTAATTAACTCAATCTCTCCTCACACATCAATCCCGCCTGCCCTCCTAGGCATTGTTTCAGGTAGAGCCAGCTTCCTGGCTCTGTCTGAAATGATTCAGGATCTTGGAGGACTTCCTTCCATTGATAAGCTGTGGTGACCAGCTGGTCCACATGTTCTTCCAGACCAGTTCAACCACATATGGTAATTAGCGGTAAACCTTTGCTGCACTCCCGCTAAAACAAGAACATCCTTCCTTAGATAAGGAGACCAAAACTACAAACAATATTCCAGGTGTGTCCTCAACAAGGCCCATATAATTGCAGAAAGGCATCTATTATGTTTGAGGTCTGATTACGGACTATAATGATACCATAAGATAAATAGGTGTAAATCAAACAGAAATGTTATTTTCAATGTTGTAACGGTAGCATAAGACTGATCTAGCAAGCTCCATCCTTGTGTCCTGGGTCATCTGACCTGCTCTCTTAAACTGGTATAAGTCAACTACTTACATAATAATCCTCCCCTTAATTCAGGGTCTTGGAGGACTTGGAGGATTTTTCTCCAGATGTGTAATTCCTACACAGCACAATCCCTCCCTCTAAAAATTTCTCAATTTGGAATTCCTTCCATTTGGACCATTTGATCTTCCTGGTTCTTTTCCACTACATCCCTTGTCTTCCTTCTGACCGCTGATGGTTCTCTGTGACTGAATATTCATGATGCCAGTGAACACTTATTGTTGCATGTGGTGTATTATGATATATACTGAGAAACTGATTTATTTGCCTTCCAAGGGAAACTTCCCCTTGGGAAGCTTTCAGCACCTGCTTCAACGTTTGCACAAACCTCTCTGCCTAGTCATTTGTTGCAGGGTGATGCAGAGCTGACCTCACCTATTGGTCTCTTTGGTAGTCAAGTACTACCAAAAAGCCTTGCAACAAACTGTCACTCATCACTAGTTCAGGATTCCCAAATCCAGCAAATAATTCATTAAGTTAATCTCCTTTTGTCTCTTGATTGCCACTTCTGACCACTTGGAGTGGTCCATTACCAATAACATTTGTCCTTTCACTGGCCCTGCAAACTCTACATGGATTCTTTGCCAAAGATCTTCATGGGTGAAAGGGTGAATATTACCTTACTGGAGTGCAGGATTCACAAGAACCTGCTTTCTTCTCAACCTGAGAGTCTACACTCAGCAACCAAAAATAGCTCCTGGCAATCTCCTTCATTCACATCACATGCGGTACCCTTGATGCACTTGTTTCAATGCCTTTTCGTCTTAACATGGGAGGATTCATCACTCTCATCCTCCCACAATAGATATCTGTCCCATATGGAAAACTCCTGTCTCCAGGACTAGTGGGGACATAAATCTATCTGGATGATTTCTATAGCTGATCACCCTCTCAAGACTAAATTTATGACTTGACTTAAGACTGGGTCATTCCTGATGGTGTTCTGCACTTGAGTTGTGGACATCAGTGCCTTATCTTCATGATAAAATACATGATTTTTAAATTCCAATTAGAATCATCCATTCCTCCAGCAAAAGGCAGCCTGAAAGAGCATCTGTATGGCTATGCTTCATTGTTTGTCGATATTGTATGCCATGGGAATATGTGCATAGAAGTAGTGTCTATCTTTGTAGGCATAGTGTTGCATTGGATGGTCTTCCTGTGTAAGGCTCAAAAATGGTGCTAAGGAGCCTGCGATTAGTCAATAGCACAAAATGCCAGCTGTATAGGAAATGTGAGAATTTCTTCATCCCAAGCACAGTACTCAATCTTTCATTTTCAACCAGGGCATAATTTTCCTCCTTTCTCATCAAAGACCTTGACATGAAGGCAATGGGTCTTTCTTTTCTATTAGACAATGTATGCAACAATACAACACCAATCCCACAAGGCAAAGCATTGCAGACTAATTGAATGACAACTTTGTGTCAAAATGGGTTTGCAATTTGACCTCCCTTAAGGCTTGTTTAACTTTCCTGTAAGCTTTCTTGCACTCAAGGGACAATCTCCATGGCCAATCTTTCCCAGTAAGAATTTAGCAACACCAATTATTAATCCAACCGATTTATTTGATAGTAAAATAGCGAGCTTTCAACACTCCCGTGTCTTCATCAGGCAAGTGCAGTGTTCTGGTCTGCAATAGCACACATCAGCACAGACAGTCAGAGATTGCTGATTAGAATGCGAATCCTTACATCTAACCTGCTATTCAAGTGTTAAAGTGGCTAACAATGTGTGTGAAGGGGATCCTGAGCATTGTTAGAGAGTTGTGTATTTTCTCCAGACAGCACAGTAAGTGAGGTTTTTTGCTAACCCAGGCAAGTTACGGGGGTTACAGATAGTGTGTCATGAAGCCAAGATCCCTGTTAAGACCGTCCTCATGTGTGCGGAGCTTGGCTATCAGTCTCTGCTCAGCGACTCTGCGCTGTCGTGTATCACGAAAGCCCCCTTGAAGAACATTTACCCGCAGGTCGGAGGCCGAATGCCCATGACTGCTGAAGTGTTCACCCACAGGAAGGGAACTGTTTTGCCTGGTGATTGTTGAGCGATGCTCATTCATCCGCTGTCGTAGTGTTTGCATTGTCTCCCCAATATACCATGCTTCGGGACATCCTTTCTTGCAACGTATTAGGTAGACAACGTTGGCCGAGTTGCAAGAGTATGTACCGTGCATCTGGTGAATGGTATCCTCACGTTTGATGATGTTGTCCATGTAAACAGCCGGTTTAAAGGTTTTAGCATGATTACCAGATCCAATAATAATCCAGCATTATTATTGCCACAATAATGTACTGACTCCAAGAATGATCATAATTGCAATATGTTCTCTAGTCTTGGAGCTTCATACTGGCACTCATTTTTTTAGATGTCTTATGCAAAACTTCATCATCTATGAAATGACTCCTACATATTCTATCAAATCTCTAAAGAATTTGCAATTTTATTTTATTATTGCAGATCATGCACCTGCAATCTGCTGAGGGTCTCTTCTGGATTCTCAAATGCTCCTCTTTAGTGGAGCCTATCAGCAAAATTTCATCCAGGTAACACTGGACCCCAGTAAATCACTTAATAATTTGATCCATGACCCTCGAGACCGAGGCTGGTATTAACATGATACCAAAGAGAAGTCACCTGCAACAGAAAAATCTCTGAGTCATTATCATCAGAGATGTTTGGAACTCTTCCACAACACATGTTTGGAGATATGCCAATTTGACAGGTTTAGTTTGGAAATTTCTTTCCTCCTGACAATCCACTAAACAGGTCTGTAATGGGAGGAAGTGAGTGTTGATCTGCACGCAGTAGTCGATTGATGGTGAATTTGAAGTTCCCACAGATCCTAACCATGTCAAGTTTTTAAAACTTGAACAATTAGGGCAGCTCTTTCACTGTGGTTACTCGTTCCATAGCCCCTGTGTTCACCAACCATTCTACTTCTGCCTCTAATTTTGGCCATATGACATACAATATTCCTTAGATGAGCCTAAAATTTTAATTTTAATTTTAACCCCTTTCATCTTCTTCACCCAGGATCCCTTTAAATGCATCCTTATGCTTATCCAGGATGTCTTGTGGACTTGTTCTTAAGACTTCCAGCCTATTCATTCTGCCCCAACTTAATTTCAATTTCTGCAACCAGGAGCATCCAAACAAAACAGGATAGTTGCCCTTGACTACATACAATGATAACAATACACGCTTCGTTAATGGGACCTTTGCCAGTACATATCCCTTCAGTGGTTCTATTTGTTCTATGTAGGTATATAGAGTAATCTTGGCAAGCTTCAAACAAAGTGCTTTCAATTTATCTCAGTATACTGAGTCAAGAATCAGTGATTGTATTCACCTCCATTTTAATCCCTTCTATCTTGACAAGCACCCAGAACCAATAGGGATCTCCTTGGACTGATGAGATATTTGGCCGAAATTCTGTAGACTTGGGTTCTTCTGCTTCTTCCATAGATTCGGCTGACTCCCCGTCTATTCCTGGCTGGCAAGACAACCTTAACCTTTGTCTTCAAGTTAGTCTCTCCATCTTCCTTTTTCCTCTTTATATTGTGCCCTATAATTTCAGGCCCCATCCATTTTTATCTGTGGCATTAGGATTCACAAATCCAACATGTTGACTTCTTGTGGCCTGACTTGCGACATTGGTGGCATTCTACAGTTGGCACTGCATTCTGCTGCTCTTTGGCTACTTAATGAACTTGGACATTGACACCCAATTGTGTTACCTCATTGGCAGTCAGCATGGTGTTATCATTGGCATTGTTGGCATGCTGTTGCCATGCATGATGTTCCTGTATAAGTGTTACCCCACTGCAGAGATTATTTGAATCTAGGAAATTTTTGTTAAAAATTTTCATTGGATAGTTTTGTTACGGAGGCCAAGAATTAAATGGTCCCTTGAAGAAGCCCAGCTAATTCACAGCACTCTGCCATAAATCGGCTATAAATTGAGCGATGGGCTCTCTCCCAGCTATGTCTTTTTATAAAACTGAAAATGTTACACTATCATTAGTAGCTTGGATGCAGAATGACACCTTGAACAATTCCCCAAGAGTTTTCTTCCATCAGTCTTACTTCCTACGGTGCTCAGAAGGATTACCACTACAAAGTCCTCATCCACTTTATTGGCTTTTAAATATGAATGAGGACTCAGAATATAAGCTCTCTGTTTCTTCGTTGAATGGTTCTATCACTCCAAATTGGCCTGCAATTTTCTCTTTTCATTGTGAGAAATTTTAGCAGCCCAAGTCCCCTTGTTTCACACTCTTCATGCCAGCCGCTCCCTCACTGATTGAACAAGCAATACTCTCACTGCTCTTCCCTTGCAAACAGCTTTTCCATGATGATCCTAGTTGAGAATGCGTCTGTTATTCTGGCCATCAACTATAGCCTGTGTCTCGTCATGACCCACTGCCTTTGGCCAGCTTCCTGGTGAGTACCTTTGATGAAGCATCAGATGCAGCCCAAGTCTCTTTATGACCACTTACTTTGATCCCTAGGCATGATCCCTGTGTGTTTACCCCACTACTCATCAATTCATGCTGTCTTTGGGATTTGGACAACACTTGATCTTCTTCCGCCAACCCCCCCCGCCCCTCACCTTTCAAAAATTGTCAGTCTGTGGGTTGACTCAGCCTTGTCATCAGTTATTATGGCCGCAAGGCATCAGTGGCAGCTGTTTCATAGGATTCATGTTGGGCACCCAGGCCTCTGTGCATTTCCCAGGCTGGGCTTTTCAGCATGAGTGGATTCACATTGGAAATCTGCATGGTGGCAATTTACATGCATTTCCATAGCTTTTATAATTAGTGGGTAGGTGATTGCATTCTCGCCCTCCACCCCATCCTCTTCTATCTCCCCCTCACTGGTGTGACATAACACTAGTGTCATTTACAACTGCTCCAAAAAAGTCAGGACCTGACATGGCAGCGCTGAGGTAAGTGTGATATGGAGCTGCAGCCCCTGTACTGTGTGGGTGAGTGGAGGCAGGAGCTGCAAAGTTGCTGGGTAGGGTGGGGGAGTTCATTGAGTGCTGGTGGGGGTTACCGTTTCCAGGCACAAGACTGTTCCACTGTTTTGGAAATGGGGGTGAAGTGAGAGACATTACTGAGTGCTGAGTTTTAGGGTGAGGGGAGAGGGTTAGGGATGGGGAGAGGATCTGGTACAGCTTGATGGTTGATTAAGTCAGGCAGCTGGTGCTCCAAGCATGAAGCTCATGTTAGGTCAAACGGGGAGTTAGAAGGGCATAAAGGGGGCATGAAATGAGTTTGGTGGGTAGGATTAAGGAAAACCCAAAGGCTTTATTTCTCCTATGTTAGGAATAAAAGGGTGGTTAGAGGAAAAATTGGACCTCTTAGGCACAGAGGAGGGGAACTGTGCTTAGAGCCCAAGGGAATGGCGGAGATCCTGAATGAATACTTTGCATCGGTATTCACAAAGGAGAGGGGCTTGTTGACAGCTCCTGTCTCTGAGGGAGCTGTGGACGAGTTGAGGGAAATATCCATACCGAGGGAGGAAGTGTTAGAGCTTCTAGGTAGCATTAAAACTGATAAATCTCTGGGGCCGGATGGCATTTATCCCAGGCTGCTTAGGGAGGTGCGAGGTGAAATTGCTGGGCCTCTGATGCAAATCTTTGTCTCTTCTTTGGACATAGGTGAGGTCCCAGAGGACTGGAGAATAGCTAATGTTGTACCATTGTTTAAAAAGGGTAGTAGGGATAACCCTGGAAATTATAGGCCGGTGAGCTTGACGTCAGTGGTAAGGAAGCTGTTGGAGGGGATTCTTAGAGATAGGGTGTATAGGCACTTAGAGTGTTGCGATCTGATTAGAGATACCCAGCATGGATTTGTTAAGGGGAGGTCGTGCCTTACAAATCTGGTAGAATTTTTTGAGGAGGTAATGAAAACGGTGGACGAAGGGTGAGCCGTTGATGTCGTCTATATGGATTTTAGTAAAGCGCTTGACAAAGTCCCTCATGGGAGGTTAGTTGAGAAGGTAAAGGCTAATGGGATACAAGGACAGGTAGTTAGATGGATAAGTAACTGGCTTAGTAATAGGACTGAGGAATTTGCCTGAGGAAGACACAGGAGTCGAAAGCTCGCTTTTTTACTATCAAATAAATCGGTTGGATTATAAATTGGTGTTGCTAAATTCTTACTGAGTTCTTAGTAATAGGAGACAGAGAATAATAGTGGAAGGGTGTTTTTCTAGCTGGAGGTTGGTCACTAGTGGTGTGCCGCAGGGCTCGGTACTGGGATCTCTTCTATTTGTAATATATATAAATGACTTGAAAGAGGGAGTAAGTGGAGCGATCGGCAAGTTTGCAGACGATACAAAGATGGCTGGACTTGTGGATGGTGAGGAGCATTGTCAGGCGATGCAGCAGGACATAGATATGCTGGTAGCTTGGGCAGACAGATGGCAAATGGAATTCAATCCTGATAAATGTGAGGTGATGCATTTTGGGAGAAAAAATGTAGGGGGGAGGTATATGATAAAGGGTAGACTTATTAAGAGTATAGAAACGCAGAGGGACCTGGGGGTGCAAGTGAACAAGTCTCTGAAGGTGGCAGAGCAAGTGGAGAAGGTTGTGAAGAAAGCATATAGTATGTTAGCCTTTATAGGAAGGGGGATAGAGTACAAGAGCTGGCCTTTAATGTTGCAGTTGTATAAAACATTGGTTAGACTTCATTTGGAATACTGCGTCCAGTTCTGGTCGCCTTACTACCGGAAGGACGTGGAGAGTCTGGAGAGAGTGCAGAGGAGGTTTACCAGGATGCTGCCTAGTATGGAAGGTCTGCGTTACAAGGAGAGGTTAGGTAAATTGGGACTGTTTTCCTTAGAAAGATGTAGACTTAGAGGAGATCTAATAGAGGTGTACAAGATTATGAGTGGTATAGATAGAGTAAACAGGGTTAAACTTTTTCCTAGGATGGACTCGAATAGCATGAGGGGTCACGGGCTTAGGGTGAGGGGGGTAAGATATAATCTGGATGCTAGAGGGAGTTTTTTCACACAGAGGGTGGTGGGGGTATGGAATGTGCTGCCAAGTAAAGTGGTGGAGGCAGGTACTCTGGAGTTATTTAAGAAATACTTAGATGGGCACATGAACAGAATGGGAATGGAGGGGTATAGAAAACTGATTTAAAATAGGGATCATGGGCCTTGGGAGTCCCTGGGAAGTGTGTAAATAGATGATATTGATGTACTTGTTTTTATCCTACAGGTGCTTTGGTCCACCTTGTTGTCTAACAAGGGGCATACACGCGATGGGTCGTGAGAGGACTGCTCTTGGATCTTTTTCGAGAGTATCCTACTGCTCCACGTTGTTAGTGTATGCTTGACCTGGACCATCTGATGGGCAACACGACAGCTCAGTGACTATCTCCGTGCTGTGCAGATACATGAATTTGGGCCTGTGTCTGTGGGAGTTTGCGCATTCTCCCCGTGCTTGCGTGGGTTTTCTCCGGGTGCTCCGGTTTCCTCCCACATCCCAAAAATGTACTCTTAGGCTAATTGGCAAAACAAATTCTCCCTAAATCGTTTCAAATTTGGTTTTTAATCCATAGATCTATAAACATGGTCAGGGATCGTGGGTAGAGGTGGGAACATCGGGGTGGCGGCGTGGGCTTGTTGGGCCGAAGGGCCTGTTTCCCGTGCTGTTTTGTTCTTTGTTCTTAAAATACAAACAGTTTGCAGTGAATGGGAACCCATATTGTGGTGATTTGGAAGCTGCTGCTGCCCCATATGCCTGATCTGCAACATGTGACTGGGAGGGAACGCAGTAGCAACACCCATAGCAATGGCTCAAGGGTGCACAATGGCCATACCTGCTTGAATGTTCTCTCTGTCTGCTATGGGCATGACGCCAATGTCAGGCAACCTATTCAGCTAACGCTGGATTGTGTCATGTTGCCAGCATTGACAAGTGGGGACACCAGTCACAGTGAAGGAATGGGTGTCCTGGGATAGTAAAAACAAAAGACATTTATGTCTCTCTCTCTCTCTCTCTCTCTGTTTGTAACCCTCTTATTTTGGAGGGGCGGTGGGGTGGGGGAGTATAGAATTTTTAGTAAGAGGCCCTTCAATTTAGTTTTACTAAAGGTAGACTAGGTTAAGATAATTATAAAGTGACTTATATATAGTGGGAATTCACAATGTGCCTGGAACAAAATATGGTAAGGTGTCATAAACTGCAAAGATATTGTAAACTGTATAACCATAAATTAATCAAGCATTATAAGCAGAAACTGTATTTTCAGTATAGTGTACTTTGACCAATTTCGTCCTGAATGAAGCATGATTGGAAATATAGTGGTAGACAGATTAAGTTCTTTTAACATAATGGAGCACAGAAAGTAGTTTCTGTCATTTGTTTTTGGATACGTGAAAGCAAATTTAATAGGTCTGGTATGTAAGGGAGTGAATTTGCTCGTGGGTAGTGAGGCTAATGTAATAATGTGTAATATTGTGATTGGAATCACAATATTAGGAATGCACTACCTGCTGTGATAGTGGAGTCGGTCACTTTAGGAACTTTCAAATGGTTATTGGATAGATACGTGGAACACCAGAATGATAGTGGGATAGCTTGATCTTGGGTTCGGACATAGCTCGATGCAACATTGAGGCTGAAAGGCCTGTACTGTGCCGTAATATTCTATGTTCTAACCTCCAGTCTACTCTGAGTATCAAGGCTGAGCAGGATATTGAAATGTTCAGAATAATATAACAATTTTACAATTGCAAGATTAGCTTAGAGAGATCAGTCAGCTACCCATGACTGCACTTTCTCCTGATGCATGCATTAACAAATAAACCCCTTTTCATTCTTAGCCTACGAATTCAGCATATAGTTAATGTGTTAATTGAGTGGGATCACTGAGTACAAGGATGCCTCAGGACGCCTCAGGGATTTCCTCTTACACCTCCATTATGCAGATAGATTTAGGGCTGATAGATATAGAGATGGCCATCATGGTGGACCGCTGAGGAAGTGCAGGGGCTTGTCCAGCCAATGTAAGGCCAGCCAGTGCCAGAACCTGCAGAAGAAGTTAGGGGGCAACACAGTCTCCCACAGGTGGAAGGGCAGTGGGCAGGGGAAGGAGGTGGAGATGGTTCAGCACCTGTGTCAGGTGCTTGCAGATCTGGCACTCAGGGAAGGGGAGGGCACCCACTCCCAGTGGAAGTGAAGGCTACAGTAGTCCTGAATTTCTGTGCCACTAACTAGATCATTTCAAGCACCCAGTGATGAAATCTGTGGCATATCAGAAGCGTCTATGCACAGGTGTGTCCAGCACACCACCGTGTACACCTGTGAGGTCCGGTCACTGTGGATGAAATGCAGCAGTGAGTTCAGCAAACTGAATAAAATGCAGCGGTGAAGCCAGTGCATTGTGGGTGAACGAGGGCCTGGAACACAGTGCATTGTGGGTGCACTGAACCTGGCAGCACAGTGCAGTGTGGTTGGGAGGGAGTGGGTGTGGAGGGGTCCCTGTGGAGTTGGAGTGCAGCAATGTCCAGGTGGGGGAATCGGGAGGCTGGCAATTTCTAGATCAGGGAGAAGATGGGGTGGCCAGCAATGTGTATGGGGGGAGGGGGTATTGTGGGCAATGAGAGGCCAGTGATATTATTGCAGGGAGAATGTGTGGACCAATCTCCCAATATAATGGGAGATCGATTGCATGCACAGTAGCCTGCTCAGCGTGCTGATTCTAGCCTCTCTGGCGGGAATAGGCCTTGTCCACCATGTTTCAGAGTAAATCCTGCTGAGGCATTTTGAAGTGCTCAGAGATTAATTACACTAAAAAAAGTGGCAGGAATTACCCCCGTTTTCCACATGTTTGGAACTTGGGAGAAGCCCAGCCTATGTTTGAGGTCTAATTATGGACTACAAAGACACCACAAGGTAAGTAGGTGTATAATCAAACAGGAATGGTTCATTCAACATTGTAACAATAGGAGTCAGTACAGGACTGACTCTTGCAAACTCTGATCTGGTTCACTTGAGTTGTTCCCTTAAAGGAGCATATGTCCAACTACATACATAACATCCTGGCTCTTGTACTAAGTTTAAAGTTTGTTTATTTATTAGTCACAAGTAGGCTTGCATTAACACCGCAGTGAAATTACTGTGAAAATCCCCTAGTCACGATACTCCAGCACCTGTTCAAGTGCATTGAGGGAGAATTTAGCTTGGTCAATGCATCTAACCAGCATATATTTTGGACTGTGGGAGGAAACTGGATGAAACATATGCAACACAGGGAGAATGTGCTGAATCTGCACAGACAGTGATCCAAGCTGAGAATCAAACTCGTGTTCCTCATGCTGTGAGACAGCAATGCTAACCGTGGTGTCGCCCATCAATCATCATCCTACGTTTCAGTCTTTCTGCCCAGTCCACTAGCGTCAAATCTGTCTTTGTGCCCAAGAATTATCTTGGTTTAATACCAGAACACTCAAGTGGGACTCAGGCTTATTGCCCTCAAATTGAATTTTAAAATCCAAGCATACAATGATCACTCTTCCTTAAAGGATTCCTTACTATAAATTAGGATTACACTTACCACCTCTTTGCACACCTGACCATTCTATTATCTTAATATATTCCACAACTTCATTTCTTTCATGTAGTCAATTTTGTATGATATGTACATTTCTTAATCATGTTTTCTACGTGTATGTCTCAATTACTGATGTATACTACTTAGCAAAGGATTTAGTACTGAATTCTCTAGAACCCTACACTGAAAATAGCCTTCCAGTCACAAAATGTATAGCAGATATAGTGTGAATAATTGGTCATAAGAGTGGAACAGCTGAAGATCTGTTAACCTTAAGAAAATACTGGAAAATCCCAGCAGGCGGGACAGCATCTCTGGGCGAAGAATAGAAATAAAAATGATTCGAGTCTGTATGACTGGATCCAGTATCCACTGTAATTTGTTTTGATCTTAAGTTGTGCAAAGAGCACAGAAATTTAGAATGCAAGTACAGCAAGTAATTAATCAAACAAATGGCATATTGGAAGCACAAGAATAAAGAAATCTTGCCACAATTTTACAAAGCTTGACTGAGACAACACCTGTAATAGTGTGAGGCGGGTTAGGGGTGATCTTACTGAAAAAATCCAAAGTGCTGAGCAGTGCTTTCCTCCCCTTACCAGCACCAGCACCACCACCACCACCATCCCTACTTCCCTGCCAACCTGGCTGATTCCTGTTGCAGAAGGTGTAACTTCCCCACTGTTCACCTCCCCTTAGGCCCCAGTCTATCATGGCTCTGCTGCCTTTACACTGCTTGGTGCATGTTAGACAGTGCCAGGGCACCAGTGTCCAAGGGGCACTGCCCTCCCCTTCCCCTGACCACGCAGGAAACTTCAATGGCCTTCAGTGAGGCCTTCAAGTCCTTATTGTTGGGAACCATATGTGATTCTTGCCTTTGAGGATGTTCACCAATGAGGCTGCTGAGCTCAGTGAGCCTGAATGCTTCAGTCCTGGGCTCACTAATATTTAAATCTGTACCGGTATGGATTTTAATATTGAGATCTCACTGGATATCTGGGCCTAGTATGGCCAAACAGGCCACCTAAAATGGCAATTTGTAAAGCACTCTGGTAAATTGGGCAAGAACTAAAATGACAGGTGCAGCCTAAAAGACAGAGATAAAAGGATGCAACTCAGACACCTGAATACAAAAGAAATAGGCCATACCAAAGACAATAGACACTTCCTAGTCAAGCATACTTGTTTACCTTAACCCCTTATTTGGGAGGGAATTATGTTACCTATGTGCCTTCACCACCTACAGGCATGGCCACACACCCAGAGATCGGTGTGGCAGCACTTGATTGAACTGTTATTGATCAGGGTGACAAGAATCAGGAGACCGTCCAAAAAAGGACACAAAACCAGGGAGGCAAAAAAGCTTCTGGACAACAGAAGCTCTCTCTCTCTCTCTCTCTAATCCCATAAATGAACCACAACAATAGTGACTGTTGCCAGTGACGACCAGTATGAGGAGAGCCACCACACCTGAGAAGGAAGGAAGAGCAGAGCCAGAGTGCCAGACCAGACCAAAAGACCAGACTACGCAGAGGACGACTAAGACCAGCGCACAGATAAAGGCCAATATCTGCTTGGGTACTCACCGGTCACACAAAGTAAAGTCAAGATCGTGTATTGGATTTGAACTTTAGTATTTTCTCTAATTATTGTTGGTTGGATGGGTGATTATTGATTGCGTGTTTTAAATAAATATTGGTTGTACTAACAAGATGTCTACCTGCAGTTCTTTGTCCACTGTATAAGGGTTAAAACAGACTGTGCAGCAGACACAATACTGGTAAGATTGCAAGAGGTGAGATATTCAGCATAAACCTAATATTTTGCCTCTTGCATAACCTTAGTGGGTCATCCAGGCCATTGATTGTTGGGATGGGCAGGTTAAGACCACCCCCTTCACCTCCATATTTGAGAAAGGATATACTCGTTATCGAGGAAGTACAGAGAAAGTTCATTAGATTGATCCTTGGGATGAGGGGGCCATCTAACTGTTCTAAATTAATCAACACCCTTTGAAATAAGGAATTATTTTGTTCTCTCAGAAGTTTTTCCCCAATAGTTTGTGTATCATCAAGTTTAGGCTCGCTAACCTGCAGTTACTCAATTTATCCTTTCTCCATTTTTAAACAATGACACAATATTAACAGTCCTTTAACATCACACATGTGGCCAGAGAAGATCGAAAACTAATGTTCAGATTCTGCTATTTCTTTTTTTACAAGCCTGGAATGCATTTACCTAAGTCTGGTAATTTTTACATTTTTAAGATTTTAAATACCTTCATATTTTCTTCTTTTTTATAGTTATCCTATCAAATATTTCACATTCTCCTTTAAGTAAAATATCTACTTTGTTCTTCTGCTTTGTAAAACAAGCATAAAGTATTCATGAATACAAAGTATTCATTATGCCAGCACAATGGCACAGCGGTTAGCATTGCTGCCTTATAATGCCAGGGACCATGTTTGTTTCTCAGCTTGAGTCACTGTCTGTGCATGTTTTCCCCGTTTTTACATGGATTTCCTCTGGGTGCTCTGGTTTTCTCCCACAGTCTGAAAGATGTACTGGTTAGGTGCATTGGCCATGCCATCTCAAATCCTCCCTCATGTCAGACACTGCAGTGTGGCGACAAGGGGATTTTTCACAGTAATTTCATTGCAGTATTAATGTAAGCCTACTTGTTACACTAGTAGACTAAGCCTTGGTAATCATGAATCTCGCTCTACATGCAATCTTTGCTCTAAATTAATACATATATGTTCATACTGAGGGGAAAAAAATCTCTATTCCGTAAAACATGGAGGGATCTAAAACGTGCAAACACCATCATAGATATGGGTAATAATTAACCCAAAAAGAATGTTATTACCTATTCCTTGATTTCATATTTAATAGAGCAAGGAAGGAGTGTAATGTTGGAGGTACTTTCAGGATCGCTTAAATATAGTCTTCCCAGTATTTAAAACATTGCCATTCGGGGATGGAGCATTTCTCCGCAGCCTAGGTCCATCTCACTCCTAAACGTAAGTACAGAAATGTCCAATTTCATCCTAGTAACTGCAACGGATCTTTACCACTCACATTTCTATCCTGTACCAGTACTGAACATTATGGGTTATTTTTGGCTGGTGGCACTTTCTCCCTCCCCCTTTTAAATGAAGGCATTACTTCTTTATTTTGGTGGCACTAAACCCTCAACTGCCGACTACCAATAAATTTCAATTCTTAAAAATAACAGTGTAGTTGATGTAATTTTATTTTGTACAGCGAAGTATCAATTCTTCCGAGTTGAAAATAATAGCGAAATGTCATTAACGAGACTCTCACTGGTTCTTTGGTGAATGGTATTTTTCTATATTTTCTCCTATAGAAATACAATTAACGCTTGAAGTGATTATACCGTGGTTTATTTCATCACAGAGGTATGCAAGCGTGTGTGATCTCACGCTTACAGATCTGTGGCGTAAGGAACCGTAAGGGTTCAGCCCTTTATCAAGAAAAAGCCATGAACTCGTGATCTATACAAAGCGGGCCAAAAATGGGTGATTTTGATGACAGGGTCTTCTTTGGTCGGGATTTTGATAACTGGATGCAGAGTCAGGGATTGCAATCAGAGTTAGAACGCAATGCGACGCCTAAGTTTTCCCTGTGTTTAAATCTGGGGGATATCCTTCCCGAGAATGTGCAGACGGCGATTCGAGATAGGATCGTAACAGTCTCCGGGGCGCTAAAGGAGGTAATCGAAGATGATGATGGGATGATTAGGGAAACTTTCCATGGATTTTCCAACGAATTCCGCCTGCCAGACGGCGTGGATGCAAATTCTCTTTCAGTTAGTAGTAATCACGATCAAAGTATAACGATTGAAGCCGACTATTACATCCCCCAAGTCTCTCCCGCGGTATGCCCGAGAGCATCGTCGGTGCCACCCACTATTTCGCAGCGAGATAACAGGTTAAGTGCCCATGACATCTCAAAATCAACAAACTTCCTGCCAACGTTAACCAGCTCGACTGTAGATACCTCCTCTCGGACAGGACCAATAAATATTTCAAGTTCGTATGATGATTCTGTGTTCACTCCGTTTCAGGAAGCTGTACAGAACAGTCCAAGAACCCCTTCAACTATCATATCCCGGATGCCTTCCCACTTCGATGCCTGTCCTACATTCTGCCCCAATCGGACGAAGAGCCAGCATGAGACGGTAATATACCCTGACAATACCACCCAAGGAATGTCACCACAAAATAACACGAATGAGATGACGGCTCTGCAAAGTGCCGTCTGCCCTTTACCGGAGAACAAAACTGCAAATTTCACCCAATTCAATTCTACTTCCCAACTCAGCCAGACTCTTCAAAACGATACCTTGTCCTCTGCAGATAACCGTGATATGCAATGTGGGTTCAATTATTCAGGCCAACGAAGCCAAACTACCATGTCTCCTGGACCTGACAACAGTTCAATGTGCTCCCCATCCTCTCCAGGAGTCCAACTTAACTTATTTCAGATGGAAACTCTAGAGCAGAGCCAAGTCTCGCCTCCAGATGACAGCAATCTGCAACGTGAATTGAATTATTCGGGTGTATCAAATCCGGCGCTCCAAATTACCATGTCATCCCCACCTGGTAACAATATGAATTTCCCCTCAGTCTGTCCTGGAGTCCAACGCAGCCCTTGTCAAATGAATGCCCTACAACAGAATCAATGTTTACTTGCCGATGACAGTAAGATGCAATGCAGATTGAATTGCTCAGGTGTACCAGACCGACGTCTCCACACTACCACGTCAGCCACACCTGACAATAATACAACTTTTTCCCCATTCTCTACTGGAGTCCAACTCAGCCCTTGTCAGATGCAGGCCCTACAAAAGAAAAAATGCATCCCTGCAGATTACAGCTGTGGGATGTCACTACATGGTACTCCTAGATCCAGTCCCTGTCAGAATTGCCAATCATGTGCATTAGAGAATAGTTACTCTAATTGTCCGTCATCCAGTCACCTTGAGAAAACTTGTCCTCTTCAACAAAGCCACAGGGGAAAAAGCAATGTAGAACCACCTTCATGCTGCATACAAAGGAAATCCACACGCTGCAAAGAAAACCGTTCCTTCTTAAAACCTGGAACAAGGTGTGAGGCACCCCCTTCTCCAAGATATGACTACAGGGTACCAGGTACACGTTGCCCTCAGTCAGCAAAGTATCCAGGTGAAACTCAACTGCAAAAGCACTCAGTGTCCTTTCGTAATGTAAGTACGTCTGGACTCACAAGCAAGCCATGGTAAAACCAATGACCACACCAACACAAGCTAAAAATTCTCTGGTAAGAGGTGGGAAGAGGGCAAAATTTCTTGAATTGTACATAGAAAATAAGGTTTTCAAATTATTGGAGCATTTTGTTAATGACAAAAACTAACTCTCTGTTCATCTTTTAGAGGTTCCATTCCCACATTCTCAAACTGTACATGTGACAATGTTTCTTAAAAGTTAAGCCTTTTGGTTTAATCAGAATGAAGACATGTCGTGCTGTTAATTTGGAACTGGAAGACTAATTCCAAAATCTGCTGAATAAAGTCCTGGCTTCACATTTGTTGCAGCTGTCCAAATTATTTGACCAATTATGCACACAGTTTGAAATTGCTTGCTAATTTGCATAAAGTATATTTGGTCCTTGGAAAATAGAAAAGTATGCTTGGCACCAAATTAGTCTGGACCATTACACCATTTGTGTATGAATGTGCTGCTTTAAAAAAAATCTACTGTGCCATTTTAATCCATAAGGAATAATTAAAGATGGGTGGTGGTGTAGTAGCATTGTCACTAGATTAATTCAGAGACTCAGGGCAATGTTCTGGAGACCCAAGTTCAAATCCTGCCACTGCAGATGGTGAAATTTGAAATCAATTATAAACTTTGGAATTAAAAATCCAAAATGCTGACCATCTGGTTCATTAATGTCCTTTAGAGAAGGGAATCTGCTACTCTTACCTAGTCTGCCCGACAATGTGACAGCAATGTGTTTGACTCTTAACTGCCTTCTGAAATGGTTCAAGAATAATAAATGCTGGCCCAGCCAGCAACACCCATGTCCCATGAAGGAAGAAAAACATGAAAACTTAAGTACAAAATGTCTTTCTATACCTGACTCTAATATTCAATTATTTCTGTCATTCTATGTACCTTTTATCTTTATAATCTCATACTCACAAATATACCTAGGCCTGGCAACTCAATAGTGTGGCACTTATTTGTTTCTGCAGGTACAAAATAGGCGGTTCAGCTTTCAATATGACAGTGAATACACTCATTATAGACCAAGCTATATTAATGAAATTCTCTATTGTTATGGTCCAGGTCAAAAACTCCGAAGTGTTTTATGAAACCCATCTGAATCATAGGTTTTCCACCTTGAAATTAGGATAACACAATATGTTTCACTTCAGGTATGATTCAAATGACCACTAGAGAGCTTTTATCAAACCAAGTTTAATTAAAAATATAGTTAACATATATAGTAAAAAAATTAGCAATAACTTTTATTTGATACAATCAATAAAATAAGTTCCAATCAATCAATCCCATAAACAGCTTTTTAAGCAGGTTTGACACAGCAAATCTAATGCTCACATGATACTGGAATTGAGTTCTTTGGATGAATTCTGCAGTTCTTTTGATAGACTCAACAGTTTGAAGTCAGAACAGATTCCCAGAACTTCAGGGAGACACTCTGGTTAAGCCATCAACAGCAGATTTTCCCTTCAGAAAGTCACAACATTGTTTTCAGATAACCAGCAAATTTTCAAATAAAACGGAGAGAAAAACATGTCTTTTCAGGTTGCTGTCCCTTCTAAAAACCAACTTACAGCTCAGAACTAAAAATGAAGTAGCTCATGTCACCTGACCTGCCAATCAGTTTTCCTCCTAACAATAAAACTAGTCTCAGAAAGAACTTGATGCCCCCATTTAAGTCACTTAAGGAGCAATAGAAAGACATCCAGTAAACAGTTCGGCAGCAATGAGAAGCATTGAAGCTGTGACAGCTCCAGGCATCATGGGGGCGATTCTCACAAAGCTGCTGAATTGGTAGGAAAACTGTTCTAAATCCTGTTTTATCAGTTCAGCTTCGCACCCGAATCTCTGCACTCTGTGAAATGCAGAGGGTCCAGTCATGAATATCATTAAACACTTGGGGAGTGGACCCAAAGACCCTAAAATCAGTGGAATGAGTGAGAACTCATGCACGTGCACATCACTGGAAGATCGTGGAAAAGACTCCCAGCATCTAGATCACTGCCATCCAAACCCCACAAACATTGCTGGCCTCATTGCTGCCACCCATAACCTCCTACACACATTGCTGGCCTATTGCTGGCCCCCACAATCCTCTCACTGAGACGTCACAGGCCTCGTTGCTGGCCCCTACAACTCCGTCATAGAGACATTGCGGGAGGAGGTGGCAGAAATGGTGAATGCCAGGAACCTGACACTGCACTCTGACTAGCAGTGGAGCAAACAAAGGAATGACCTTCTGCGAACAGCAAGGGTGAGTGCACATCCCTCTCGGAACTGTGCACACACTTGGCATGGATCTCAAATCCTGCTTAGACACTTGAAGACAATGCAATAAGTGACCTTTTCTTCAGGAATAGAATTTAATCCTTTCACCTCACCCCTCAATGAGCACAGTTTAGTGATGACCGCTTTCCCTGAAAGTGTTATCATAGCGCCCGATACACCATGCACTGCACAATGTTAATGTTTGCTGTTCACCTTATGTTTACACCGGAAAAGAAAATCCACAATACACAGGCTCCAACACAGAGTGGTGGTGGTGTGCCTGACCTGTGGCAGCTGACCAGCATGGAAGACTGTGCCATGGAGCTGGCAGGGGGTGATTAGCCATGCAACATGCAAGTGAGCAGAAGTACACCCTTATGTTTGGTCCTCCTCTAAGTAAGTGCAATGCTGCACGGAATGTTTTGCCTCCATTCTCCTAATGTATGTCATTTTTTTCCAGCTGTGGACCCAGAGGAACCCGGCCTTTCAGGTATTGCTGCCGCCCCCACTGCTCTGGAACAAACTGCCCGCAGCCCCCTGGAGGGAAGCACAGAGAAATCCTCCAAGGGAACGACCACTGAAACATCACTGGCATGTATCACATAATGCACCAACACACATATGATCACCATAGTGGGTATCTTTATGTTAAGGCTTCTGGGTCACGATCTGATGAACACATCACTGCCACTGATGCACATCGGGTGGAGATGGGCACATCTTAGAGCTCGGGCTCATGGAGGTCTACCATGCCAGTTTTCAGCTGTCCCTAAGCCAGTTGCTGGGCCTCTGGGTTTGTTCCTCCCAAGGCTGGTGGAGACGCATCAGGAAACCTGGGGAGCTGTGGAAGGGCTTGTGACCACAAGGCTGTTTAAGGACATCAAACAGAGTGCTGTTGCAGGAAGTGGGGCTGACACAAAGTGAGACCAAGGCCAACACTGCAAGGGTTGCAACCACACTGGAAAGTCTGGCTCAAGGGCCTGTCCATGGGTGAGTGTGTTTCTGGCATCCAGGAGGCACAGTGTCAGATGGCCATGGGTGTCGGAGGCAAGTGGGAGTCACTGCTGGCCACAGCTGGGATGCTCACCGGTATTTTGGAGACACAGCAGGCCATGGCTATGAGCCTGAACTATTTAGCCCAGGCTCAGAGGGTTACTGCTGAGATGCACCAGAGCCTGGCTTGCTCACCAATACTGCAATGGAGAGGCTCTGGAGTTTAGCTGAATCTTAGAGGGCCAGGGCTGAGGGATCACACATCATGGGACAGACCTATCTAGGCCTCCAGGACTGGCAGAGCTTCTGGCACTCAGTCCAGTAACCCTGGCATCCCATTGAGTGTCCCCAGGGCCTCTGGGCACTCCAAGGGAGGAGAAAAGGCTTAAAGCCTTGCTGGGATCTTCACGGATGTTAGAGGCCTTCTGATTCCCCCTTCCTCACACTGGGACATCTCAGGGCCACCAAGATGAACAGAGTGGCACTGAAATAATGCCATCCGCAAATCAGACAGAACCCTCCAGGTCCTGGACACACAGCGGACATCTGCCAAATGCATCACAGGCATCACAAGTGCATCACAGCTGGACAGTTCTGAGACAATGTGCATTCTGCGGTAGCATTTAGAAGAAGCACAAAGTTAGTGCACCAGAGGGCATGGTTGAAGGTCAGCATTAGTCAGGGTTTGGTAATCATTTATGCTAAGAGCACAATAAACTGTTAATTGCACATCATGCTGTGATTAATGTGTCCTGATTCTCTTCCTTCCCCCCACAGCTCATAAGTACATAAGAACATAAGAAATAGGAGCAGGAGTAGGCCATCTAGCCCTTTGAGCCTTCCCCTCCATTCAATAAGATTATGGCTGATCTGAAGTGGATCAGTTCCACTTTCCCGCTTTCTCTCCATAACCCTTAATTCCCTTGTCTATAAGAAACCTATCTACCCGTGACTTAAATATATTCAGCGAGGTGGCCTCCACCACTTCAATGGGCAGAGAATTCACCACCTTTTGAGTGAAGAAGTTCCTCCTTAACTCTGATGTAAACTGCCCCTCCCCCCCTTTATTTTGAGGTTGTGCCCTCTAGTCCTGCTATCCTTTCTAAGAGGGAAGAATCTCTCTACCTCTAACCTATCCATCACCTTCCTTATCTTATATGTCTCTATAAGATCCTACCTCAGCCTTCTAAACTCCAGCGAGTACAAACCTAGTTTACTCAATCTCTCCTCATAAGCTAACCCCCTCATCTCCAGTATTAGCCTAGTGAACCTTCTCTGCACTCCCTCCAAGGCCAATATATCCTTCTGCAAATGCGGTAACCGAAACTGCACACAGTACTCCAGCTGCAGCCTCATTAGTGCCCTGTACAGTTGCAAAAAGCTTTTATATTCTATCCCCCTCGCTATAAAGGCCAACATTGCATTCGCCTTCTTGATCACCTGCTGCACTTGCAGACAGGGTTTTTGTGATTCGTGCACAAGGACCCCCAGGTCCCTCTGCACCATAGCATGCTGCAGCTTTTCACCTTTTAAATAATAATCCCTCCTACTATTATTTCTACCAAAGTGGATAACCTCACACTTGCTAACATTATACTCCATCTGCCAGGTCCTCACCCACTCACTCAACATATCCAGATCCCTCTGCAGGCTTTCCACACCCTCCACACAATTTGCTTTTCCACTCATCTTTGGGTTATCAGCAAATTTCGTTACCCTACACTCAGCCTCTTTCTCCAGATCATCTATATATATGTAAACAGTTGAGGGCCCAGCACTCCACTAGTCACCAGTTGCCAACCAGAATAGCACCCATTGATTCCTACTCTCTGCTTCCTATGAGACATCCAATCCTCTATCCATGCTAATACCTTACCCCCAAATCCTTGCACCCTAACCTTTTGTAGCAACCTTTTGTGAGGCACCTTATCAAACGCCTTCTGGAAATCTAAAAACACCACATCCACTGGATCTCCTCTGTCTGCCACATTAGTCATATCCTCATAGAAATCCAAGCTCAGTGTTCCCAAACATAGAGGTGCCATCTGTTGAGCCCTGCAGACTCAGCCCATTTTTCAGAGTGCCTGCCCTACTTTCCCTAATATCCACCAGACCCTTGGAACATGTGCACCCCTTTCTTGGCCAAAGAACATGTGTCTCCCATCCTTACAGCTATGTGGGCCAGGATGGCAGCATGCATTCGGAGTGTAGGTAGGAGTTAGACTTGGCTCACCCAGCCACTGATGCCCACACCCCATGAATGAATAAAACATGTCAAATGTAGTCAAGGATACAAAGTGAACCATTGGTGATGGATCAGTTGGATCAATGTAGAAATAGGATGCAAACCTGGTGATGTTTTACAATGCAGCTCAAAAACAGGGGAAGAACCCTTTCTGTATGACCATGAAGCCAGAGTCAGAGATATCAAAGAGAAATCGGAGGACATTAAGGAGGACGGTAAAAACCAGAGATCATGCATGATCATATTGGTGCCAGCGACGTAGGTAGAAAGAATAATGAAAACAAATTTTTGGTGTTAGTTAACACACAACCTCAGAAGTAGTAATTTCTGGACTAGTATCAATGCCATGCACCACTAAGCATAGAAATAGGATGCTAGAGCTAATGAATGCATGGCTGAAGATTTGGTGTAGGTGAGAAGAGTTCAGATTTCTGGGGCATTGAGATATTTTCTGGGTGAGATAGGACTTGTACAAGCCAGACATTTTGCATCTCAGTGGGATCCATACCAATATCCTTACTTAGGAGATTTGCTCATGCTGAGGGATGGGTCTTAAAGGTCTTTTACAGAGGGAATGGAACTTCAGGATAGATTCAGATTGGACAAAATCAGAAATTGTAATTGAAGGCAGAAAATCACTAAGTCTAGAAATAGAGGAAACAAAAAAATAGAAAATAAGAAAGCAAATTTGGCAGTGCTCAAGGGTATTTACATCATTGCAAGAAGCACAGATAAATGGCAGTATGATATATAGCAATTACAAAACAAGGCTTAACAAGGACAGCAATTAAAGCTCAATATTCTTTCATTTTTATATGAGATAGAGAGCGGTGATATAAAGAGTTTGCAAATTTGCAATTATAGCTGTATGAAGGATCAACAACTGAGGCCATAGGAATTAAGCTAGTGGAAAAGGGGCAGTCAGATGGATACAGAAGAAAAAAATGTAGGCAAATCACTGAGAAGTGCAAAAACTTTTTTGGCCAGCGTGGATGGAGTGAGTTTGATAAGAAATTACATGATTCAGAACTTAATTTTAGGAAATGAAGCTGGATGGGCAGATTGAGTGACTGGGAAAGCTCTAGCAAGTGATCATAATTTAAGTAGTCTTAACATTTTTATAGAAAAGGATAGAAAAAGCTGAAGTTAAATTCTAAACTGAGGACTGCTGAGAGTCAACCACATTGCTGTGGCTCTGGAATCACAGATCTTTAACCAATGCAATTCACTTAATTTAACTTTAAAAACCAGCAGAAGCCACTGAATACAAAGGACAATGTCCTTTCAATGTTAATAGGGGCGGTGTGATGGTTAGCACTGCTGTTTCACAGCTCCAGGGACCTGGATTCGATTCCCAGCACAGGTCACTGTCTGTGTAGAGTTTGCGCATTCTCCTCAAGTCTGTATGGGTTTTCACAGGTGTTCTGGTTTCCTTCCACAATCCAAAGATGTGCGGGTTAGGTTGATTGGCCATGCTGAAATTGCCCCTTAGTGCTCTTGGATGCATAGGTTAAAGGGATTAGCGAGTGAAGTATGTGGGGGTGGGATTGTGGTCAGTGCAGACTCAATGGGACAAAGGGCCTTTTTCTGTACTGTGGAGTTTCTATGATTCTATGACATGTAGGCCAAACCAATAAAGACATCAGATTTCCTTCCTTAAAGGACAAAGAACAAAGAACAAAAAAAAAGCACGGGAAACAGGCCCTTCGGCCCAACGAGCCCATGCCGCCACCCCGATGTTCCCACCTCTACCCACGATCCCTGTCCATGTTTATAGATCTATGGATTAAAAACCAATTTGAGACAATTTAGGGAGAATTTGTTTTGCCAATTAGCCTAAGAACACATCTTTGGGATGTGGGGGGAAACCGGAGGTCCCGGAGAAAACCCATGCAAGCATGGGGAGAATGCGCAAACTCCCACAGACACAGGCCCAAATCCATGTATCTGCACAGCACAGTGATAGTCACTGAGCTGTCATATTGCCCATCAGATGGTCCAGGTCAAGCGTACACTAACGACGTGAAGCAGTAGGATAATCTCGAAAATGATCCAAGAGCAGCCCTCTCACGACCCATCGCATGTATGCCCCTCGTTAGACAACAAGGTGGACCAAAGCACCTGTAGGATAAAAACAAGTACATCAATATCATAATCTATTTACACACTTCCCAGCGACTCCCAAAGCTCATGATCCCTATTTTAAATCAGTTTTCTATACCCCTCCATTCCCATTCTGTTCATGTGCCCATCTAAGTATTTCTTAAATAACTCCAGACTACCTGCCTCCACCACTTCACTTGGCAGCGCATTCCATACCCCCACCATCCTCTGTGTGAAAAAACTCCCTCTAGCATCCAAATTATACCTTACCCCCCTCACCCTAAGCCCGTGACCCCTCGTGCTATTTGAGTCCATCCTAGGAAAAAGCTTAACCCTGTTTACTCTATCTATCCCCTTCAAAATCTTGTACAACTCTATCAGATCTCTCTAAGTCTACGTCTTTCTAAGGAAAACAGTCTCAATTTGCCTAATCTCTCCTCGTAACTCAGACCTTCCATACCAGGCAGCATCCTGGTAAACCTCCTCTGCACTCTCTCCAGAGTCTCCACGTCCTTCTGGTAGTAAGGCGACCAGAACTGGACGCAGTATTCCAAATGAGGTCTAACCAACGTTTTATACAACTGCAACATTAAAGGCCAGCTCTTGTACTCTATACCCCTTCCTATAAAGGCTAGCATACTATATGCTTTCTTCACAACCTTCTCCACTTGCTCTGCCACCTTCAGAGACTTGTTCACCTGCACCCCCAGGTCCCTCTGCGTTTCTATACTCTTAATAGGTCTACCCTTTATCATATATCTCCCCCCTACATTCTTTCTCCCGAAATGCATCACCTCACATTTATCAGGATTGAATTCCATCTGCCATCTGTCTGCCCAAGCTACCAGCCTATCTATGTCCTGCTGCATCGCCTGACAATGCTCCTCACTATCCGCAAGTCCAGCCATCTTTGTATCGTCTGCAAACTTGCTGATCACTCCACTTACTCCCTCTTCCAAGTCATTTATATATATTACAAATAGAAGAGGTCCCAGTACCGAGCCCCGTGGCACACCACTAGTGACCGACCTCCAGCTAGAGAAATACCCTTCTACTAATACTCTTTGTCTCCTATTACCATCCAGTTACTTATCCATCTAGCTACCTGTCCTTGTATCCCATTTGCCTTGACCTTCTCGACTAACCTCCCATGATGGACTTTGTCAAACGCCTTACTAAAATCCAAATAGACAACATCAATGGCTCACCCTTCGTCCACTGATTTCATCACCTCCTCAAAACATTCTACCAGATTTGTAAGGCACGGCCTCCCCTTAACAAATCCATGCTGCGTATCCCTAATCAGATCAAAACGCTCTAAGTGCCTATACATCCTATCTCTAAGAATCCCCTCCAACAGCTTCCCTACCACTGACGTGAAGCTCACCGGCCTATAATTTCCAGGGTTATCCCTACTACCCTTTTTAAACAACGGTACAACATTAGCTATTCTCCAGTCCTCTGGGACCTCACCTGTGTCCAAGGAAGAGACAAAGATTTGCATCAGAGGCCGAGCAATTTCACCTCACACCTCCCTAAGCAGTCTGGGATAAATGCCATCAGGCCCAGGAGATTTATCAGTTTTAATGCTACCTAGAAGCTCTAACACTTCCTCCCTCGGTATGGATATTTCCCTCAACAGGTCCACAGCTCCCTCAGAGACAGGAGCTGTCAACAAGCATCCTTTTCCATCTGAATTATTGACCAGACTGAATTAATGAATGGACATTAGTGAACCAGATGGGTTTTTCTAACAATCAATATTGTTTTCATAGTCATCGGTAGATTTCTAATTCCAGATATTTCTTGCTGAATTCAAATTCTCCCATCTTCCGTGGCAGGATTTGAACCTGGGTCCCAGAACATTATCTGAGTTTCTTTATTAATAGTCGAGTGATAACGCCACTAGGCCATTGCCTTTCCCTTCCACTAGGCTACTCTCTCTAAAGATGCTATCAGACCTGTTGAGATTCTCCAGCATTTTCTGTTATCATTATCAAAGTGATGTGTTAATAGTGCTACCAAGCAAAACTTAGCAATAATTGCTCAGTGGCATTCAGTTTGCACATTGTCAATGCTATTTAGCTCCTGACTTTTATTACAGCGTTGATCCAAACAAAAGAGCTGAATTTCAGAGGTGACAGTGACTAAAGTCAATAGGCATCTGGAGGAATTATAACCAGCACCAAAAGAGCTGATTGTGACTGTTGGAGACCCAAAATCTCAACCCCGAGACATCGTGGTAGAAGTTCCTCCGGGTAGGACTGACCATCTTCGTCTGCTTCATCAATTACCTTCCCTTCATTATAAGCCATGTTATAGTTGGGCCTAGGACATTACCCTGAGGAACTCTTTCCTACCAGGCCTCAGCAGACTCAATGTGATTAGTTATTTTTTCTGTTATGATATGCAAATATGCAAGGTCTGCTGCTCCAAGGCAACCGCAATTAAAGCGGTGACACAAGTGACAGTTAACCTTTTTTCACATCATGTGAGCAATATGCATTATGTGTGTTGAAATATTCTGGTTAATGAAGACTGCAGTCCTAATAACTTGGCTGAATAAAGCAAAGACACCTCATAGATTCATCAGAATCTAAAAGGAGGATATGTAAAGCACTGACATTGAACCTTCCAAAGAAAATGTTCGCTAATCGCAGACTCAAATTACGAACCCATTTTTCACTTCCAGATGCTCATGTCTTTCGTATTTTCCAATTTTTTTTAAATATCGGATTTCCGGCATTGATCATGTTTTCTGATATTCCTAAATATGAAACAATGAATAATTAATTATTATCTGCAAAGGACATTTGGTTTAACACGGCAATAGTTTAAACGTTGTACTATCGCAGTTTTCATCACAAAAGTGTACTCGCGTATGTGATCTCATGCTTACAAATCAGTGGCGTAAGGAAAGGCAGTTGCCTCCAAGTCCTGTAGTAACTGCCCTTTCCAAATAATTATGTGGTCGACGTTCCGCATCACACCCCAAACCACATTGGAAGGAAAAGAAAGGCAGGAATGAGCACCACCTGCAAAGCACTGGGAAAGTTTACTTTATATGTCGATCTGGATAATGTTTTACCTGAGAGTGTGAAAGCATGCGTGAGGGACAAAGTCATTACAATCTCTGGTAACAGAGCTGAGGTTACAGAAGAGATGAATGGGATGATCAGATGCAACTACCGTGGGTTTTCTAAAAAAATTAGTCTCCCCGAAGGAACAGACCCAAGTACTTTGAAACTCAGTACCTGCGATGGTCGTACTTTAGTTGTAGAACTCGCCTACCTCGGCCTTCCAATTCCCAAATTGGAAGATTCTTCTACCCACAAGAATGTATTTATTGCCACTACCTCTCATTCAACATCCAGTTCACTCTCTGACCCCTTGACCGGGAAACAAGCTGACGCAGAACCCGGCTTACCAGTGCCCATTTACCCGTCCCACTCGAGTTTCAACAGGAACATCGTCACCAAAAGAGCTTTCACGTCAACTGCCCAAGAAATATCCACGATCCCAACAGCAGCCGTGAAACCTATTCACCGCGTCTCCTTCATCCACGGCGACCCATCCGTCTGCCCTTGCGAGACCCAGTGTAACTCCCTGTCAGCAGTTTGCGAAGCAACCGACCAGAAGCCGCAATGCCGATACCGAGCTGTCTCACGCTATGAATCAATGGGAAATGTCTCCCCGGAGTACATCATGGAAGGAGCAGTACAGTTTCCCAACCGGCAACGCTTCTGCTACTCTCCAGTCCCCCCTCTGCAGGAAGCCGCAAAGAGATGCCTATGGACAGATCTCGGAAAACAAAAAGTTTGAGCTCAACTCAGCCCAAAATTAATTTCCATGCGTTTGAACCATGCTTTCCAGCGGTCCTTCAGATGTGCCGAAGAAGTAATAAGTGACTGGCATTCATGGCCTCTGACCTAAACAATCTTCAGCCAGCATCTAACTGGGAGGACTTCGGTGAAGTTCAATGTTCTTGATCAAAACGTTCGGCCAGCATATGCACTCATTCGAACTGGAAACATTTGTCCACAATATGTAACGGTTCAATAAAATTAAGTCTGGACACTTGTTGCGGTTGTTCAATCCATTCGTAGCCGATGCATAGATTTATCTGAAATTGTATGTTTTAATAAACGATGAATTTTGTACTTATGGGCTTAGGCCTTATGTGGCAAATCGCTTCTTTTTATTTTCTTGACTTCTGATGGACAACAATTTTAGGAAATTCTTAAAATCAAATTGTGAAACATTTCAGAGGCAATTGGTTTTGTTTGGGAATTACAACCAGATGAATTATTTGATCAAATTGTGGCACTCTCCTGATATATACCCACTGAACTGACCAGAAAAAATTGCTCTGTCATTTTTCAATGGCATAGTATGTTTTATTTTCTGTAAAACAATAAAACTGCCAGAACCATACAAAGATAATGATTTAAATCATATTGTGAACTGCAACAATTATTTATTGCTGTATGGCGCAAAAATAAAACTGGAAAGGTGGACTGTTGTAGGTAAAATAATAACTCTGAGATTGTCAGTAGTCAAAATACAGTTTTTATTCCAAAACTTTGGGAGAAACTGTTTCCAAAAAAGGACTGCCAGACTTCTCTTGGAATACAAATACAAGCGGGTATTTATACATCATGAGTCTTAGTAACAAGTGTGACATAGTCTTCCACTTTTGGACAGAGTCTCTGGTCTTCCTCCTTCAATTATCATGCCTGCAACTTCTTCGGCATCTCTGAATTTGAAGTTATTTGTGTGATTATGACTTTTGTCTTTGAAGTTACTTGTGGGATTGCAGCTTCCCAACAACAGCTGTTTAACAATGTGCAATGAACATAAACAGGTAAAGCTTGCAAAGTCTGCAAAATAATATTCACATCTGACCGTCTCTATTCACATCTGACCATTTGTCTTTACATTCACGTCTGGCCACCTATATTTACATCTGAAATTTCTCTATGACAGTTAAAGAATGAAAGGCATGAACAAGTAATTTACATTAATGCCAGGAGCAATAAAAGACTGGGAAGATCAGCCATGATGAAGGGTTATGTTTATGATTTATTCTAGGTACAAAATTCATTAACCCTTTCCCTTCTTCATGAACAAACCATGGCTTACAAGGGCAATTAGAGATAGTATTAGATCCACTCTGTCCCACATCCACTGGTTGTCCCTCATCAACTCTACTCGTTATGTCCTCCAAAAATTCCAGTAGATTTGTCAAACATGATTTCTCCTTCATAAATCTATGCTGATTCTGCCAAATCCTGCCACTGTTTTTCAGATATTTTATTATAAAAATCCTTGATAATGGATTCTAGAATGTTTCCCACTACCAACTTTAGGCTCACTGTCTGTACTTTCCTTTTTTTCTCTCCTTTTTAAATAATGGAGTTACATTAGTTATCCTTCAATCCATAGGAACTTTCCAGAGTCTATGCTGTAATCAAGTAAAAAGAACCACATTCTTCAGAACAATATAACTACTGAGTGACAGGAAAAAAACAATTCTTAGCAGTGTTCATAGATGCTAGCCAAGGAAAATGCTAGAAATCTCAGAAGGCCAAATGAATCCACCATACATTACACAAGATAAGGTAAAGTCTAGGGAATGCTTGGAGACTGTGAGAAAAACCTTCAAAGTCCACAAACCTGTGTATCCCATGCTGTCAATGACTAAATGTTATTGGCCATGATAAATAACCTATACTAATAATGATTGGCTCATACTGAGCTGAGGTGAGCAAAGGAGGTGGGCAAACAATTTTTGAAAATTATGTAATTTATAATACTGAGAATGATGTACTTTGAGTGATTTTGGAGCACTGCCAAGGTTGCTCTCCTCATGCATTGAACCAAGCTTGGCAAATAAGGAAATGTCCTTAATCAGGATACTGTGTCTGTGAGTCTTTGTATTAGCTGAGCCAGTTTAACGCTTAGTCTCTGAAAAAAAACTCTATGTATAATCACCAATAAATCCTTACCTGGGGATTTCCAAGAAGAATTCTTAATTCAACTTTGGCTATCCCTAAATTTGAGGATTGGGAACTAGAAAATTATGACCCATTCCTTGGCATTGATAATTAACTTTTAGAAGTGCGGAGTCTCATTTTTTAAAATACTAATTCTTAAATGTAATTATTTCTTTTAATAAGCTTTTTGTTTCCATCTCTCCCACAATTCCTTCTCTCTCTTTATTCTTTGTATCTGATTTAATATTAAGTTAAATATTCTAACACATCCTGGTTCAAAATCTGCACTGCACAGCAATAATTCTTCAGCCTGAGTAAGATGACATACAATTGATTGCCCTATTCACACATGTCCCAGTGCCCTGTAGAAGGAATAGCACCAAAATATAAATACATTCAGTATATTTCAATACTAAGAATAAGGAAGTCTTGATATGATACAGGGCTTTACTAACACTATTGTGTGATCTTTAGAAGATATTTGAAAATATACCTCACAGGAAAGAGACTTGGTACTAATATTCAGAACTATGGTACAGAAAAAAAAAATAGGCATAAAAATAAGTTTAACAGCAATGAAACAAAGGTTTAATGTTAATAGATGGTGTTTAGAGATTAGTTTGAAATGTTGCACTCCATCAGCCTCAACTGCATGGCTATGTACATTGTCCATTTTATACCATTCTGGGGCTATAAAAAAATCAACCATATCCTTGATAGGATTTGAACTTAAGACCTCAGGATTTCAAGGTAGACTGCACATAGTCTCTAACTGTAGCCTAAAATGGGCTTTGTACACCATCATAATCTACCCATTCTTATATTCAATACTTTGACTGATAAAGGCAATTATCCCATATGCCTTATTAATCACCTTACCTACTTGTCCTGATGCCTTCAGGGATCTTTGGAGATGCATCCCATAATCAAGATCATAATCACTTGGCCTTATGGCTTGGAGCTTAGGAGTTGAAGATTTACCATGACAAGGTATAACATTGAATTCAGTTGATCTATTATATTGTGGACAGGCACTGTGGCCAAATGGACCATCTAAAATGGCAATTTATAAAGCACTCTGGCACATTTGGCAAGAACTAAAACAACAGGTTGCAGCCTAAGAGACAGAGATAAACAGGCTGCAACCCAGATGAATGAATACACAGGATATGGGTCATTTCCAGGACAAAAGGGATTTTCTGGTCAAACTGGAGTTGTTTACCAGACTTAGGGGTTCTGTAACCCCTTTTCTGGGAGTGAGGTGTGTATTCTACATGCCCCCTGCACCTAGAGACATGGCCATTGGGGACACCCCCAGAGATTGGGGTAGCAGCACCCGATTGAACTTTATCTATCAAGGTGATCAATTCCATATCAATTGATTGGCAATGGCCAAAAGACGTGCGAAACCCAATGGGATATAAAGGATGCTGCTCTGCCAAGAATCTGTCTCTCTCCCTCTGACTCCACGAATGAGCTACAACAACAGCGATGTTGTTAACAATAAACAGTACAAGGAGGATAAACATCACAACTGAGAAGGAAGGAAAACCAGACCCAGAGTGCCAGACCAGACCAAAGGACCAGACTACTCAGACGATGACTGAGACCAGCGTACAGATAAAAGCCAATATCTGTTTGGGTATTTGCCAGTCATGCAAAGTTAAGTCAAGGTCTTGTATTGGACATGAAGTTTAGTACTTTCTCTGAAATAACTTATTGTTGGTTGGATGGGTAATTATTGATTGTGTGTTTTAAATAATCATTGATTATATTAACAAGACATCTACTTGCAGTTCTTTGTCCACCGTATAAGGGTTAAAATAGGCAGTGCAGCAGGCACAACAGTACCATAAAAATGTTGATCAAAGCAGCATTGTAAAAACCCCACTAGCTTACAAACATCTGACAATGAAAATATATTGCCTTGCAAAGGTAGTCTAGATTCCATGTGAATCATGATCACATTATTTGTTTGACCTTTACTACCCAGTAATTCTCCATAAACCATTCAGCTGTAACAAAAATACTCCAAGGCAACATGGGATGAACAGTAAATATCTTGTCGGCATGCCATGGACAAAGACAACTAAAAATGAAAAACTAAAAATAACTTCAAGAAAGACAGAAAGCAAAAATGGTTCAGATGTAAAAACAAATTATTTAACAAACCTGAAATTATATCCAAAACTTTTAATGGTACTGCTTTAATGTCATCTATACAGTTAGGAAATAGGATAGTTAAGTATGTTATATCTGTGGGTGTTGGAGATAAGCTATAGCTTTAATTTAGGTTTTAACATTAAGTTTAATTTATATTTTTTATTTGTGGGCTGAAAATGTGAAACTTGGTTCTAGTTTTATTTTAGAATGAAGACAGCAGCTACTTGTATACTTGCATTTTTAGTGAAATGTTACTACTCATGAAGGGAAGCTAAAACAAACACAAAATAGAAAAAAACTTAGCAACCGAGATCTAGTGGCAAACCCATAGAGATGGAGCAGTAGTTTTTAGTTTGGTTAATGATTATGCTCAAAGTGATGGGAGCAATTTAAATCTCTAACTGGATTAGCAGATCACTGAAGAAAATAAGTCTAAGAATCTTCAACGTGTGGCCCTGAAGTTAAAGTAACAGTGAACATTGAGAGTGTTCTGGATCTTAAGAGAGGTATCAGATTGTCAGCAATCTATTAAAAGGGGGAACTTCAGGGAATGGGTCCTAAAAGGAAAGAAGAAAGGTCCAAACAAGAAATTTAAATTAAATCAACAGAAAAAAATAGGAATATGCAAAAGATCTTGTTAACAGTGAGAAGCAGAGGAAGGCTCCAAGTTTAAAGAGATGAAGCTGCTGAAAGCAGACTTGGACTAAAATAAGTTTTTGAGAATCCGAATTCCTTTTATTCAGCCAATTTTGTAGTTATGTTTCTACTACTGTCCCTTTTATTCCACGAGCTTTTCTCATAGGTCTGTTGTGTGACACTGTATTGAATGTCTTTTGAAAGTCCATGTACATGACATCATCAGAATTACCCTCATCAGTCCTTTCTAAGAACAAAGAACAAAACAGCAGGGGAAACAGTGGAGACAATCAAACACTGATGACTCCTTCACTGCATACCTATGAAGCAGTGGTGTTCTGTTGGTATGGCTGAATATCCAAGAGAGTGTGTGGAAGGTGAGTACACATGGCCATCCATTTAAGAGGAATATGTGGGTGGAAACTTGTTGAAGATGTGCAAATGAAAGCATAGTTCGAGAAAACATTCCAAGGTGAGTTCTTTGAGAGTGGAGATCGGAAACTCAAGTTAAAAGGCAGAACTTCTGTTAGACGAGTTGCCCCACAGTGTCATCATCTATCTGCTTACTCCACCAACTTTTGCATCTACTTTGTCTCTTCATGGCTAAGTTTTGCATCATCTACAAACTTTTACAAACTTCTAAGCCTTTACACTGTCACTAGTCTACTTTTGGGTAATTAAAGTCCCCCATTATAACTGGCTTCATGTCTCTGTGTAATTCCCCTGCAGATTTGTTCTTCCACATCCTTTTCACTAGCTGTTTATGTATAGACTGCACAAACAATGTAATTGCACCCCTTTTTGTTCCCTAAATCTAGATAAATTGATTCTGTCTCTGAACCCACTGAGTTCTTTCTCCAACACTGCAATGCTCTCCTCAACTAATATCACCACCTCTCTCTCCTTTTATTCTTTCCTATCTTTTCTGAACATCTTGCCCTCAGAAGTATTAAACATACAGTCCTGTCCTTCCTTGAGCCAGGACTCTGTTATTAGCATAACTTCACAACTACTGATTTGGATTAAACTGAGCTGACAAGTAGCAAGTAACATTTAGGCTACACATGTGCCAGGCAACAACCATTTCCAACAAAACAGAATCTAACCATCTATCTCGACATTTAATACCATCACTGATTTCCCCCATTATCGACTTCCGGGGAGTTACTAATGACCAGAAACTGAGCTGGACTAGCCATATAAATATTGAGGCTACAAAAACAGGTCAGAGTCTAGAAATTCTGTGCTGAATAACTCATCTCCTGAGTCCTCAAAGTATGTCCACCATCTACAGGATACAAGTCTATCTGCCTGGATGAGTGCAGTTCCAATGACACTAAAGAAGCTTGATGCCATCCAAGAAAAAGCAGTCTATTTGATTGGTCCCTTTCCAGAAACATTCAATCCCTCCATGACCAAAGATCAGTCAGTGGCAGCAGTTTGCACCACCGACAAGATGCACTGCAGGAACTCACCTATGCTCTTTAGACAGCACCTTTCAAACTATGACTGCCACCTTCTAGAAGGACAAAGGCAGTAGTTATTAGGGAGCACCACCATCTGGAGTTTTCCCTCCAAATCACTCATAGAATCATAGAATCCCTACAGTGCAGAAAGAGGCCATTCAGCCCATCAGCTCTGCACCAACCACAATCTCACCCAGGCCCTATTCCTTTGGTGCCACATATTTACCCAGCTAGTCCCCGACACTATGGTCAATTTAGCATAGCCAATCAACCTAATCCGCACATTTCTGGACTGTGGGAGGAAACTGGAGCACCCGAAGGAAACCCATCCAGTTACGGGAAGAATGTGCAACTCAATACAGACAGTGACCCGAGGCTGGAACTGAACCTGCAACCTGATGCCACTGACTGATCTTTGGTTATGGAGGGATTGAATGTTTGTGGGTCCCTGGCGCTGTGAGGCAACAGTGCTAAACACTGTTCCATCATGTCTCCCCAATTTGGAAATATATCATCATTTCTTCACTGCTGCTGGGTCTAATTCCTGGATTACTCTCCTTAACAACAGCACCCACATCCCAGAAATTGCAATGGTTCAATTTACCAGTACCTTTTCAAGGACAATAAATGTTAGCTTAGCCACTGACATTCATATTTTGTGAAGTAATTTTAAAAAAAATCATTTTTGCAGAGAAAACCCTTTGTCGGAAATTACTGATGAGAATCATATCCCTGAAAGGAATTGTATTTCTGAATGAATGGTTTCAATGTGCCCTCTAAAAGGAAAAAATGTATGCACTTACCAATGTCTCTTAGTCACTCCATGTTAACTTTCATACAATTGGCTAATGAGTTTAAGGTAACCTGGGAACATGAACTTTCTGTAGAGAAACCCTAGTATGACATCAAGAAGTTCTTCTCCAGTGACGTCATGAATCAAGGCACTAACCCATAATTCAGTATCACTCATTGATGATGTCACTTGATGAGGAATTTTTCACAAACTATATTCTGGTGCCTGATTTTCATGATTAGTTCGAAAGTAGGATAACAAAGACTGCCTGAAACATTTGTAAGCTGACATTTCTTTGCAAGATTGTGCTGTGATTTGGTGGGTAGTGTTATTTCTTTGAATTAAAAGAATTTGATCTCACTTACATTAAGTTATTTTAATTAAATTAATATTTCTTTCAAGGATTCATTAACCATTTTTTGGCAGTATTTTCTTTGTAAATGCTGATAATCCAAGTAAGTTTAGCATTGTGAATAAAAGCCTCTAAATCATGTACTCAAATTTATTATCTAAATTAATCTGTTTATGTTTGTTTAATTTCTTGGAGGTGGCAATTTATAATCTAGTTTGTTATTGCTCATCAATCTTGGATATTAGTCAATTTTGACATCTCCACACTAGGAGTATAAATGAAATCAAGAATGTTGCCACCTAATTTGCTTTAGAATTGATAGTATGGAGATTGGAGGTCTGCTTGTACATAAATGAATTTTAACTACTCTGATTACATGAAGAATTTTTCAATAAATATTCATAGCATATGTAGTGGTGTCTTGGTAACAAATCTGAACACGACCTTTCACAAATTACTCTTTCAGATTGCTGTGGACCTTCAACTATTTTATCCCTCTTTAATACCAGAGTAGCTAATTAAAACAGAGAAAGAAAAAAAGAAGAAATCAAAAAGGGAGAAAAAGAAGAAGCAGTCAGCATTCCTGTGTAAAACATGACAGAAGGTATCTCCAAAGAAAGTGATCATGAAGATCATGGATCTGAAAGTGTCCATTTGTGAAGAACGTATGGACAGAATGACAATGCAATTGTTCAGATTTATTGTTTTTACTATGGTGTTTATTTGCCCTCCATCCCTCTGTAGATGACTTTGGTCTTCAATTTTTCTGAATGTTAAGAGTTAAATCATGAGACTTAATACCTTATAACTTTGAACCACACCAAAACCTGCATTTAAAATATATTCCATCTTTCTCGTACTCATTTTTAAGAGAAATCCAACATTGGCACCGTTTTCAAGGACGCGTGACAGCTTAAAAAGCATGCACTTCACTCCAGAAAAAAAGCTTTCTCTGTACCAATTTTGGAGCCATTCAACACCGCAAAATCAACACCTAAGAAGATGACACTGCCTCAGTATCAGTTATAGGTACTTAATTTATCCATTACCTACTCTTCAAATCTTCCAATTTCCACTGCTAAGACAAAACATTTAGCTGTTCACACAAGACAACCTATGAGCTATTCCTAATGCACATCTCTCCCACATTCCACTTAGGAAACAGGACACTTCCAAGATGCCTATTAATAGTGCAAGTACGAACGACACATTACTTCCCAAGGAATATGACAGTTCTAAATCTAATTCTAGGACAGAAAGTTATCATCCACTAATCCATACCTCTCCAATTTCCACTACTGAGACACACATTTCTTCAATCCTTGTTTTAGAAACCATTATTCATCACCTATTTGAGAAATACACTCAAATACCATACTTAAACCCAATAAAAAATATAACCCCATCCTGAGACAGGCACCTTTTCCAGGATTGCCTTTATGTTACCTTCCTAGTGTCCATTCCTGAGAAATGCATCTATTCCACAATTGTACTTGCCAGTTATATCGACCCAATGTTCACTGCTGTGAGCAACACTGTTTGATTGCATATTGACATTGCATATCACATCAACCAAATTCCCATCCTTCAACTCACAATTCTTCCATATTGGCCCATGAAAAATTAACAGCTCTTTAATATTTCTCACTGAGACAGAAATTGTTACCATACCCCTTCTTACAAATATACTTTCTTCATCAATACACAATCATGAGTTACACAGCTCCTCATTTAACACCAGGAATCTTAACACTGGTACTTGATCTAAATGTTTGAAAAAGCCCAATTCCCAACCTCAGCTCAGTCTTTTCTTTTTAAAACACTCTCCTTTAGGTTACTTAACTTGCCAGATTTTGCTTAATGCTGCTTGTCACTGATTCTGAGACTGAATAAAGACGAAGCTACACCTGCAATAGAGACCTCACCTGTAGAGATACCAACTGTAACTATAAGTGGCTAAAATTGAGCCAGCACAAACTAAAGGTGACAAAGAAATAGAACAAACTGTGGATTTGGTGAAATGAATAGATGTGGGGTGGAGGTTGATTGTGGGAAGCATAAAATATTTCACTTTAAATTCAGAGCAGCATCTTTGAACCTTTGTGCGTATAGTTTGCTACAGAATAATCAGTGACTAATTCCAAATCTGTAGCCAATAAATAGAAGTTAAAATTAGTAGGGACAATTTTCAGCCTACATTCATAGTCAGAAAGAATGGCAACACAGGCTGAAACTCGAGAAAAAATTGGGAAATGCAGTTCTCTCTCGATAGATTACAATCTGCGATTTTCCAGCTGTTCATCAGTGATATAGCAAGGTTCAAACCTGCAAAAGGTGAGAACTTCATTGTAATGTATTTGCATTCATTTTAATACAATTACCCCACCTCCCCAATTTAGTCCCCCAAGCAATAATTTCAAACTTCCCTTATGTGATGTCATGTCAGCAAGGTTTACAAGTTCGCCCAGATATGACCTTACTATGGGGATTCCTTTAGGGACATAATGGGATAATCAATAGCCCCAGGGGAGAGGGACATAGCTAGGCAATCCCCTGGCAATGTCATCTAGCTCTGTCCCCGACAGACTTTGGCACTGCCAGGATGACACCATGTTAACCTTTTCTCACCTTTTTAAAAATCATTTCCAAAAAACAAAAGCATTTTTATGACAAATATTCCCATATAATTGAATAAAATAAATGCTACAACATTATAGAGGTAAATGAACAGAGAATGTTTATAGGGAGATACAGTTTTTATCAAATGAATGAAATCAATGGCCAAATACCCTCAACCATTTCTTCCTCTGGCATTATGCGCTCGCACTTGTTTACTGATATTACTGCATCTGATGAATTTCTCGGATATAATATATCCCATTTAATTGAGATTAACATTTCTGATGTTGCGAGGAGCATAAAAATGGATTGTAAATCTCGCCTATTAGTATGTAAAAAGAGAAAGATTGGTGACAAATGTAAGTGTCTGAAACAGGAGGATTTAAATTTGTGAACAAAGAAATGGAAAAACAAGTAAAACTACTTTAGTCCTGTTTCATGAAAGAAGGTATAACTAATTTTCCAGAAATGTTAGGGAATCAAGCATTTAATGAGAAGAAGGAATTGAAGAACACTGGTATTAATAAAATATAATGCAAAAGAAATTATAGCAACTGAAAGCTAATAAATCTCAAGGGCCTGATAACCGACATTTTGTACATTACTGAAGGAGTTGGCCATAGAAATAGTGGGTAAGTTGTTGTCATCTTCTGGAACAGTCCTGGTGGATTGTATGGTGGCAAATGTAACCCCCTGTAGTTAAAAAAGGAGGGAGGAAACGGGGAATTACAGATAAGTCAGCTTAATATCAATGCTGGCCAAAATACTATAATGAATTAGAAAAGATGTGACAAGAAGACACTTAAAAAATATAAACGGGATAGATGAAGTCAACATGGATTTATGAAAGAGAAATAATATTTGACAAACGTACTGGAGTTTTTTGAGGACAGATAAGGATGAATCAGTGGATGTTGTTTATTTGGATTTTCAGAAAGCTTTTGATAAAGTCCCACATAATAGGGTAATGTATAAAATTAAAGCACATGGGATTGGGGATAATTTATTGGCATGGATTGAGAATGGAGTGACCACAACACCATATAATCCTGCTACAGCAACTTCTGCAAGATGTGCCTGATCATCAGCACAGATGCCATCATCTTATATGAGAACACCAAACACCAGGTACATGGTACATACTTTTGCAATTCGGCCAAAGTTGTCTACCTGATACGCTGCAGGAAAGGATGTCCCGAGGCATGGTACATTGGGGAGATCATGGAGACGCTTCGACAATGGATGAGTGAATACCACTTGACAATCACCAGGCAGGAGTATTTTCTTGCTGGGGAACACTTCAGCGGTCACGGGCATTCAACCTTTGATCTTCGGGTAAGTGTTCTCCAAAGCGCCTTCACAACACATGACAATGCAGAATTGCTGAGCAGAAACTGATAGCCAAGTTTTGTATACATGAGAATGGCCTCAGCCAGAATCTTGGGTTCAATGTCAAACTATCTGTAATCCCCACGACTTGTCTGGGCCTGCAAAGCCTCACTAACTGTTCTGGCTGGAGCCAATATACATCTCTTTTACCTGTGCTTAACATTCCCTCCACTCACATTGTCTGTATCTCTAAGACTTGATTACCTGTAAATACTCACATTCCAACCATTATTTTGTAAATTGAGTTTGTGTCTTTATATGCTCTGTTTGTGAACAGAACTCCCACTCATCTGATGAAGGGACAGCACTCCAAAAGCTTGTTGCTTGTACTACCAAATAAATTTGTTGGACTTTAACCTGGTGTTGTGAGAATTTTTATTGAGAATTAGTTAGCAGATAGGAAATAGTTTGTAGGAAAAAATGGGTCATTTTCAAAGGGCAAGCAGTGATTAGGGAGGTCGCATAGTGATCAGCGCTTGGGCTCCAGCTATTTATATTGAAACATAGAAACTAGAAGCAGTGGCGGGGGGGGGGGGGTCCATTTGGCCTTTTGAGACTGTTCCACCATTCATTTTGATCATGGCTGATCATTGAATTCAATATCCTGATTCCCCCTTTCTTCCCATATTCCTTGATCCCTTTAGCCCCAAAAGATATATCTAATTTCTTCTTGAAATCATGCAACAGTTTGGCCTCAACTACATTCTGCAATAGTTAATTCCATACGTTCACCACCCTCTGAGGGAAGAAATTTCTCCTCACTTCAGTTCTAAAACGTTTACTCCTTATCCTCAAACTATGACTCTTAGCTCTGGACTCTTCCATCATTTAGAACATTCTTTCTGAATATATCCTGTCTAACCCTGTTAGAATTTTATAAGTTTCTATGAGATCTCCTCTTGTTTTTCTAAACTCCAGTGAACATAATCCTAACCAATTTAGTCTCTACTCATATAATAAAGCTTCCATCCCAGCAAATCAGCCTGGTAAACCTTCGCTGCACTCCATGTATAGCAAGTACATTCTTCCTCAGATTAGGACACCAAAACTGCACAGATGTTCCTCACCAACGTCCTATACAATTGCAGCAAAACATCCCTATCCTTAGATTCAAATCCCCTTTCTATGAAAGCCAACATCCCATTTGCCTTCTTTACTGCCTGCTGTATCTGCATGCTTATTTTCAATGACTGATGCACAAGGACTCCAAAGTGCTGTTGAGTATCCAACTCTCTCAATTTACACCCATTCAAGTAATAATCTATCTTCCTATTATTGCTTCCAAGTGGATAACCTCACATTTATCCACATTATACTGGATCTGCCATGCAGATACCCATACACTCAGCCTGTCCAAATTATGCTGAAGCATCTCTACATCCTCCTCACAGCTCACCTTCCCATTCAAATTTGCATCATCTGCAAATTTGGAGATAATACATTCAGTTCCTTCTTCCAGATCATTAATATATAACATGAACAGTTGAGGTCCTAGCACAGATCCCTCTGGAGCCTCACAAGTCACTGATTGCCAATCAGAAAAAGACCCATTAATGCTAACTCTTTGTTTCCTATCTGATAACCAGCTTTACATGAATGATTTAGATGAGGGAACCAAAATTATTATTTTCAAATTCACTGACGACATGAAACTAGTTGGAAATTTGAGTGGTGAGGAGGATTTGACAGGATTCAAGGTGATTTAGACAAGTTGGCCAATATCTAGTCGATACATTATAACATTGATAAATCTAAGTACGGCAGAGTATTGGTGATAGATTGGGAAATGTTGACATACAAAGGCGCTTGGGTATCCTAGTACACCAGTCCTGAAAATAAGCATTTAGGTACAATAGGTAGTTAGGAAGATAAATGGTATATTGACCTCTATAGAAAATAATAACATTCGGACATTCAAGCCTACTTCACCATTCATGATGATCATGGCTGATCATCCAACTCAGTAACCTGATTCTGCCTTCCCCTCATATCCTTTGATTCCCCCCCCCCCCAAATATTATATCTAGTTCTTTCTAGACATTTACAATGTTTTGACCGCAACTTTTCTGTGGTAGCAAATTCCACAGGATGTCCACTCACTGGGTGAATAAATTTTTCCTCACCTGTGTCCTCCAATAGTGACCCCTGGTTCTGGACACCCCACCATCAAGAACACCTTTCTTGTAACCAGCCTGTCTAGTTCTGTTAGAATTTTATAGGTGCCTATGAGATGCCCTTTCATTCTTCTAAATTCCAGTGAATATAGTCCTAACTAACTCAATCTCTCATCATGTGTCAGGCCTGCCATTCCAGGAATCAGTCTGAAAACTCTTCCCTGCACTCTCTCTAGAGCAAGAATATTCTTCCTCAGATAAGGAAACCAAAACTACACACAATCTTCCAGCTGTGGCCTCATCAAGACACTATATAATTATATCAAGACGTTCTTGCTCCTTCACTCAAATCCTCTCGCTATGAAAGCCAACATACCATTTGCCTTTTTTTTAACAAACAGTTCCACCTGCATGCTTACCTTCAATGGCTGGTGTATGAGGACACCCAGGTTTTATTGCAATTTCCCCTCTTTAAATTTAGTCATTTAGATAATCTTCCTTCCCATTTTTGCTACCAAAGGGATAACCTCACATTTATCCAAATTATACTACATTTGCCATTCATTTATCCATTCACTCAAATTGTCCAAATCACACTGAGGGATCTTTGCAACCTGCTCACAATACAACATCCCACTCAGTTTTGTGGCTGTCACCCCACCTCTCACCAACCCCGCCATCCTATCCCACCTGCTCCATACCTACTCATCCTCTAGTCTTACAGGCCTGTCCTGCTGCTACCAGTCTCATAGCTTCATTCACCACCTGCCATGATTTGAGCAACACCTTCACTCCTCTCCAGTCTAGAACTTCTATGATCTGGAACATCCCATCTCCGATCCGGTATCCCCATCCTCTCCAGTTGACCTAGCCCCACCCACATCTCTCTAGCCTTTCCCATCCCTGGTTCCATCCCCTCACCCCCCAACCCCAGATCTTCCTACCTCCCAGCCTATCTTCTCTCCCAGTCTCCTGGTCTCCCCCCTTCCACTCTTCCTGTCTCTCCTTCCTCCCAACATCCTCCCAGTCTCTTGGTCGCCACACCCTCCCAGTCTATCGCCCTCCCGGTGTCCGCTCCCATATCCATTCACCCCACCATCCCAGACTCCTGTCTCCAGTGCCCCCCTCTTCCAGTGTCCCCCTTCCTCATGTCCCCACCCACCCAATATCCTGGCCTCTCCCCCCTCCCTTTCCCTCATTGCCTAAAGCACTTACCTTTGTAACTTCCCTGCTCCTTTTTAATCGTCCCTTTAAGCCTCCCAGGTGCATCTCTTACTCCACACTGATGCAGCTCCTGTCTTACCCAGTTTGTTGGGCAAGGCAGGAGCTTTGGAATCACAGTGGAGGTAAGTTCATTCAGAGTGGCAGTTTGCCACTCTGAGGAAGTTACATGTCTAATAGTTAGACGTCTATTAGGGATTATGGGGAGAGAATGGGAGTATTGTGTTGAGATGGAGGATCAGTCATGATCGTATTGAATGGCGGCCAAGGCTCGAAGGGCCAAATGGCCTACTCCTCCACCTATTTCTATGTAAGACATTATCTGCAAGCAGAAGTATGCAGTTTGAATGATGAATATTACATTGATATAGCGCCGAGAAGGACTTTTCAGACCTGGAATTCAAAAGCAGAAGGGACAGTTCACCGCCCTCCTTTTTCAATGTATACATTGGTAATATTGACAGACCATTCCTAATGCTGATCACTGTTTGTGACCTCAGCTGTCCATTCATCTCTCTTCTGATCTTCCCCCCATGCCCATGGATGCCCATGCACCCACTAACATGCTTCCCGATCACAGAAACATCTTGACTTGCCATCGGTTATTCTACTTATGATCTTAAATTCTCCATTAATGAACCAATCTCAATATACTCAATAAGTATTTTGGTGTGAAACCTTTAACTTGTTTTTTTCTCTCTCTCTTCATAAATGCCAAAAGACCGAAGTATTTTTTGGCACTGTGTTTTTATTGTTAAATAGTTGCACGAATTATTTCACCCCAAGTTGTTGTGATTGACATGATTTGAGGTCACTTGCAACCTTGGCGTTACTTCCACTTTAAACTAGCACCCACTTAAACTAGACTAACGTACACGTGGTACATGCGAATTAATTTGGTTAACTCGATAAAGGAGAATTCTTGATTTTTTTTATTAACACAGCCACAAGTCGGAAATTGCTGCTCTAAAAAGTCGCTATCTCAAAATAAGGGGGTTCCTTCAATACAAAGCGGGCACACACAACGAAAGTTAATTCCCCGCATTGTCCAACTGCTCAAGACGTTTTCAATAAATTATTCTTTTTCAGCGTCCACTGATTTCTCATTTGGTCAGTTTATTTTTTTCAGCCTGTGTCGAATTGGCCTGTATTTTTACTGGGATAAACTCTGATGCTGGCATCAGTGGGGTCACAAGGTCTGCTGTCTGTTGGTTATGTGGATTTGGGAAGCATGGGTGTCACCAACGTATCGCTACAGATTGTGCCAGGCAGCGAGTGGTGGCAGCGCTGGACGATCTGGTTCACGCGGCCGTCATACCGGGAGCCTGGCACCGGCAGGAAGCAAGGCGTCCAGATAAAATTGAAGTTGCGGTTGCTGTTGCTGTACGCGGAGGTGTATTTCAGAAAGATCGGGATTTTCCGAGGCTCCGATTCCTCTTCAACCTGAGCGGCACGGAGGGGATCAGCATAATCGGAAGCTTCGATAGTGATGATCTTCTCATCGATGATTGTAGCCATCACGGTATCTAAGTCCAGGCTGGGAGAGAGAGATAGGTCGTTAGAGAAGCCGCAATAATTGTACCTGCTCAGGCCGGAATCTTCCTTCACCTTCTGCATTTGCTCCCCCGATACGTTCAATTTCCGGCCCGTGATGAAGACTTTGATCTTCTGCGGATCGGTACCGGCCAGGTTTAGAGATAATGAGAAGTTGGGTTGGTTATGGCTTGTGTCGGTCATATCTGACCCAGTGTAAAACGCACGAACCTTTTACTCGTTCAATCGCACGACATCAAAACTAGTCAATCTTACGCCACTGACTTGTAATCGTGAGATCACACAGGCTTGTGTATTTCTGTGATTACATTTGTAACAAATCAAACGCTACAGGGAGTGGCTGAAACAAATGTACAGCACAGGCTGCAAGTACAGTGTCTAGTTACTGTACACACATTTTGGAAGCCAGCGAGTTTATCCACATGGAATTGCGGCTAGCCCCAAAACAGCATTATTTTATTTTCTTTTTATTCATTGATGGAATGTGAGCACTTGACGGCAACCCAAGCATTTATAGAATCATAAAATTCCTACAGAGCAGAAATGCTACATTCAACCTATCAAGTCTGCACTGACAGCAATCCCACCCAGGCTCTACTTTCGCAACCCTATATATTTACCCTGATTATTCCCTGTCAAGAAGGGACAATTTATCATGGCCAATCAACCCAACTCACACACCCTCCCAGTGTGGGAGGAAACCAGAGCAAGTGGAGGAAACCCAATAGGTAGAAATTTCAAGGATTTTGACATAACGATGATGAAGGAATAAATTTCCAAGTCAGGCTGATAAGTAAGTTAGAAAGAAACTTGTATGTGGTGATGTCTCCATGTGTGTGCTGCCTTTGTCCTTCTAAGTGTTTTGAGCTTATGAGTTTGGGAAATGTTTCTGATGAAGTAACTGAAGATTGTTAGGTAGAAGACATTGTCTTGATAAACTCCTGTAGCAATGTCCTGGAATTGATACTTTTGCCCACTAACATCCACAATAACATTCCTATGGGCTAGGTTTGACTCCAAACAATGGACAGATTCCCCCTTATGGATTTCAAATTTGCTCAGGCTTCTTGAGGTCACACTGGATCAAAAGCTGCCTGGGCGTCATTCTCACCCTACTGCGGGAAATCAGCTCCTTTGTCCATGTCTGGGCAACACAGTGGCACAGTGGTTAGTATTGCTGCCTCACAGCCTGAGGAACCTGGCTTCAATTCCCAACTTGGTCACTGACTGTGTGGAGTTTGCAGATTCTCCCCTATCTGTATGGGTTTCCTCCAGGTGCCTTGGTTTCCTCCCACACTCCAAAGATATGCGGGGTAGGTAGATTGGCCATACTAAATTTCCCCTTAGTGTGTGGGGGGGGGGGGCTAGCTAGGGTTATGGGGATAGGGCATCTGTGGTATTATGGTTGCTGCAGATTTGATTAGCTGAGTGACCTTCTTCTGCACTGTATGATTCTATATTTGTGCAAAGGCTGGATCCAGTGACCCTGATGGAATCTGAACTAGACATCAATAAGGAGGTTCCTGATAATATCATTTGATAGGCAGTCTTCCACATTGTCAGGTAGATGGCAGTGTTTTATTGCATTAGAAGAGCTTAACTCTGGAGCATAAACCTTTGGCATGAGTATCAAAATGTCGTCAGCCTCATAGTCTTTGCTGTAACGAGAACACTCAGCCATTTCTTGAATTGTATCACATGGAATAAATTGATGAAGGAGCTAAAAAATGGTTTCACAACATCAGATTAAAGTCCAACAGGTTAATTTGGAATTGTGAGCTTTTGCAGCGCTGCTTCTTTATCAGGTGAGCCATTTGATGAAAGAGCAGCACTCTGAAACCTCTTGATTCCAAATAAACCCCTGTTGGACTTTAACCTGATTTTGTGAGATGTCTTATTGTGCCCAACTCAGTCCAACACCAGCATCTCCACATCAAAAAATGGTTCAACCTGGACAGTACCCTGAAGAATTCCTGGGTCTGTGCAGATTGACCCCAATAAGAATTTAGCAACACCAATTTTAAATCCAACCGATTTATTTGATAGTAAAACTGCGAGCTTTCGACACTCTCGTGTCTTCGTCAGGCATATGCAGTGTTCTGGTCTGCAATCGCACACATATCAACACAGACAGTCACAGATTGCTGATTAGAATGCGAATCCTTACATCTAACCTGCTATTCAAGTGTTAAAGTGGCTAACAATGTGTGTGAAGGGAATCCTGAGCATTGGTTAGAGAATTGTGTATTTTCTCCAGACAGCACAGTAAGTGAGGTTTTTTGCTAACCCAGGCAAGTTACGGGGGTTACAGATAGTGTGTCATGAAGCCAAGATCCCTGTTAAGACCGTCCTCATGTGTGCGGAGCTTGGCTATCAGTCTCTGCTCAGCGACTCTGCGCTGTCGTGTATCACGAAAGCCCCCTTGAAGAACATTTACCCGCAGGTCGGAGGCCGAATGCCCATGACTGCTGAAGTGTTCGCCCACAGGAAGGGAACTGTTTTGCCTGGTGATTGTTGAGCGATGCTCATTCATCCGCTGTCGTAGTGTCTGCATGGTCTCCCCAATGTACCATGCTTCGGGACATCCTTTCTTGCAATGTATTAGGTAGACAACGTTGGCCGAGTTGCAAGAGTATGTACCGTGTACCTGGTGAATGGTATCCTCACATTTGATGATGTCGTCCATGTCTATGATCTGGCATGTCTTGCAGAGGTTGCTGTGGCAGGGTTGTGTAGTATTGTGGTCACTGTTCTCCTGAAGGTTGGGTAGTTTGCTGCGAACAATGATCTGTTTGAGGTTGTGCTGTTGTCTGAAAGCAAGAAGTGGGGGGGTGGGGATGGCCCTAGCGAGATGTTCATCGTCATCAATGATATGTTGAAGACTCCGGAGAAGATGTCGTAGCTTCTCCGCTCCGGGGAAGTACTGGACAACAAAGGGTACTCTGTCCACCGTGTCCCGTGTTCATCTTCTGAGGAGGTCAGTGCGGTTTATCGTTGTGGCACGTCGGAACTGTCGATCGATGAGTCGAGCGCCATATCCTGTTCTCACGAGAGCATCCTTCAGCGTCTGGAGGTGTCTGTCACGATCCTCCTCATCTGAGCAAATTCTGTGTATATGACATCACAGATTGACCCCATACAACCACTTTGTTTAGACTAATATGACCCCAACCAATGGACTTAACCTTTAGTTTTGCTTGAGCTTCTTGATGACAATCAAGGCTCAGACATGGCTTTGCTGTCAAGAATAGACACTGTCAGCTCACCTCTTTAGTTCAGCTTTTCTTTTCCATGTTTGGACTAAGAATGTAATGAGGTCAGGAGCTGAGTGGCCCTTGAAGAATTGACACTGAGCATCAGTGAACAAGTTATTGCTGTGTAAGTGCCATTTGATAGCGCTATTGATAACACCTTCCATAATGTTGCTGATGATTGAAAATGGACTGATAGGGGTGCTAAATTGGCTACATTGGGTTTATCCTGCTTTCTGTAGGCAGGAAATTTTTTACATTGCCAGAGCACAAATCTTTAATACTACTGCCAGAATGCTTTCAGAGCCCATAGCCTTTGCAGTATCCAGTGCCTTTGGCTGATCCTTGATATCACATGGAGTGAATTGAAATGGCTGAAAATTGGCATCAACGATGCAGGGAACCACAGGAGAAAGCTCCGGGGCCTGATGGCATTTACCCCAGACTGCTAAGGGAGGTGAGAGATGACATTGCTGATCCTCTGACGCAAATCTTTGTCTCTTCTTTGGACACAGGTGTGGTCCCAGAGGATTGGAGGATAGCAAATGTAGTACCGTTGTTTAAAAAGGGTCAGAGGGATAACCCAGGGAACTATAGGCCGGTGAACTTGACTTCAGTTATAGGTAAACTAATGGAGAGGATCCTCAGGGACAGGATGTATGAACATCTGGAGTGCTGCGATCTGATCAGGGATATGCAGCATGGCTTCGTTAAGGGGAGGTCGTGCCTTACGAATCTAGTGGAATTTTTTGAAGAGGTGACAAAAACGGTTGATGAAGGACAAGCCGTTGATGTCGTCTACATGGATTTCAGTAAGGCGTTTGACAAGGTTCCCCATGGTAGGCTGATAAAAAAGGTGAAGGCGCATGGGATACAGGGCCAGGTATGTAGATGGGTTGAGAACTGGCTTGGGAGGAGGAGACAGCGGGTATTAGTGGAAGGCTCTTTTTCCAACTGGAGGTCAGTCACTAGTGGTGTGCCACAGGGCTCAGTACTAGGACCTCTTCTATTTGTGGTTTATATAAATGACTTGGAAGAGGGGGTAGGTGGTGTGATCAGCAAATTTGCTGATGACACTAAGATGCTTGGATTGGCAGGAACTGAGGAGCAGTGCCAGGCAATACAACAGGACATAGATAGGCTGGTAGATTGGGCAGATAGATGGCAAATGGAATTTAATCCGGATAAATGCGAGGTGATGCATTTTGGCCGGAAAAATGTAGCGGGGAGTTATAGGATAAAAGGTAAAACTATCCGGAGTATAGAGATGCAGAGAGACCTGGGGGTGCAGGTTCACAAGTCTCTAAAGGTGTCAGTACAGGTGGAGAATGTGATAAAGAAAGCGTATGGTATGTTAGCCTTCATAGGAAGAGGTATAGAATACAAGAGTAGGAGTCTAATGTTGCAAGTGTATAGAACGTTGGTTAGGCCTCACTTGGAGTACTGCGTCCAGTTCTGGTCGCCTTACTACCGGAAAGATGTGGAGGCCCTGGAGAGAGTGCAGAGGAGATTTACCAGGATGCTGCCTGGTATGGAAAGGCTGTCTTACGAGGAAAGATTGAATGCACTGGGGTTGTTTTCCCTTGAAAGACGTCGGCTGAGAGGGGATCTATTAGAGATATATAAGATTATGAGGAGTATAGATAGAGTAAGTGGTGGTAAGCTTTTTCCACCATTACAAAAGGATAGAACGAGGGGTCACGGCCTTAGGGTGAGGGGGGCTATGTATAAGACGAATATTAGAGGGCATTTTTTCACACAAAGGGTAGTGGGGGTGTGGAATGCACTACCGAGTAAGGTGGTGGGAGCAGGCATGCTAGGGTTGTTTAAGGGTCTCTTGGACAGCCACATGAGCGGTCTGCAGATAGAGGGATATAGTAGGACTGTTTAAATATCCTATTTGTTTCCACAGGATGTTCGGTCCACCTTGTTGACCAACAAGGTGCATGCATTCGGCAGGTCGTGCGAGAGCTGCTCTTGGATGTTGCTTCAGGAGTGGCCTAGTGCTTCACGTCGTTAGTGTATGCTTAAACTGGACCATCTGATGGGCAACATGACAGCTCAGGGACTATCGCTGTTGCTGTGCAGACACATGGATTTGGGCCTGTGTCTGCGGGAGTTTGCGCGTTCTCCCCGTGGTTGCGTGGGTTTTCTCCGGGTGCTCCGGTTTCCTCCCACATTCCAAAAATGTGCTCTTAAGCTGATTGGGTAACAAATTGGTCCCTATATGTCATTAAGACGTTAGGACGGCGGCGCGGGCTCGTTGGGCCGAAGGGCCTGTTTCCGGTGCTGTGTTGTTCTTTGTTCTTTGTTGTTCTTTGAGAAGGCCAGACATTTCCAGCTGAAAATGGTTGTAAGCACTTCAGCCTTATCTTTATAGATTATGGATGAATTTATCTGTAACTGTTTTACTGATTCTTTGACCAAAATACTGTTTAAAGATAAAACTCTGCATTCAGGAGGGACAAATAAAATTCTGTTAAAGGCTGGTGATTTTTAGAGAGGTAACTTCTAACTCTCTAACTTTTCTAGCTCTAACTTCCAAGCTGAAATAGCAACCACAATTGTGTATAACAACTTTCTAAAATGGGCCATCAATTATTATGGTAGTGATTGATTAATAGTTGAAATGGAACTGATTAGAGAGCAGTCATGAGGATGGATCATGGAATCCCTACAGTGCAGTAGAATCCCTTCGGCCCATCAAGGCTACACCGACTCTGTGACAGAGTACCTTACCCAGGTCCCAACCTATCCCTCTAACCTCACACATTTGCCATGGCTAATCCATCTAAACTACACATTTGGGACACTAAGGGGCAATGAAGAGAGCAGAAAAACAGAATATCTCTCCAAGATGTTAATTGAGGGAAATGGGAGAAGGATATATGCATTCGGGCTCAGTGAAGAAAATAATTGGATCCATTAGGTCATTTGGTGAAGGAAAGAGTAAATAAAGGAAAGGGGATTTTAAAAGAACAATGAACTTAGAAGACAGTGAAAAGAGAATGATATTATTAAATAGATATACATATAATAGATATACGTATATCTAGCTTGAGTAACAAATGAAAATGATAAAGAAAAAAGAAAAGGGAAAAGGAAGAGAATGATGATGTTACTCTGTCCAATGACAGGACAAGTTACACAAGGTCCATTTGGAACTACTAACTACTGCCTAGATGTTGTAATGTGCTGATTCCAGCAGTGTGATAATAAAATATTTGTTGCAACCAATTAGTATCAGATCTGAATTTTTTGTAGAAATCTAACATGGTTCATAATGCCTGTACTAATGCTAATTCCAGTTCTTAAAAATGTAATTAACTGAATTAAATCCCCCAGTTGGAGTTAAATTCATATCTAAAAATCATAGTCAATATTTTGGGGTTACTAGTTGAATAACATAGCTATATGCTACAATACCTTTTATACATGGGAGAGTAAAGTTTGATTTGAGAATAAATGCAAGATTCCAGAAAATCCTATATAGATATTGGCAAGATATACCTATTCAGTTTTGAATTAAACTCAGACAACCTCATTTCAAGAAAGCTAAATGGAGGCTGCCACATTAAGAATAATACACATTATTAAGAATGTATGTGAAATACAATAATTTCTTTTCACAAACCCTGAAGTACTTGAATTATTTATGCCCGGCAGGGAATTTGGGATGCCAAGTATTCAGTGCCTATATTTGTATGAAAAACCATTATAAACTGTGTACTACCACCTAACTTTTATGGCATACCATGCAAATCAAATATCATCTTTACATTTGCATGTTACTTCAGGACCAACCAGCCTCATAAATTGAGGGAAATGTGACAGATGACTGCCTATTTCTTATAAAGAAAATACTCCTTGAACTGTGGTGAGAGAGGCAACAGAGAGTTAATTACCATAGGTTCACTATGAATTTCTAGATCTCTTTTTTCTCTTACTGCATTTTGCAAAGATTTTTAGTCAATTAAATGGCAAAACCCTCATTTCACTTCTCCTAAACATGATGTGAACTGTGTTCCTTGGTAACCAATTGCAAATATTACTTTGTCTAGACGGGTCTGAGAATGAAGAAGCAGGTTGCAGTCTGTCAAATTCAAATATCCGCCCAGAGATATCCACTCCAAAGGAATTAGTGAGCCAGAAATAATTCACGGGAAGAAACAAGGAGCGTGAGCATGTACGATTTACTGCTATTGAAATCTGAGGAGAAAATCATCACTAATGCAGAGGTGTGGGAGGCAATTTACTGTCAACTATTTACTAATATTTTCTCAGGATCTTCATCTCTTTAACCCAAATTGACTGCTTTCTCCATTGAACTTAAATAGATAATGCTCAGGTTTACTCTTGAAAATTGATTTTTGTTTTACACAGAGTGATGGATTAAATTTAAGGCCTTAAATGACTGACACAAATGGTGAGCAACAGATTTTCAATCACATCAAAAAAGTAATATTCTGAATATATCTCTGCTTTACAACTTGAATACTTTTCTGTGACCTGCTGCTGACAGCTTAGTTTATACAGCAATGTTCTCACAAGAGTAAAAGAACAAAAAAAAGTACAACACAGGAACATGCCATCTGGCCCTCCAAGCCCATGCTGATCCTGATGATCTAACTAAACTAAACCTTCTGCCCTCACTCAGTCCATATCCCCCTATTCCCTCGCTAATCATATATCCATCCAGATAATTTTTAAATGTTGCTAATGTGCCTGCTTCTGTCACATCCTCAGGCAGTGCATTCCTACCACTCTGTATGAAAAACATCGCCAGCATATCTCTTTGCTCCTCTCATCTTGAAGTTATGCCTCTGTTCTAATTGATACTTACACTCTGGTAGAAAGCCTCTAACTGTCTATGCCTCTCTTAAGTTTATAGATGGCTATCAGGTTTCCCCTCAACCTATGTCTTCCCAGTGAAAACAATCGTAGTTTTTTCAACCTCTCTTCATAGTCAATGCTCTGGATACCCGCTAGCATTCTAATGAACCTTCTTTACACTATTTCCAATTTTTCCATGTCCTTCTGCTAATATGGTGACCAAAACTGCATGCTATGCTCCAAATGTGGCCTAACCAAGGTTTTATATTCTGTCAGATCTGCTGAACCTTTCCAGCATTTTCTGGTTTTATTTCAGATTCCAGCATCTGCAGTATTTTGCCTTTATATTAGGCCCAGTTGATATCTACTCAGGTCATTCATTCAGAAAGTTATAGATTGAAGGCAGGCCCACCCAGAAACCTTCAGCACACAAATCTAAGTTGATACTCCAATGCAGTATTGAGGGAATTTGCACTGTCAGAAGTGCTGTCCTTTGGACTGAGACAGTGGACGTGATTTTACCATTGCTTCAAACTTGATAAAGTTGAGCAGAAGGCCATTAACGAGATCTGTGCCTATGCAGGTACCCATTTCACCAAGGCCCGAAAATGGTCGCGACCCGAATTACATCTGAGATGGGCGCAACGGCATTTGCATGTATTTAAATTGAACTAGTGGACTGTCCACCTAACTTCCCTTTATTTCCCCATTCTTGTACTCAATAGTCACACCGTAACATGCTGGCAAAACCACATTATGACAAACTTCCAACTGATCACACATTTTACCAACCCACACGGTGTAAGCAAATAAACACAGCTCACTGCAACCAAGTGGAAGGATGAATTTTATTGCTGAGGATTGGGCAATAGATGTCCCTAATTGAAAAGTGACGCGAAATGAACTGCTCTAATGCAACAAAACAAAACAAAGTCGTAATGTGCATGAAGTGTTCCCTTTTGCACCGACTGCAATACCAATTGACGCTTCCAGGTGGAAATGAATGGAAATATGGTGTTGTTGTGCGTGGATAGCCAAATTAACCCTTTGTTTTCTTTACATCTCGTCTTGGGTAAGTTTCAATTGAGAGGGTGATTTTTTTTCCCCCGGCTCCCATCTGCCTAGCAGGAAGCAGCCTGGCTTCACTCATGCTTTGATTTGGGAAAGCTTATGCTACTTGGAGAATAGCTGCACAGACTCCCGGGCAATGGGTGATGGCAGACATTGACAAGTTTACTCTTGGATTCACAGCGGGTTCCAGGGATCGGGAAAAGGCAGGGCGTCCAGAAACCCCGCTCTTTGTTCTCCTCTGCCAAGGGATTAGAGGCGGTGGTATATTTGTATACAATTGGAAGCATTCTGGGGTGGAATAAATCATCATCCTTATCCTGCACCTCCACCAATACCCCTATGTCATAATGGTAAGCCTCGATAGTGATCATTACATCGTCCGTAATAGTAGCGGTAAGAGTGTTTAAATCCACGTTTGGAGGGAGACGAAGTTCATTAGAAAAGCCACAGTAGTTGTATCTGCTGATACCCAACTCTCCCTGCTTGAACTTCCGTACATGTTGACCACTGATCTCCAATTTTCTGCCGGTAATGGTCACTTTCACGCTCTGCGGATCAATCCCTGCCACGTTTAAGCAGAGCGAGAATTTCTCGCTTTTCTTAAGGTGCTGAGCAGAAGCGGAGTCCTGCCCCTGGTCACGTTCTAGAGTTTTCGTCGATGCCATAACAATAGCTCCTAACTTTCTGAAAAGGGTGGGTACATCGGGATAAGGACTAAGTGCATTTCCTTACGGCACAGATTTGGGTCAGCGTCAGACCTGTTTGTTTTATACCTCTGTGATGAAAGTGACTATTATAACAAATTTAAATCATTAAGTAACTTCATTGATCGGGATATATAGGATAAGGAGGCAAGTGTAATATCGAAAACGTATGTTAAGGGTACAAAATGTACTGAGCCTGCACTGTACGTGGCTGGCATCCTGAGAAAGTTAGAATCATAGAATTATGTATGAACATAGAATCAGTTTATTAAACTATTAACACATTCTGCTTTCTTACCTTTATGCCACTATCAACACCTTCTTTAGTCTTCACCACTACCATTCCCTTTGTCATGGACCCAATGCATCCTTATCAAATCTCTCCAAGCCTCCACCTATCACTGACCTATTTTGCTCCACCAGCTCTTAAACAGTATAAAAATGAAGACATTTCATTTTCTGTCTTCACAAATGCTGCCAGAATTGCTGAGTTTTTCCAGCTTCTTTGTTTTCATTTTGGATTTCCAGCATCTGCAGTATTTTGCTTTTATCATAGATTTATTATAGCACAGAAAGAAGCCAATCAGCCCACCAAGTCCATGCTGGTTTTCAAAAGAGTAATCCAGTCAGTGCTATCCCTCCACTGTATCCCTGTAGCATTCTAAAGTTTATTTCCCTCATATGCCCATCTTATCTCCATTTGAGATCATTTGTCATCTGCATTTATATCATTCTGGTGAATAGCGAGTTTGTGATCTTTACCACTGACTGCATAGAAATCTTCTTTCCTGCATCCTCCCTGCACCTCTTGCCCAAAACTTTCTATTTATTTCCCCATCTGTCTCTTTGTACCATCAGCTAATGGAAACAATGGGCAGAATTTTACCTGCTCGTCTGCCCAAGTTTCGCATGATCCCACCCGAGGTCAATGGAGAATGCTGTTCTCTGAGCCAAGCCCACCCTGGAATTGGGGCTGGCATGCCGGTAAAATTCCAGCCAATGTTTCTTTGTCAACTTCATCTAAACGTGTCATTTGATTGGAATTAGAGTATTTTAATTATTTTGATTTACTTTGGGGCCATGGTGAAACATGGAGATAAAATCAGATTTCTTAGAATCATTGAATCCTGATAGTGCAGAAGGAGACCATTCAGCCCATCAAGTCGGCACTAATCACAATCCCAGCCAGGCTCTATCCCCGTAACCCCACATATTTAGCCTGCTGAATCCCCTGACACTGAGAGGCAATTTATCATGGCCAATCCACCTAACTCACACATCTTTTGAACACTAAAGGACAATTTAGCATGGACAATCCACTTGACCTGCACAGCAGGGAGGAAACTGGAGCACCCAGAAGAAACCCATGCAGACACAGAGAATTGTTGCAGACTCTGCAAAGACAGTGATCCAAGCTGAGAATTGAACCTGGGTCTCTGGTGCTGTGAGGCAGCAGTGCTAACCACTGTGCCACTGTGGCACCATGTGACATAATCTGTCATAATTTATATCCTTTCCCCAAAATGATCTCAGCTCTTCTATTATCCTTTTTCATGCTGTCATTTTGCCATGATACCATTTACACCATTGACTTCAATCCTACTAAACAACTTACCATATAAGTCCTCTTCAGGGTAAATGGTTCCTTCTCCTCAGGTATGACTCCCACTCTTCAAAATTCCACTGATATATGTTGTTACTAGCTACCATGGTGCCTTCAATCTTTTTCTTACAATGTAACTGAGGCCACCTTCAAAAATTTGTGTCCATTTCCCCCAGTAAATATCTATTTGGGAATGTTTCATTACATCTGTTATCCTGCAACAGAACCAAAATGACTTTCACCTGTGCTACAAATGATTTTGTCTGTGGTTTTGAAGCATTGTCCTTAATCGCAAATTTGAAATATTTGAACATGTTTCTTCCTCCAATGGCTTTATTGATTAGCCAATGTGGTTCTACTTTTTCCAATCTGATCATTGCCAGAGTATCTCCAACAATGATTTCTCTTTCACTGCTACACCATTATCTTCAGCTTCTCCTAAAAATCTTCCCTTCCTCATCTACTTGCTATATCTTGGCAACTTTATCCATCACCAGGAAGTTAGCTGTCACTTGTATTCTCTGTCTTGCCAGATGGTTTGTTTGATATTAGAATCATAGAACCTTACAGTGCAAAAAGAGGCCCTTCATCCCATTAAGTCTACACCGAACACAATCCCACCCCAGGTCCTACCCCCAGATCCCTACATATTATACCCACTAATCCCTCTAACCTATGCATCCCTGGACACTAAGGGACAATTTCTTAGCATGGCCTATCAACCTAACCTGCACATCTTTGGACTGTGGGAGGAAACCAGAGTATCCAGAGGAAATCCATGCAGACACGAGGAGAATGTGCCAACTCCACACAGATAGTGACCCGAGCCGGAAATCGAACCAGGACCCTGGAGCTGTGTAGCGGCACTGCTAACCACTGTGCTACCTTGCCACCTCATGGTAGCAAAACATTATTCAGCTTTGATAATCTCCGGTTTACTCCAGTTAAATAATGAGAGGAATGAATTCGTCATCAATATATCTCATTGTTGTCATCAATTCAATTCACCTTTCTAATCAAATCTCAGTCTGGACTAGACTAGTCTTGGCATTCTGTTCAATCTTGAGCTGAGCTCCCAACTTGAGTTTTCCATCACAAACATGGAATATTGCTGCCTTTGTGCCTCATTCAGCTTGTCTGCTACTGAAATTCTCATCCATAGCTGTGCTAACTCTAAACTTGATTACTTAAAAATTCTCCTGTTCCACCTTCTGTAAAGTTCAGCTCATCCAAAACTGCTGCTGGGATCTCATCATGCACCATCTGCTTCAGCTCAAAACTATCACTTTTGCTTTGAGTCAAAAGGTTGTGAGTTCAAACTGTACTTTAAGACTTGAACAGAGATTCTGGACTGAAAATGAAATGGAACACGGAAAGTATTGCACTTGTGGAAGTGTTATCTCTCAAAATTGAGAACAGTTTGCCTTTTCAGGTGGATGCAATAAAGCAGGCGTATTCCTCCTTTAGAAATGGTCACATATTTCAGTGCTGTTGAACATTTCTCTTTAGCTGCCATATTTTCTTACAACTCACAATATGATCTAACAATATTTCATTGGCTGTAGAGAATCTCGGCACAATTTGGAATCATCAAAAGCATTAAATGTATAAACACAAACTCAATTTTCTTTCAAGACTTGCTGGCCCAATCCTTTCAGATTTCCATTGGCCTTCCATTCACTTAAAGAAAAAGTCACAATCTTTTCTGTTCCTATCTCAAAACCTACTCCAAGCTTATAAAAAATTCTCTCACTTTCATTCTTCATTCTTCTGATTTTGGCTTCTTGTTTTTCTTCATTTTGCTTCACAGTTGGCAACCATGTCTTATAAAACTATAAAACATAGGAGCAAAATTAGGCCATTCGGCCCATTGAGTCTGATCTGTCATTCAATCACGGTTGATATTTTTCTCATCCACATTCTCCTGCCTTTTCCCCATAACCCCTGATCCCCGTATTAATCAAGAATCTATCTACCTCTGTCTTAAAGACACTCAATGACCTGGCCTCCACAGCATTCTATGGCAAAGGGTTCTACACATTTACTACTCTCTGGCTGACCTCCTCATCTCTGTTTTAAAAGATCGTCCCTTAGAGCCCTGTGGTTCTATTTTTTGTACTAGTGGAAACATCCTCTCCATGTCCAATCTATCTAAGCCTTGCAGTATCCCATAAGTTTCAATAAGATGCTCCCCTCATCTTCTAAACTACAATGAGTACAGACCCAGTATCCTCAAACATTCCTCATACGACAAGTTCTTCATGGCAGGGATCATTCTTGTGAACCTTCTCTGGATAATTTCCAAGGCCAGCTCATCTTTCCTTAAATATGAGACTCACAACTGCTCACAGTACTTCAAATGGGCTCTGATCGGAGCCTTATACGCCTCAGAAGTGCATCCCTATGTCTGTAATCTAGCCCTCTCACCATTAATGTGAATATTGCATTTACCTTCCTAACTGCTGACTGAACCTGTTGGTTAACCTTAAAAAAATCTTGAACAATGATTCCTAAGTCCTTTTGCGTTTCTGATTTCGTAAGCATTTCCTATTTAGAAAATAGTCTATGCTTCCATTCCTCCTTCCAAAGTGCATAACCTCAGCTTTTCCACATTGTATTCCATCTATCACTTCTTTGCCCACTCTCTTAACCTGTCCAAGTCCTTCTGCAGTCCCCTTGCGTCCTCAATACTATTGGTCCCTCTACCTGTTTTCAGCTCCCTAAGCCCCATATTTTGAAAATCTCTCCTGAGTTGTTCCCCATTCCTGTCTGTTTTTTAACCAATCATTTAGTTCTCATAATAACAGTTTCATCCAATATTTGGACTTAGTTTGATTTTAACCTGACATTGTCCCATCAATGGCATTATATAAATGCAAATTGTTGATAAAAGCTAAGAATTGGGCTTACTGTTCAGTATGTTACTAAATTACTTGTTAATAAACCTTTAGTTAAATTACTAACTGTTCACTATAGTGAATTTCACAAAACCAACGATGATTACTGTGCCATGAAATCAGCTTAATTTGCAGTTTAGGATTCCATTAGAATTCTTTTTAATAGAATGTTTGAAGATCCTGCCTATTATGACATTTGTAGAATACTGGTTGATTGTTTCCATGAAAACATTTTCTCATTTTATGTGTTAAGAACAGTTACAAATTTGATGAGTGATAGTTATGTTTGGAAGGCGATCAAAAAAACATTTTTTGGGACGTGTACAGAAATCTTAAAAGGTAAAAAAACATAAACAGTACAGTTTTTAAGTGTCAATATTGCATTCATGCTGGGTAATTACTGTTAATGATAGCAACAAATCATTTAATATTGAATTTGCATTCGTACTGTGTTACATTAAAAGTTGCATATAACAGGGCTGACAATGCCCGAAAGCACATCATAGATACTTTTACTGTTAAGTTCTTTTTATGATTGACCTAGTTTTGGCATACTTCTGACTGCTTTGGAATCCATTACAAAAGACCATTCTCTCATCATCAACAACCTTTATTTGTAAGTTATCCTTCATTGACATATGTATGAATAACTTTTTCAGCAATTACATATATGTTTGTGACAATCAATGGTAAGATTTCTGGTAATGCGCACAGGCACCAGATCTGCCAAGATTCTTGGCCTCAGAATGGCGTGAATCAGCAACCAGCAAGGTCCTGTCTTACTGTATGAGGATGTCCTTGATTTCTTTCTTGGAGGCTTTGTCTATATATTTCTGATAGTACATCACAAATGCTCTAGAAAGGGATTGACGGACAGCATAGATTTGAATTATATGACCACTGCCTCTCACACAAAGTCTAATGTTGACTCTGGCAAATCTTTCCTTGCCCAACACAGAACTGGTTGAAACTGTAAGCCATTTAACCTTCCATTTACTTTGATAATATAATTTTCTCTTTTACAGTGGGCAATATGTTTGTTACAAATATTTGGGGAAAAAAGAGGATGTAACTCAATTAATAGGTTTAAAATCTTAAAATCACCCAATTTTTACAATTTTCTTGGTCATTTCAATAAAATATTGATCGCTAAATTTAGTTACAAATTAATTGTGAGGGAAACTCCTGAATAAAATCAAAACTTTTCCCAGTGATTATAATCTTCAACAACCAAAGTTCCTCTGAGGATCAATTAATCGTGTTTTATACAGTGCTGACCCTGGATCAAAAGCTGATCTCGACTCAAAATATATCTGTAGGACTAACATTGTTGAGATGGAACTCAGCATGTTACTCTCAAACATCTAAAATTGATCAATATTTTGAAATTATTGCCATTTAGCGACTTGACAGCTTAAAGTGAAAAGCACTTGTCTCTGATTTCTCTCAGGATAAAGATTTCTATCAGTTCTAACACTTTTCAAAATCAAGAATTGTTAAACCAACCACACACAATAGGAAGGAATTATATGGCCTTGCTTGACCTGAGAACAAAACATCCTGCTTGAGGTCAATAGATCTTTCCATTGTTCGCCCTTCACTGACTCCAATTCCATTGTGGATGGGGCGGCAGATTTGGATGGAATTTTAGAGGATTGTTTATGTGTCTAGCTAGCGTGAAAATGGAAGGTTCCTATTCCATTTTTTAGTTAAGTTTTCGTGCCCAATGTTATGTGTTTAGTCACTGAAAAAATAGTCTAGACCATTTCTAGCTGTTGCAGGCAGTGGGTGGTGTTTAATTCGCCAACCAGCCTATAGAGAGATCTACTGCAAATGTGCAGACCTCTGATTATGAGCAACTGCAGGGGTCTGATAGAGGGAGAGTCAAGCCCCTGCTGCTGCAGGTAGCTTCAACCTGCTCCTCTCCCTCAATCACAGGGGTCCTCGGCCGATCACAAATACCACTGTGCATAGGCATCTAGCCCCTATCACACTCTCTCCCCTCCATTGCCTAGGCTCATTGGCTTCCCCATCTCCAGATCTGATCAGCAGCAGTCCCATTCTCCTCCTGATCTGATCCTATTGTAGATGATGCAGCAGGCCCCTATGATCTGATTCCTTCATGCCGACCCCTCCATAGGCCATGCCCACCCTCTGCTGCTAGGCCCTGCCCCCATGGGGCCTATCTCCAGGCCTCACTCCTGGAACTGCCTACCAGATGGTGCCAATGTGTTCACTGGGCATTGTCCATGTGCCAGTCTGGCAGTACCAAGGTGTCAAGGTGGCACTGTCAGTTTGCACTTCCAAAGAGTCATCCCTTTTTGCCCTCAGCCTCATGGGGTGGGGGGAGGCCTCAATCGCCTCCAGTTCCACTAGCAAGGGCAACATGACTGTTCCCTCTTCATGGGGAGCAGATGTTTTCCTCGTTGGAGAGAACTTCTCCCAGCAAGGCCTTAAAGGCAACTGAGCATGGATGATTGAACTGGGCTCACTTAACACATGCTAATGAACATTTAAATATATTTAAATGAATTATTCAGCCTCTTGCCATTTCCGGTGAGAGGCTGACCTTGCCGTAGATCCAGCTCTCATAAAATAGTTACAGTCGAGAATCGAGCATGATCCTGATTTTTTGGCTCTCATGTGATCTTACCGGCTTGCTCCACTGGAGACGCAATGGTAAAATTCCACCCAGTGAGTCTTTCTTGGTAAACTTCTCTTCAATGTTACTTGAAAACTTTAAACTAAGGCCACAAAGGAAATTGCTTGACAATAAACATCTCACATTGTCTAAATCTCTCCTGAATGATATATCAAAAGTGATGGGGTTGAGAGTGTACTGTGTAAAAAAGTAATGGTGTAAATTCAATACAGAAATTGCAGCCCAAAGTTTAAACTGAATATGTCGGCTCATGGTACCTATGCCTACTCTGAACGGGCTATCCAAATAGAACAGAATCATAGAATCTACAGGGTAGAAGGAGGCCATTCGGTCCATTGAGTCTGCACCAACTACAATCCTACCCAGCCTCTATCCCCATAACCCCATGTATTTACACTAGATGACCACCCTGACACTAAGAGGCAATTTAGCATGGCCCCTCGAGGGCCATTTCCTCTACAGAGAAAATAGTTACTAAAGTAGTTCCTGTGATGAGGGTCACAGTTGTGAATGTAGATAGGAGAAGCTCAGAGCAGAGAGGATTAAGAGATTTGTTAGACATGTTTAGAATCATAAGGTAGGATAACTAAAACCTTAGTTTGGCCTCAACTGGAGAACTGTTTTCAATTCTGTGCAATTTAAAAATTATGTGAATGTGTTGAGGAGAGGGCAGAAAGATTTTCGAGAATGGCTCCAAGCAAAAGAAACTTCAGTTATAAGGATAGATTGGAGAAGCCGGAGTTGTTCTCTTGAGACAAGAGAAGGTTGAAAGGAGATTTGAGTAAAATGTTCAACATCATGGTTGGTCTGGATAGATTAGTAGGAAAAAACTGCTCGTTGTTGGAAAGTTCCAGAGGGTACTGAGTTAGTTGTATTTGGCAAAAGAATCTAAGGTAACATGCGGAAAATATTTTTTATGGAATGCATTGCCAAAATGTGGCGGAGGTAGATTCAATCTTGTCTTTCAAAATGGAATTGGATATTTATCTAAAGAGAAGAGATTTGCAGGGTTATGGGTTAAAGGTTGGGAAGTAGGATTATCTGAGTTTTTCTCCCAGATAGCTGTCACTAGCACAATGGACCAAATAGCCTCCTTCTGTGCTGTAGCCATTCTTTGATTCTAAGATACATCTTTCTCTTTTGTTAGAGATCCTATAGGTTAATAAAGACAGTTGCAAAGTACTCATTTTTTTCAAAGGCTCGTTTCATTAAATTTATGAAAGTACATTACATTTTGGTTCATATTCAACACTACATAAAACATAATACAGTTCAGCTTCTTTTAATATAGTACAAGGCTCTCTCAGGTGCCTCATTACACTTCTGGTTACAGCTTATGTTTACAATTAATGACTAACATTCTGTAGTGCACACTGCCTGAGGACTTTTCTATCGGTTTCAGGCTCTCTTGCCAGAATTTTACCGCCTCGCTGGCGTAAGCCTAAGGCCAATGGAGAATGCTGTTCTGCGAGCCTTGCCCACCGCCGAATCGGGATGGCTAAGCTGGTAAAATGCCGGCCTCTGTGTACAAGGGCTGGATGGATCTATGGACTATGGATCTTCCCTATGGCTTTGTGGCAGCTGTCCAAATTTTTAGTTTGTCTCTGACCTTGTAATGATAGATGTTTGAATGAATCAGTCTGCAATATCCAGCCAGGGACAACTCTTTGCACTGGAAATCCAGGTTTGGGCAGACCAAAGTGTGTAATTCATTAAGTTGATGACCATCCAGTTGATGGCTCAGTGTGTATCCTTGGGAACAATCCATAGAACATTGGCACATCCACCCTGATGGACTAGGCAAAAGATTTCATACAATACATAATTTACTATTTACATTTATTATGTGAATGCAGAAACTTTATGCTGTTCAATACATTTGAATAGTGAACCAGATGATAAGATTCTGTATTTGTAAATGTATTGTTGGAGTGATGATTCTTAAAATACAACTTTTGCATTTCTGTATTTAATTACATATTTCTTCTTTGCTTGCACTTATAGTGTGATTTATGCACAGTAATATTAATCTTACTGTTATTCAAGGCCACTATATGTACAGTCCAATGCATAATTTTTTTGATAGATGTAGGCTGTGAGCATGAGCAGTAATAGGATTTTAACTGTTATGACACCCCACTTTGGTTCCACCCACTTGGCACTGCCCTAGAACAGTTATGGTGCTTGGTGAGGGACAGTGTCAGGATGCTCAGTGGGTATTGCTAGGATGCACACTGGGCAGTTTCAGTGTGCCAGGTAGGTAGTGCCAGGGTGCTAGGCAGGCACTGCTGATGGATACTGTCCGGCCTTGTCCCTGACCACCTGAGAGTTTCATCACATCTGGCCCCCCCGTATTGGTAAATGAACCCAGGTAATAGCACCTGGGAATTGTTAATGACATTTAAATTATGTCATTAATATTTAAATTACCTTTAAATTGAAGCCAATTTCTCCAGCAGAACAGTGTCAGTACAGTTGGGGGATGTGGAAAACCATGAACTTTTTTTTGTCCCACATCCAATCTTACCACCTCGCCTCGCCGAAAGTTGGGCAGAAAGATTGTAAAATTGCATTCAAAGGCTATGATGCTTTCTATAAAAATATTATCCTAAGCACTCACCCTATATTAGAGTTGCAGGTGTTTCAGAAGCAATAGATTCTGTCCACATTGTGAAATCAGAATATGTGAAATAATTTGTATACTACATTGCATTAATACAAAGCAGAATTGAAGTTGGCAATCGTGTTAAGCAGCAGATGTAGATAGATCTGTTAACCTTAATGATGTAAAAATGACAGCTGACTTATGTGGCTATTTTACATTACCACATAGTCAAAACTATGCTCAGTATGATTGTCCCTTCTTATTTTGATTATTTTTCTTAGGTCATTGAACTCCTTCCAAAACTAAATTGTTGTATAAGAATTAGAAAAGGGGACAATGACTGGTATCTTATAGTATCTTCCTTAAGTCAACTTTTAGTTCGTAATTCTCTTTCAGTGCCAAGTAAAAGCTCTCTTGCTCCCTGTATTTAGACCAACAGCACCTGCTATTTTTATTTGCTCAATGCTTGAGGTTTCCTTCCCTCACTTCCAAAATGGCTGCCTTGCGCCTTTAAGATGCTGCAGCCACTTTAATGCTGCAGCAGTGGCAGGTTACATGGCCTTCCATCAACAAATCAATAATCAATCGAGGCACAAATAGCTCTTGGAAGCATGACCACAATATTATAGTGAAGCTGACTGAGGGAAATAAGATGGGAATGACATAGTGTTACATGAACAAAAATATATTCCTTATATAATTCTTAATTATTCTGTCACAGAGAAAAATCAAACATCTAGAACATATGAAAACAAGTTATAATTTATGATATACCTTAATTGGAAGGTATTTGCCATTTTTCACTGCTCGCCATGATATTGTTTATCTATGACATCGTTTTGTGTAATCAGCCAAGAGTGACAGGAAACTATCCAGTGATGTCAATTTGCACTGTGATGTCACACCAGTGGAGATAATTTACATTTCCGTTGATATCCCCAAATAAATGTGTGCCATTACAGTAGAGGGCATAATGTTGGCAAGTCCATCATAAAACTCTGTTAAATTAATGTTATGAGAACACACAATGGATTATTGGAGGTGAGTAACAAGCCTATGACATAATTGGTCTTTAGTCAATTAATTCATAAATAATATGAGAAATTTCTAACTGTTATGAATTGATACACAAGATGAACCAAATTGAAGACTTGATGGATTACTATCATGTCACCAGCATGACTGCTATTGATTAACAAAGGATAATAAAGGGACTTATTTTGTTGAAAAATAATGATAAAGAGCTATCAAGATCAGATTATATTCCTGAAAGAATTATACCAAGGCACACATTGTATTTGAAGTTTTTTGAAAGACCAGTGGCAATGCAAAGGTCCCTGTACTGCAATATGATAATGAGATTTACAATTAGTGCTAAATGGTTAGGGGTTGGAGACCATCATTAACAATACATGGAAAATGGCAGAAACCATCACCGACAGTAGTATTGTTATTGGCACATTACTGCTGGAATACGTAGATCAATTAGCATCTGTAAAAATGGTCACCGATTGAGTGTATACCCTTAGCCTGAAATGAGGGATAAGCAGCATCAAAATTATGAAAAACATTTGTAATCATTTCTTCAATGCTGGTAGATTCATTCACTACAACCCCTGTTGTAGATAAAAATGGGAAGGAGATATGGCTCAAATCTGAAATTAAAAAAGTCAATGTTGGGGCCTTTTGTCCTTCGCTTATATATCTGATTTCACTTGTTTTCTTCAAAGTTAGGAAAACAAATCATTGCATCATCCATTAATTTGTAGCCAGTTTTTCAAATGTTTGCATCTTGATCATTGATAAATACTGTCAAACTATATCTGTACAAGAGTTGAATGTAGAGAGAGAGAGAGCTCTAATTATAAAGTAGTATCAAATAGAGATTGTAGCCATTTGAAAATGAATATTACAAATATAGCCATTATTGAATAATACCTCCATAGATTTCCTCAAACAAAATAATTTTAAATTTCTTTCTTACTTTCTGATTTTTACACAATTGGCATTTCTCGGATTCAAAGAAAAACATTTTTAAGACGAACACCATTTGCTGTATAGAAACATATGGCTTCATTCACTTAAGCGTGCTTGTCAACTAGCATTAAAATGGTTCTCAAAGTCCTTACCACATTGAAGTTTGAATATTTATGTTCCTGTAAGCAAAGTAAAAGCCCCAATTCAAGTCCAGCAGCTGAATTCATACTGGAGAACAGAAAATTTGGGAAAAACTCAGCAGCTCTGAAGAACAGTGATATAGATTCAATGTTAACACTGCTTGTCTCTCCATAGATACTGCAAGACCTTCTGAGTTTTTCTAGCATTTTTTTGTTTTTTATTTCAGATTTCCAGCAATCACAGTATTTTGCTTTTGATATACTGGAGAAAGTTGGAATATTGGTCATACTTTGTTATGTAGATATGAGTAACTTAATTTACGTTCAAAAATTAAAATTCAAATGTAACATAGAACACCAAGACGAGAATTTTCCTGCCTTCACGGAGATTTCACTGACTTGCAGGCCCTGTTGTAGGAAGCCCATAGATGGGGAGGAGGGTTTGGAAAATTCAGCTCCAAGAATGAATGTTGACTTTATATACTAATGGACTGGTAAAAAAAATCACAAGATTGAATAAAAATGTGTTGTAGTATTTGGAAAGATTGTGATTAGCAGTGATTAAATACTTAACTTTAATTAGACTGATTATCTAATACTTTCATTTTTTTGTGAAATTGTATTTCTTTATAGGTGATCATTCAGAACAAGCTCTGATCTTCAAAGACATCATTTTTCTGCAGTCTCAATGCACTGGTTTGCAGGAAATAACCAGGAAAACTAATTCCAGGATCTGTGGAGATAGAATACAACTGTACTGACATTCTCAATATCTGATGAATCACTTTCCTCTTCAAGACAGTATGGAATATTCGGGACAACAGTGGAAGCAGTGGGGAGATTATTATCCAGAGATTTATTCCCAGAGTTTCTATGAAGGATATTCATTAAACACTGTTCTTGGTAATCACACAGATTATTTCCACCATCAGAATTTTTTCAACCACCCTACTATGTCATTGAGCCGGAGATCACAGAATGTAATTCACCATGAAGGATCTTCATCTCACATAATTCAACACCAGCAGCTTGAACATTATCAACAAACCAACTCATTACAAAGAACAGGATTTTCTGATGCAAATTTCTCATCTGTCCCCCGAGTGATCGTCACATCTCGGTCTGGCCTGCCTGCTTATGGAGCCATGGCAGAAGGAGTAAAGCAGAATGAAGCACCCAAAATGTGCATTCTTGCTCTTGCCATGATGATAGCTGGCATCCCCACAGTCCCTGTACCTCGAATAAAATCAGAGGACATGATGGTAGCAGCACAAAAATTCAGAGCAGACAACCCAAATCTCAGTGGTGATATAGATGAAATGCTGAAGGATAGAAGAGATAGAAAAGGGGCCTTGACCAGGGAACAGGTTTTCTGTAGTAATAGTGCAGATGAAAGGATCAACTGGAAGAGAATGAGAGACAGTACAATTTGTTACCCTCAAATCAATGTCCTGGTATTAGAGAATGATGATCGACTAGAGGCAAAGAAACACAGATCAAATGATTTGATGCTCTTATGAATGCAGCCCTTTTGAACAGGGAGATGAAAATTACATTTGCTGCAAAGGATATGGTTTATAAATATGCTTCTGTTAGTTCTTTAACAGTTTCAAAGAACTCTTGAAAGTAAATTTGTATATGACTATCGTAAGTTGTGTTTACAGTTCAGTTATTCTAAATTATGATTTTTAATTAGTATTACTGTGCAGTAATACAAATGACATGTGTTGGCTACCATTTCTCATTGGTAATCTGTAAAGTTAAGATTATTAAAGTGAATGCAAACTTTCACATCCAAAGGAGAAAGTGACCTCTAATTGTTTGTCAATGATAAAAATGAGCACATACATTCTTGGGGTGAAATGCAAGAATCAATATTTGAATGGAACATTATTCCACAATGCACCAAAATGTGATGATTTTCCACATTACCTGCAGGGTAGGATATTGGTAATTTTGAGCTGAGTTTTAACATGTAAAGGTTGAGTTTAGGAGGGGTTGTTAAAACATGAAAATACACAAGTGCTTCAAAATCTGACATGATCTGCTCACATCTGCCTTTCAATGGTACAGATTTGAAGCTGTGCTGGAAACCCCCACGGAGATAGTCGGTCTCTTATTTGACAGTATTAAGGGCAATTAATTGCATTTTTAACCCAACATTCTTCATTAACTACTAGCATTTGGGTTCCTCAAGCTGTGTGATATTTGCCAGTATCAACTAGATGAGAGAAAGCAAGGAGTGATACCTCTGTGAAATTAACAGACTGGAAAGCTTTTAAGTCCAGAAACATCATTTATGATTCTTTATCCAAGTAGAAGGTATGTGCACACTGGGCTTGGTTTGAGAATGTGCTTTTTACTGCTTCACAGGCAAATACCAACATTTTGGAAGTACTTTCTGCTATCTTAGACTTTATTGATCTTGACCTAGATTTCTATGCTGTTGCAGGGGAGGAACTAATATTACTTTTGGACTTTTGATGAGGAACATCAGAAGCAGTGCCAGTGATACCTGTGGCACCAACTGATGCAGGAAGAACAGGAGCAACACCAATAGCAACAATAGCTGCCTTTTTCTCAGTCACATACCACTCCACAGGGCAAAGAGAATGGATACAGAGCTATTCTATTCTAATTAGGTGGGGGAAGGGGATGGTGTGGGGGTGGGGAGTGGGTTGGAAGATGATTGTGGTTGTTGGAGATCATTTATCTTTGCTCCAGGACATTGCTGCAGGAGTTCCTTAGAGTAGTATCCGAGCCCAACCGCCTTGAGCTGCTCCATCAATTACATTCCCTTTATCATAATGTGTTCTGTAATGATTGTACAATGTTCAGTACCATTGACAACTCCTCAGACACTGAAGCAACTTTAAAGCGTTAATTTCCTCCACTACCAACACAGTGGCAGAAAGGTGAACCACCTACAAGGTGCACTGCAGCAAACAACGAGGTACCTTTGACAGCTTCTTTGGGTTTTCTACGGGTGCTCCTGTTTCTTCCCATACTCCAAAAATGTGCAGGTTAGGTTGATTGGCTATGCTAAATTGCTCTTAGTGGCAGGGGGTTAGCAGTTTAGTAAGTGGGGTCATGGAGATAGGGCCTAGGAGGGATTGTGATCGGTGTAGAATCAATGGACCAGATGGACTCTTTCTCTCTGTAGGGATTCTACGATTTTTTTTCAAACTCATACCGCTATCACCTCGAAGGACAAAGGCATCCGATGCATGGCAACACCATCTGGAATTTCCCTTCTAAGCTTCACACCATGCTGATTTGGAAATATAGCACCATTCCTTCACTGTCACAGGATTAAAATCCTGGAACTCCCTTCCTGAAAGCACTATTTGTGTACCTGCACCATATAGACAGCAGTGGTTCGGGGCAGCTCATCACAACTTCTCAAAGGCAATTAGATCTGGATAACAATTGTTGGCCTAACCAGTTACACTCATATTCTGTGAAAGATGCAAAAATACAAATCCAAAGCCACATGAGCAAGATAGTGGGTTGCTGAAAATGCAACTCAGATACTAGATAGCTCTGGGCCATACTTTAGTATGTAATAGGAAGAGTGTCTAGATTGGGTATCTTGCACAACTTTATAGAGTGGTGTGGAACTGCAGGAGGAGAAAGGTAACGATTGCACATTAACTTTTGAGGAGGAACAGCCTGATATGGCCAAGGAGTCTCCTGCCACTTACCCAGCTCCAAGAGAAGCCTACCAAGTCCCATTTAGATAACCTGAGAGAGTGTGAAGACTCACGATAAACCAATGGCGAACTTATTGTTTCTTCCACATAAATCAATCCCACAGATAAAATCCCTCCGTCTCACTCATATCTTTTATATTTGGAAGTTGAGGGGCAACAACAGAAATGGTTGCCCTGCGGAGACAAGTGTAAAGTCTTGATGTAGGAATCATTTCAAATACATTAAGATACTATTATGATCCCAGTTGTTGTTCTTGCTAGAAAAGAGAGATCCCAGGGTCGAACCTGGCTTAATGGATCCAAATGTTTTACTCAGAAACCAAACGTTTTGCTCAGTTACCGGGCAGATTCGCAGGAGTTTGCTGGTGAACTTTAAACAAAAGAATTAACCATTTATTAAGCAAGAAAAATGAATTATTTTACATGAGACAAAATGATTGGAAAAATTTCCATACAAACACCAGTAAATGAATTAAATCACAATATTTTTGACCTTAATTATACATGCTTAATTATACATACAAGCATGGCTTTGTGAATGGAAAATCATGCGTCAAAAAATTTGACTGAGTTTTTTGAAGGGCTAACCAAGAAAATAGATGAGGACAGTGCAGTTGATTTGTCTACATGGAACTTCAGCAAGGCCTTTGACACTGTACCACATGGTAGATTGTTGCACAAGCTTAAATCTCATGGGATTCAGTGTGAGGTAGCTAAATGGATACAAAATTGGCTAAGTGACCGGGGGTGGTTGTAGAGGGTTGGTTTTCAAACTGGACACCTGTGACCAGCGGTGTGCCTCAGGGATCAGTACTGGATTCACTGTTATTTGTCATTTATATTAAGGATTTGGATAAGAATATAGGAGGCATGGTTAGTAAGTTTGCAGATGACACCAAGATTGGTGGCACAGTGGACAGTCAAGGTTATCTCAGATTGCAATGGGATCTTGATCAATTGGGCCAATGGGTTCTGAATGGCGATGGAGTTTAATTTAGATAAATGCGAGGCATCATTTTCATAGATTGAACCAGGGCAGGACTTAGTCAGCTAATGGTAGGGCGTTGGAGACAATTACAGAACAAAGAGATCTAAGGGTACATGTTCACAGCTCCTTGAAAGTGGATCACAGGTAGACAGAATGGTGAAGAAGGCATTCAGTATGCTTCGTTTCATCGGTCAGAACATTAAATACAGGGGTTGGGACGTCTTGTTGAAGTTGTACAAAACATTGGTAAGGTTACACTTGGAATAATGTATACAGTTCTGATCACCTGTTATAGAAAGGATATTATTAGAAAAAGTGCAGAAAACATTCACTGGGATGCTACTTGATGGCTTGAATTTTAAGGAGAGGCCGGATAGACTGGGATGTTTTCTGTGGAGCGTAAAAAGCTGAGAGGTGATCTTATCAGGGTCTATAAAATAATAAGGGGCATAAACCAGCTAGACAGTCAATATCTTTACCCAAAGGTAGGGGAGTCTAAAACTAGAGGGCATAAGTGAGAGGGGAGAGATACAAAAGTATCGAGAGGGGCAATTTTTTCATATGGTGTGTGGTGAGCGTCTGGAATAAGCTGCCAGAGGTAGTAGTAGAGGCGGGTACAATTTTGCCTTTTAAAAAGCATTTAGACAGTTACATAGATAAGCTGGGTATAGGGGAATGCTCAATAAATGGGCATGCTCAATAAAAGCCCGATTTGGACACTTCATCACTGAGGATTAGTGAGGAGGCAAGTACATGACATCTCACAGCTCTCTGCTACTCATGGATGTCCTGTTGTTGCAGCCATTTTCTGTCTGGCTCTGTGGCAGCTCTGCGAGTGTGTGGAGGGGAGGCAGGTGGGGGCTGTTGCTCTGCTCTGGGGTCTTGCAGTTTTGCTGAGTCCTATCATTTTTGGCACATTTCCAGCATAAAAACTTTGCAAATAGCACTGCTGCAATCACAGCCTCTGCCCTCTGCCCCACAATTCACTGCTGGAGCCTTTCAACTTTGCAAGGAGCTGTGATTGTGGGGAACATGTGGCTGGGGGAATTGAGGAGGAAGGGGCAGAGGCTATGATTGTGAGGAAGATGTGGCTGGGGGAATTGGGGGCAGGGGGGCTGTGATTGTGGGGAGCACGTGGCTGGGGGAATTGGGGCAGGGAAGCTGGGATTGTGAGGAGCATGTGGCTGGGGGAATTGTGGAGCGGGGGTGCTGTGATTGTGGGGAGCACATGGCTGGAGGAATTGTGGAGTGGGGGGGCTGTGATTGTGAAGAAAAAGTGGCTGGGGGATTGTGGAGAATGGGGGCTGATCGTGGGGAGCATGTGGCTGAGTGAATTGTGGGGCAAAGGGCAGAGGCTGTGATTGTGGTGAACATATAGGTGGGGGTATTGGGAGGGCTGTGATTGTGGATGTGCAAGAGGCATTTGGATGTTGCATAACATCCACATTTATTCCTCTCCACCTTCCCCCTTCAGAATCACGAGATGGCTTTTGCAATGCAGCCAATCAATCTTGCTGTTCTTTTGGTTGCTATCGGAGCTGAGGTGGAAAAGCAGGAGGAAGAATAGCAGACACAGAAGACCCAGGCTTTATCACTTGCAGGACCAGAGAGAGGCTGACCACCAGAGGCAAGAGGTGTCTGCCTTTCACCTGGTGGGAGGGGGCTGTGTAGGAGAAAGAGGGAGCGGAGATACTAGCAGTTCCACGCATCAGTGTCCCTTCAGCAGATGTCGGACACTGTGTGCAAGGGAGGGAGAGGAATCCGGGATGCCAAACACATGATTCACATCTCCATTTTACATAGAACAAAGCACCAACAAAATTATGTCACATGACCAACCCTCCAAGCTCTGCAGCGACCGGGCTGATTTGTAACCCCCCCCGGAGACCATACGCTTCTATTCCCATTCCATTCACATAGCTATAGAGATGCTCCTTAAAGGTCACTATCGTATGTGCATCTACAAGCTTCCCCGGCAGCGAGTTCCGGTACCCACTCTGTGTGCAAATAAACATACATCTCCATTACACTTTGCCTCTTGCACCCGAAACTCCTGTCCTGGAGAAGTTGCCTCAAAGTGAATGGAGAAATGACAGGTGCACGTGTCTAGACAGCAGCCTGCATCTTCCCTTCTCTGGAGAACTCCAGAGCCCACTCCTCAAAGGGGGTGAGGACCCAAAGGTCTGGCTCATCACCCCCTGTCTTTGTTGTCTCATGGGTGTTGTGCTTGGTTTCTTCTGTGAAGACAGAATGATCCATGAAAGAAATGGCATGACTCTTTCAGCGTATCAGAAGCTGGTCCTTCGAGGGCAAACACAGTGGGGCTCATTGGGGGGAAAGGAAGGGTGTGCTTGAGGGTCAGGAAGCATGTAGTATGTTGCGGATGGGAGAATCTGAGGAAGATATGGAGGAACACACAAAATGGGGTTCAGCACTTACCCTCGCTGCATGGATGAGGTCATTGACTATTTTTCTGCATTGTTTCTGGTTTGGGGCGCCACTGCTCTGGCACTGACTGAGGTGGCATTTCTATCAGGCCCCCCGTGTCTGCGTCCTCCTGGGAGGACGAGGTTGTCCCGCCTCGCCTTTGCTGCATCCAGCAGCCTCCTGAGGTCCCCCTCAGAAAATCGGGAGCTTGTCATGTGCTCATTTTTTCCTGCGTTGCCTGCCTGCCTGCCTGTCCATCTTGCGTGTTTAATGGAGCTGCCCTCCTTAGGGCAGATCAGCTGGAGGCACTACACATTACATATAGTTTGCTTGTTAGCATTGAGGGGAAGGCAAGTGAGCACTTGCAGATGTGCTGATGGGGAGGAGGTGATGGATGAGTGCCTCAATGATTGGGGATAGGGGAGAGCCATTGGAGTCTGGAGGAGATGGGGGCTTTGTGGGAAGGGTCCGGGGTGGTAGTGGGGAGGAGAGGGTGATCACTCTGCTTTATATCTGTAGGGTGGAGGAGCCTGCATGGATCACTTTGCTTGAGATCAGTGGAGAGGAAGCGTCTGCTGCTACTCAGCCTGAAATGAATGAGGGGGATGGAGGGAAGGGGTTGTGATCGGTCTGGTTGGTAGGGTGATAAGTGGATCTGTAATATTGTGGAGTGGGGCAATGTTTGTGGGGGCCAGTGGGAGGCATTAACTGGCCCAGTTGCGATGTGATGGGGGAACACTTTACAATGTTTTTTACTGTGCAGGTACAGTTGAAGGCTTCGATTGGAACAACACATTTCGGGTGCGATAAGCCCCGCCCACAGCACAATTCAGAGTAGTGACTTCTTTTTCAGGTTGAGTGCGTATGGGGGCGCCTGAGACCGGGTTTCCAAGTTAACTCTGAATTACACCTAGATTCAACACGTATAATCAAAATGGTAAAATCTATGACTCTATTTACAGATACACACAAAATCATAAGTATAACACAATTTACAAATCCTACCTTTTACTCGACTGTTCAGGGTAAGTATGTTGTACATGTGAACTAATAGGCAAACTGTGCTTGGAAACACCACATTCTAGGTACAAGTGAGAGGTGCCACCCAAAGACCCGAAGCAGTTAACACAAATTTCTCATTAATTCCACCACCCCCCCACCAACACACACACACACACATGCTTGTTGCAGCTTGAGTCAACCAGTCTTACTGTCTTTTGGAACTTTGTATTTCTCATGATGACTTCCAATCTCAATCCTTGGAGAAATCATCTCAGCATTCCCTTTTCCATTTGGATGTCTTCAACAGTGTTTCAAACTCACCTTCCAATATTCCTTTTCCCTTAATCGTCATGTTTCATTTTCCACTCACATTTGCAGAACACCACTACTCCAAAGGGTACCTTTGACTTTATGGCTGCAGCATGAAGTCATCAATCTTTCACCTCAGATCTTAATGCTTCTCTCAAGCCCACTTTGCTCCAAGTCTGCTCTGCACAGCTCCATCTCTTTAATTTGGAATCTTTTTATCTGCTCCTCACTTTACTCAAATTCCTGTTTCAGATTCCTGTCCTTCTTCCTTAAGCTAGGACTATTTTCTGAGATCTGTTTATACCCCATTCCCTGATTTTTCATCTTTTTCTTCTCACTCCCTTTTCCCATATCACGCCTACTAGAGCACTTTCTCTTCCAGGTGAAGAGGCACTTCTCTTCCAGATCACATGACATTTTTTGCAATGTTTCAGTTTTGGGCCAGAATTTTATGCATGAACTTCAGGTGCAGCTGACCCAGAAGAACAGGAAATCACATGGGAGGATGTCTGGTGACAATCAACCATTTTTGTAATTAAAAGGCCAATTGATGGGAGTTTTATGTTGCCCGTGCGATTTTTCGGTCAACGCAATGGGCAACATGTACCATCCCATTTTTTCATTTTTTTCCATTCAAAGAAGGAATAAAAGGGGCAGGAGCATGGTCTGGGTGAGTTGAGTGTTCAGGTAAGAGTTGCCTTAGTCTTGAGATTTCAGACGTTCTCCTCTGAGGTATTTGCTTTGATAGCCTTGTTGTGAAGACTCTTTTGCTTTGTCATCTCAATTTGCAGCCTTCAATGCACACATCAGCACCACCTGAATTTCAGCAGATGGAGATTATACACTCTTCTGAGGGCTCCTCCTTTCAGGAAGAAGAGAGGAGTCAGAGAAAGAGAGCATTAGGTGACCTTCGGAGGAGAGGTGCAAGCCCAGAGCTCAGAGCCAGTAGAGGGAGCAAGGTGAATGATACCACAGAGGACACTACTATTGTGCTGTGAGAGTGTACAGGCAGTGATTTAGCTACCTCAACATGTCCAAGGTCCAGTGCTGCAGGACATCTCTCGGGAGACCATGACATCATCACGCCATGTGTGATCGGATCAAGATTGGCTCCAACTGTGTGGGTGAATACCCAATACCAGTTGCTCTGAATGTCATAGATTTGTATGCATCTATTTTAGGGGTCTGTGGTGGATCTGTGTGGAGCAAAATGTCCCAATCAATTGTCCATAACTGTATCAAGCTTGTAACTGACATTCTTTTCAGACACATCATGACCAAGCCAGTCAGGCTGAGTGAGCCAGAAGCTTTGCAGTGATTGCCAGCTTCTCCTGCATCCAGGGTACCGTAGGCGCACTGACATGACGATCAAGTCTCCAGCAGGTCAGCCAGGTGCCTTTTTGAATTGCAACAGTTACCACTCCATGAATGTGCAGATAGTAAATGACCACAGGACCCAGATTCTGCAAGTCTATTAAAGTTATCCAGATAGCTCCTATGATGCATACATTCTGCAACACTCTCAGATGCCAAGTTGGTTTGTGGCTCCTGCTTGGCTGGATGGTTTGATGCTGGAGTGAGAAGAGAATTCATTGAAAAGGTGGCTCATGATACCATTCCGTCACCTTAGGACAGAGGCAGAAGAGTTACAATCAGTGTCACGCCTCCACAAGGCAGCATTTGAGAGGACAAGGGCAGTGGTTGAGGGGACAACAGGCCTATTGAAGATGAGTTCCTGCTGCTGGGACTATTCCACAGATGCCCTGCAATTCCCCCAGAGTAGATGGTTATTGCACCCTGCACAACCTGGCATCTGATAAGTTTGGTGCACGCTCACACTCATGTTCAAGGGCATTCATCTCACATTTGTTCTGAATGAGCAGGTTGGCTAACCCATAACCAGTTGCTGTGTGTCCAGTGGCATTATGACTTCTTTTCTACAGGTACAAAGGTCTATTCATTACTCCATCCTCCTCCAGTAACACCACCCTAAGCTTCTCCTTCTGCTGCTCATCCCAGTAAATCAGGTTGAATTTCCCATCATCCAGCTGGCTCTCAGCTGGACCCCATGCTTCTGATCTCATCTCCCAGACTCAACCCACAGGTTTACTCTGATTCTTACTCTGACTGCTAATAAGGACGGCCAAACTTCTCCACACTGGACCACACCAACTCGCTACTCTTCCTTGCTGTGTGCAGATGATTGTGAAAGCTTTTTTGACACTGTATGTAGGTGTGATGCACTGTGTTGTGCTGGCTGATTTCAGCTGCCACCTCTGCCCAGGACTTCTTCATCTGTTGGGGTGATCTCGTCTTGCCATCCCCTGGCATCAGAATGTCCTGACTGGATCTTATTGCCTTCACTAAAGTGCACAGGCACTCAGTCAAGAAGTGGGGGGCAGAGTGCCCACCAGCACTGCCCTCCCACTTGGCATGACCCAATGGGTGCTATGGCTAAAACTGCTGCCAAGTTTTAGATTGTCTCTTAGACAGTTCACTGTGGCTCCTCACCAACACGTGTCAACCTTCAGGGAGCTGCCTCTGATCTATTTAAAAACCTCACCAGAGCTCCATTGGACCCAGTGTTCTACAAGCCCCCACCTGCTGGCATTGCTGAGATATGTCTAGCTGCATTTCACACTGGCTGGTCCTTAATTGGCCACCATACGTTAACAGCGGGAATCTTCACGGTCCTGTTGTTCTCTCTCATTACAGGACTGATTAACTTCAAGAGTGATGATGTGTACTGTCTTTGCTCAGCTCCTCCTTTCATTACAGCTTCATTAATAACCCATTTAAACTGACTCGATATCAATTCAAATCAAGGTTACTAATCCATACAGCTGAATATATCAACCCAAATCATCAGTTACGACTATCAGCCGCTTACTGTGATTACAACTGCCCTCATATGGCCAATCGATATCTGACAGTTTGATAATGTGCAAAAATCTTAGTTCTAATTAAACTGACATGATACTGGAACCGAATACTTTATCAAACAAGCAGTTAACAGTTAAGATCTTAACTTATTTCCTTGGTGAATTTAAAAACACAGCACAACCAAACAAAAAGTTACAAATTGCTTGGGCATTTTTTGAACATGAAATATGTTTAAAAATTTACAAAATTGTGAATGTGATTTAAGGTTAAGGCACTTTCATGGAAGGAACATGTTGGAAAGATATGAATATACAAATTAGGAACAGGAATAGGACATTCAGCCCCTCTAGCCCACGCCTAATAATCTTTCACACTCTTGCTTATCAACAAGCTATCTATCTCTGCCTTAAAAATATTCAATGATTCAGATTCCACCACCGTTTCAGGAAGAGAATTCCAAAGATTGACAATCTTTTGAGAAAAAAAAAATCTCCTCCTCTTTCTTTTAAATGAATGAAGCCTTATTTTTAACCAATTACTCGTCTTCCACAAGAGGAAACATCGCTCTACATTGACCCTGTCAAGACACCTTGGGATCTTATGCATTGCAATCATTTCACCTCTCACCCTAAGTGCCAGCGGATACAAGTCTAGTCAGTCCAAACTTTCCTCACATGACAATCCACTCATTCCAGTTATTTGTTTAGTAAGCCATCTCTAAACTGTTTCCAAAGCACTATATTCTTCCTTAAATATGGAGACCAATTATATGATACTCCAGATATGGACTGGATTTCTCTGGCTGTTTGCTAGTGGCATGGGTTTTCTGGTGTCACCGATAGTGCATACCCCCATGCAGATTTCCTTGCCACATGGGGTAGCTACAATGGAAAATCCCATTTATATCAGCAGAACCAGAAGATCTTACCACTGGTGAACAGCAGATCATCTCTTGCTGCCAAAAAATCTGCTGATGGAAGGCTGGAAGTTCCATTCAAGATCTCAACAATGCCCTTTAAATTTGAAACATAACGATTTTTGTGTTCAATTTCTCTCTGAATAATTTATAATATTCTACAAGCTTTTCTAATTAATTGCTATACCAGTATCTCTGCCATTGTGATTCATGCAATAGAACCCTAGATCATTCTGCATCTCAGAACTCTGCAATCTCCCAATGTTTAGATAATGCATCGCTTTATTATTCTGCCTGCCAAAATGGACAACTTCATATTTTCCTACCGTATGCTCCATTTACCCGATCTTTGCCTACTCCCTAATTTAGCCTCTTATGTTCTCCTCATAACTTATTTTCCTGTCTTTCTTTGTGCTCTCAGCAAGTTCAGCAACTATTGGTCTCTTCATCCAAGCCATTTATACGAATTGTAAAATGTTAAGGCCTCAGCAATGATCCTGTGGCACACCACTTGTTATATCTTGCCAACCAGAAAATGGTTAATTCATGCAGACAGCCTGAGGCAATCTTACCAGAGTTTGGCAGAGTGTTGGTTCTAGTGATGGAGAGAGTTATGCGGATGGCTCCGGCGTAATTTCTGACTGCATCTTGAGCCGTAATGACAGAACTTTTTATGGCCATGAGAATAATGCAATACCCATGGCGGCCTCCCTTTGATTGGCCCACTACAACTCCACAAGTGGCACCAATCATTGGGGAGTTCCATACAAATGGCTCCCCAGCACTTGTTCCACAGCTACTGCAGGGAATGCCCTCAACATAATTCTCAGAGGCAGCCCCGACCAAACTTCTCAATGAAGCAGAATCCACTTTACCCTGGCCCAGTAGAAGGCCTCCCAACAAACCTGCCTGGGATGGAGTGACAGCCCTGATGAGTGCCAACTCGATGCAGAAGAGGAAGGGGCCTTAAAAAATGACAATGAATGATCTTCTCTGCTTAGCCAGGGTAAGTCAGCCTAATGCAGTCTTTCTCTGGACCCCTGTGCACACCCCTCCCACCTCTCCTTCATCTCTCATCTAGCCTCTTCAGCTTTGCAAGCACCTGTAAGGAGGCTCTCCTCCCCACTTCCCCAATCAGCATGTTTGCCCCTACTCACTGCCACGCTTCTCACATTTCTGCTCCCACTCAAGAACAACATCAGCCACAACTCATCATCATCTTAAATGTCAACGCTCCCACTAACACTCTCCCTGTCTGTGTCATTGCAAGACAACAAATGTCAGCAAGCACATCCAGCCAGAGTAACGCCAGAGCTCAGAACCCTCACGCCATTTGAAGACAGAGAGAGAAAGAGCTCTAGAGCTGGTCAGGAAGAAGAAAGACTGTTGACTGTTGACTCACTGTTGACAGAGAAGTGGGGGCAGCAGATAAATGTGAGAATCTTCAAGACACGTTGTCATTCCTCAAGACTCAAATGAGGAATGTCACATGTAATGCACCAATGCCTTCTCCCTTCTCTTTTGGGCAAGGTAGCTGAACAAACTGGATCATCCTCATGCCCGCTGGACCCAACAGATCCCAGCAACTCCAAGGGACCTCATCATTGTTGAGGTGTCACAGCTGTTACCCACACCAAGCAGCAGCGCAGACACTCACACTTCAGTGGGTTCAATAAACTGACAGGCTTCTGGAGCACTCATTGGTGAACATGTCATAGTTGAACGTCCACAACAGTTGGTGGCAGGGATAACCCATCTCCTCCACATCTAGGTTGTCCCCTGTCTGAAGTGCTATGTTGTGGAGAGAGTGGTAGACCACAATAATGAGGGACAACCTCTGGGGTTGTATTGTGTGGAACTCCAACCCCCTCCAAACCCCACTGACTGGCTGAGGCACCAGAACTGCATCTTCAGCACTCCAATGGCTTGCTCTGCTAGCATGCATGTTGAAACATGAGCTTAATTGTACTGAGTCTCTGCTGGTGTTTATGGTCTCCACACAGGCAACCTTCTGAGTAGGTATCCCTTATCCCCAAGAAACCATCACTAAAGCTGTCACTCGAAAACAGCTGGGATTTACAAGCAGCCCAAGATGTAATTTCGTGGGTGCTCCCTGGGAAATTGGCACACAACTGCATGAAGTCACAGACAAGTTGGATGTTGATGAAGTGCAATCCCTTATTGTTTCTGAATGCTGCCAAATGCCACCAGGGTGATGTAGGAGCTATGTGGGTGCAGTCTATCAGACCTTGCACCTGGGGCATCCCTGCTAGGTAGGCAAAGCCTATGGCCTTGGCATCCTGGTCGCCTTGTTCCAGTCAAAATTGATAAATATTTCAGTCTTGGCATAAAAGTCAGCTTCCTAAAACATTTGTAAGTGGCAGACTGGGAGCTGCCACAGATGTCCCAGTGCTGACCTGGAACAAGCTGCCAGCATAAAAAGTTCAGGATAGTATAATTTTTAAAGTTTTAAATTTAAGATTTAGCACACCAGATGTACAAGTTTCAAGTATCATTTCAAGCATTATACAATTTCTAAGGTATCTAAATGCAGTCTACTTTTTTATACAGTGTATTTACAAGCACTCATCACAGTGGAAAACTTACTGCACTGTTTCCATTTGTTCAACACAAATGCCCATCAAATACTTATTTTCAAGTGTCCATTTTTAAAGAAACAGATGTGTGGTAAGTGTTGACAATGGAGTATCAGTCTATACTGGGTGTCCTCCAATTGCATGTGGTGTCAGCTGGTAATAATGGTGGTCAGATAGATGGCAGCAATATTAAGTACAGATATAATATGGTGAACAGAGTTGTCCACTGTCCCCTAGGACAGACAGTCTTCTCCAGCACTGCAACTTGGATAATTGAAGGTAGGAACATGATGTAGGAAGATTCTTGGCCTCTACTGTCTCTGATGTTGTTCCTCAATGTGTGGGCTTGCTCCCTGAGCAGTTGAAGACCACTGGTCCTGGCTATGTGCAAGTAGCCCGTTATCGTCTCTCTTCTGGTCAATCCCAATTACTAGGAAGGTCAAGTCAACAGGCTCTGTCAGTCTCCTGAATCATACACTGAAAGTGTGAAAACAGCATTGTGAACATGAGGAGTCCTGACAGAGCCCTGACCTTCATTGTCCTTTGTGTACGTGATTTCCACCCCAGTGCTTCCCATTACCTGTGTGAATTTCTGCCCTCCCTCATACCATCCCCTCTGACCGTACAGCCATATCCCAGCACAGCATCTTCTGTAACCCTCCAGGACGATTAGTGCTGAGTTTCAATTGCTTCTGACCTGCACGTGCTGCACTACCCTCACCCGCCCAAACAAAGAATATAAGCCCCAACATTGCATAGTGCCAAAATGCAATAGAGGTACAAATTCCTCAACTATGTTCCATGGTAGTGAATTCCACACATTCACCACCCAAGCAATTTCTCCTCAGCTCAGTTCTTATCCTCAAACTATTACTCATAGTTCTGGCCCCGACTCTAGTGTTGGGGCGAACGCGCCTTCTCCAAATACGGCCAGAAGTTCCCACCGTTAGTGTCATGTTCACATTGAGTGGGGAATACACTTATTGAGTGGACACACACACACACACACACACATTTTCATGTGCCTAGTCTTAATAAATGAATCCACAACTTATTCTCCCAATCCTTTTTGAGTAATTGGTTCTTACTTTCTTATTCAGCAAATAAGTCCAGGACATTACATTATTATAATAAATCGTCATGGTAATAAGTGGTGGGCAGATGGATGACAACAATATTAAGTACATGTATAATATCGTGAGCAGACTAAGTTCATGCTGCATGCACGAGAAGACCTTCAATATTTTGGTCAAACCAGAACAAAGTTGCAGTATCAGAGAGTGTTGAAAACAAAGTATTGTGACTGCAATGAAAAGCTTTGTAGGCACTGCGTCGAGCCAGTGCTAATGTAAAGAGATGATAAGCAGATGGTGTGATTGGTGGTGAGATTGCAGCATATAGTCTATCAGCTCCATGAGTGGGACAGTGTGTGGACAGGACTAACTGTGGAGAGAGCTGGGAAAGGCGAGTGACTGGAAGGTGTGTTGGATCAATAATGAACAATAGAAACTCAAATAAAACAAACATTATAACAGTCAGCCAGAAAAGGTTAGGATTATAATGTGTGGCTTCAGGAATTGCTAAACCATAAATTGATTATAAAGAAAAGGCACTATTATCCCAAGGTGAATTTCCAAAACAATTCATCTTTGAGGTAAAGGTTTAGACAGGCACATAAAAACAGCCACAGGAACATTCATCTCAAGTACTACAGATGAAAGAAGGTCAAAGGGATATTGTCAGAATATTCACAAAATTCCCCAGTTTGAATTTGGATGCAGTTGACTGACCATCTAAATTCAAAATATTTAAACTGTTTATAGAGCTATGGTTTCTTGATTCAGCTGTGTCTAAGCCACACAAACAACTCATAAAAATTCATCGGTCTATACAGCCCGAACGTGTACAATGAGTATTAAAAGAATCAAAAAATCCCAAAAAGATAGGCATTGGAATTCTACTGCCCTGTTTGTCAGAGAATCAGAGCGGGCAAAGGGTGGACAATGGAAATGTCTGTTAACCTCGGGCAGGATTTTCCAAACTTGAGTCGGGAAGGGCCATAAATCCCGCTCTTGGGATTCTCCAGCCCCCCAGCTATGTGTATCCCGCTGGTGGGAGGTGGTGCATTGTTTGCTAGTGGCAGGATTCTATGTTCTCTCTGCTATCAATGAGAATTTACATTAACATCACACCATGCCAGCAAGAAATCCACGGGTAGGGTTCTGCCACCAGCAGAACTGGAGAATCCCACTGTCTTAAATGGCTAGAGAATTCTGGTTATGAATATATTTAAAGATCAATTCATAATAACATTAAACTTTCATATTCATTCATGTTCATATCACTGCAATAACAGTCTACAGAACCCACAACCAGTTTGTCAGCTGCTGCAGAGATAAGGGTGTGTTCTGTGATTTTCAAACAGAATTGTTGAGATGGTGATTACATACACCCTCATGGTCGCACTCCAGGAAGGAAATAGGATTGCACTTGCACATCTTGCTGGTTGTTGAACAGTTAGTAATTCATAAGGAGTAACCATAGAAACCCTATAGTGCAGAAAAGGCCATTCAGCCCATCAAATCTGCATCAACATCAATCGCACATCAGGCCTTTTCCTCACAACCCTCTACCTTCACTCCGCTAATCCCTCTAATCTACTCATCCCTGGACACTAAGAGGCAATTTAGCATGGCCAATGCACCTCTTTTGGACTGTGGGAGGAAACTGGAGCATCCGGGGAGAATGTGCAAACTCCACACAGAGAGTGACCCGAGCTGAGATAATCTTTTACTAGCAAATTGTTGTGGTGTGAAGTTGCTCTGACTTGAATTGTTTCATGATTGATTGTTGTAGTTTTAATATGATTGTATTTAGGAATTTGTTTTGTAATTAAATCTGGTGAATGAATGCCCAACAAGCTCAGACTATGTTGAAACAGTAAATTTGATTTCAGTGCCGTAGGGCTAACATGTCAACCATGGCTCAGTAGTTGCTCTCTTGTGTGTTAAAGCCCCACTCCAAAGACTTGAGTATAAAATCTGAGCTGACATTTGGACCCAGTAGTGAAATGCTTCATTGTCAGAAATGTTCTTTTGATTTGTTTAACTGGGTCTCGTCTGCCCTCATTCAACTTTGAAGATCAAATATCAATCTTGCAAATGAATGTAATAAGACAAATGTTCTTCTTGCTCCATCCAAATCTTGATATTTAATAGTGCATGAGTGATAAAAGATTGCCTTCAGGAGTTAAGGGGTCCTGGAATGAATTCAACTTTAAATATGATGAGTAAATCTGCCATTCACATTTGATTCCTGTTAAAGAGTTAAAAAGAAACTCTGAAATTTTAATCTGCAACTGAACAGCCAAATCCATGGGATACTTAGTCATGTTTCTCCAAATTATCTCTGAGTTACATGTGCCTGAGTGAGTCTCTGTTATATGTGATTCTGACAGGCCAACGTTAAGGCTTCAATTTAGAAAAGGAATTGTGTTATTTCTAATTGGATTGTGTCTGTAAAAACAGGTTAACATCTTTAAAACATAGTCATATTGAAATTACTTTTCTCAATAACATTTTGGCCTTGGTATCATCTCATCCATCACCTAGTTAAACTGTTTGAATAAGTGAAGTGGACATATAAGAATATGTTGATAAGGTATAGGAACACTTTGTTCTGAAAGCACTATTCAATATAATACCTGCTCATTAGACTAATTAGTCTGCCATTGAAAGCAGAGATTTTGAGCTAGCTTGCTCCATCTGCTCAGAGTCATATGGCTGAAATACTTGTACATCATAAGCTTCATCTCACTAATACTGAGACTGAAATTTCTACCTTAGGTCTTTTAGCTGGGATCAAACAAATTTTACCCTTCAAAGTTCAGCCCTTCAGTTCATTTATTTTTTATTCAGTTGTCAATTGTAATTTGAATAATTTCAACTTGAAATTCTTTTGACTCTTTGACTTATAGATTTTTTTTATCTGTTATAAGTTTATTTTTCAGCTGTTCCCTCAGCTAAATGTCCATCTTTATTCCTGTATCCTAACTGTACTTGTGAGGTGAGAAATCCTATTAGGTTAGTAAAGATTTTTAAATCATTAGATTTTAAGACACTGACAGAACTACCAGCACTGAATTAAATGACCTTCAAACTGACTTATAAGCTAACAAGAAAGCAAATTACACACATATGAAATGTAATAAAAGTTTTAAACAATTGGCTATGATTTAAAAACACACATGCTGATATTTTGAGTGTTTTAATGTATTTTTAAGAATTATTGTTCATTTTAACCAAAGGCAGATTGCTGCAAAGCATCATGGTAAAGAGCATTAGGACAAAGTCATATTCTAAGAGAATATTGAAATCTTGGAAATATGGCTCTTTTTAATCAACAGAGTTTCAAATGACAAGAACATTCAGAACACTTAATCAGACTTCATGAATAGGGTTTATTCACTGTCCAGATAAGATGGATACATGCTCAGATGTGGAGTCATATCTGTTAATCTGGTTTGGTAGAGACCTGTAGGGGAATTTGTGAGAATGTTCACTTTGAACTTTGTCGCTAGCATTTGAGGTTACAGGAAAGCACAGGATGTTGAGTTAGCCAAAATGGGAATATATGCCTGGATTTTAAAGACTCATAAAATACTATTATGGCAGAAGGTAAGGCGTAATTAGCCAAAATAAATGACAGGTGTTATTGTTGATTTATGTATATTGAAGATGATTGATTTAAAACTAATGAAAGGTGGGGGTAATTGGTAAGAAAACCTACAACTGATCTGTTTTGAATTGTATTATTTAGAATTCATTGGAGAAGTCTAACTGCTCCACCTCGGGAGTTGACCCAACCTTTCGATGATTTCTCCTAGCAGCCACTAGTCTAAATAAAGGTTATTCTTCAAACTAAGAAACTGGCTTCATGAGTCTTGTCTTATCTGAAATTTTGGCAATACCTGGCCACCTTGGAAATCCCACTAACAATACTATATCATATTTTGTATACTTCAGTGAGCTTCTCTCTTTTGTACACTGAAGTTTAGCTTTCTCTAATGTATCCTCAGGACACGGGGATCATTCTTCTGATGTGTAACTCTACCACTCCTCATGCAACCATATCTTTTTTGTGGCATATTGACAGAAATTAAATGCAGAGCAGTAATGAATATTCTGTTGTAAGTTTGCAATTTTTCTCAACTTATTTATTTAATAAAAAGGCAAAATTATATATTTAAAATAGTTTGGAGACAATTTCAAGAGTTTGAAAATAAAACCTATTGACAGATTTTTGTTCTTATATAATATTTGTATAAAATATGATGTGTGGTTGGAGAAGTCAGCACTTACTGTCCATCCTCATTGCCCTTGAGCTGCCTTCTCAAACTGACACAGGCTATATGGATTTTGGACATCCAAATACAAGAAAGCAGATTCTGGGTTTTTAACCAAAAGATAGGAAGGAAAAGCTGATGTCATTCCAATTAAAGGCGAGGTGATGCCTGATGCATGGTATTATTGTCACTGGTCTTGTAATTCAGAGACCCAAGATAATGCTCTGGGAACCCACATTTGAAATTGGTTTCAAATTAAACTTTGCAGTCCTGCCTCATTCAGTTGTGAATGGTGGTAGACAATGAAACAACTCTCTGAAGGAGGAGGATCCACAGATATCCCCATCCTCAATGATGAGGGGGCCCAATGTATTAGTGCACAAGGTAAGCTTGAAGCATTTTTAACAATCTTCAGCCACAAGTGCCAAATGGATGATCCATCTTCGTCTCCTCGGAAGGTTCCCAACATCTATCACAGATATCAATTTACGACCAATTTCATTCACTTCATGCGATACCTGGAAATGGCTGAAGGCATTGGAGGCTGCAAAGGCAATGGGCCCTGACAAAATTCCAGCAAAAGTACTGGAGACTTGTCTTCCAGAATGAGCTGCAGTTTAGACAAGCTGTTCCAGTATAGCTACAACACTGGCATGTACCAAACAATGTGGAAAACTGCCCAGGTATGTCCTGTATATAAGAAACAGGGCAAATCCAACCCGACCAATTACTGCCCCATCAGTCTACTCTTGATCATCAGCAATGCCATCAAGTGGTACTTGTTTAGCTATGACCTGCTCACCGACTCTCAGTTTGTGTTTCACCAGAACCACTCATCTCCTGACCTCAACAAAGCCTTGGTCTAAACATGGTCAAAAATGTGGAAATCCAGAATTGAGGTAAGAGTGACTGCCCTTGATATCAAGGCCACATTTGATCAAGTTGGCATCAAGGATCCCTGGCAAAAGTAGCATCAATATGAATCAGAGGGAAAATTCCCTGCTGGTTTGAGTCAAACTTAGTACAAAGGAAGATGGTTATGATGGTTGTATGTCCATCATCTTAGTTCCAGCACATTGTGACAGTAGCTCCTCAGGAAGTGTCCTAGGCCCAACCATCTTTGGCTGCTTCATAAATGACCTTAGGAGATGGGGATGTCTGCCAATGATTACACAATGTGGTTGACTCTTAAATGTCTTTTGGGATGGGCAATAAATGCCCACATTCCATGAATAAAAAAAAAGTTCAACACTATTTGCAACTCCTCAGATACTGAAGCAATCCATGCCTAAATGCATCAAGACATGGATAATATTCAGACAAGTATCAGGCAATGTCCATCTCCTTCAAAGAGAATTTAACTATCATTCCTTTATATTCAATGCCTTTATCATTGCTCAATCCCCACCATGAACATCCTGAGGGTTAACATTGACCAGTATTGAGCTGGGCTAGCCAAATAAATATTGTGGCAAGTCAAAGGCCAGGATGTTGTGGTGGGTAATGTACCTCTTGATTCTTCACAACCTTTCTGCCATCTACAAGGCACAAATCAGGAATATATTGGAAAACTCTCCACTTGCCTAGATCAGTGCAGCTCCAACAACACTCAAGAAACTTGACATCATTCAGGACATAGCAGCCAACTTCCCACAAACATTCACTTACTCACCATTTGACCTGGAAATGTATCACTGTTCCTTCACTGTCATTGGGTTAAATTATGCAACTCCATCCCTTTCAGCACTGTGGGTAACTCTACACCACATGGACTGCAGCTCACCACTACCATCTCAAGGGCAATTAGGGATGTGCAATAAATGTTGGTCTAGCCAGTGATGCCCACATCCATCAATGAATAAAGAAAACATCAGGATGGTGTATGGCTTGGAGAATGTTGGTTTGCTCATATTCCTATTATCCTTGGTGATCTAGATGGTAAAAGTGACGGGTTTGAAAGTTGTTGTTAAAGGAACCTTGATGAGTTGCTGTAATGAATTTTGTGGACAGTATACACTGTTGCCTCTGTGGTGGAGGAAATGAATATTTAAAGTGGTGGATTGGTGGCTTTGTCTCGGAAAGTTGTTGAAGCTGCCCTCGGCCTGACAAGGTACTCCACAACATTCTTGACATGTGCCTTGTAGATTGTAGACTGGATTGTTGAATCAAGAGGTGAGTTATGTGTTCAGAATTCCCAACCACTCTGCACTCTTGTGGTTTGTTTGGTTAGGTTTTCAGTCAATGCTAACCCCCGCGAATAGCAAATGCGTGTAGCTTTGGAAGGGACTGCATTCCTGAGTGTTTGGCGAATGGACAAGTTCATTTGGGAGGGGAAGGAGGTTTCCTTTCCTTTTGCTTTTTCTAACATTTTCATTTTTATAGGACAAGGAACTGTTTGGTGCGCATCTGGCAAATGTTTCAGGTCAATTTCGGTCCGAAGGTTCAGCATTGTATATTAATTAGAGATAAAGTAAATTAAAACACATTAAGTTTAAGTTATTATTGTCATAGTAGGCTTATGTTAACAATGCAATGAAGTTACTGTGAAGATCCCCTAGTTGTCACACTCTGTTAACAATGGCAGGACAGGTAATGTCTCAAGTCTTCAGCGTGTGGGAGTTCTTGGAAGGCAGTGTGATCCAGGGCAAACACATCTGCAGTAAATGTTGGCAGTTTGAAGAGATTTGGCTTGGAGACATTGAGCTTGAGGCTGAGCTCAGATTACTGTGAAAAATCAGGAAGGGGGAAAGTTAACTGGGTGTTTTGTATCAGCAGGCAGTTAAATTTGTTTGGATAGGGTGGCATGGTGGCACAGTGGTTAGTACTGCTGCCTCACAGCATTAGAGATCCGGGTTCGATTCCTGGTTTGGGCCACTGACCATGCGGAGTTTGCATGTTCTCCTTGTGTCTGTGTGGGTTTCTTCCAGGTACTCCATTTTCCTCCCACAGTTTGAATGATATGCTGGTTAGTGCGTTGACCCAAACAGGTGCCGAAGTGTGGCGACTAGGGGAATTTCTCAATAACTTAATTGAGGTGTTAATGTAAGCCTTACTTGTGACTAATAAATAAATTTTACTTTACTTTAAGGAGCTTCTGATTTGATCAAGGAAGGAGGCATGATTGTGAAGGTCCCAGCAACTTTCACCTTTCAGCTATTGTTTAACAGGTTTGTGGTTCTCTCAGCTTGTTCGGCTGAGAGTGGGGATTGCGTTCATGGTGAGCTGACTGATAGTGGCACTGTTATACAGGATGCCTTTCAAGCTGGGGGAACAAAGTGGGATGTAGAGGTAGTAAGGGATAGACAGTCTGCAACAAATAGCAAGTGTTGAGAGTTGCCTGCCTTGCATCAAGGTTCGGGACATTTGCTCAGGCTTGGAAAGGACCATGCAATGAGATGGGGAGGATTCAATTCTCAAGATTCATATCGGGTAGAATGAAGAAAGAGGCTTTGCATAAAGTATGAGGATTACAGCACTAAAATTAAAAAGTAGAACCTCAAAATAGTATTCGCTAGATTATTAGCTGACCATTTGCAAAGTGGAAAAATCAGATGGGCAAAGGTAACCTAGTTCTGGACACCTTATAGATTGTTTTAGTATACTTTCTTAGAGCAAAGTGAATTCTGGTACCAACTCGAAAGCAGGTTACACTAGACTTGGTATTGTGTAATAAGATAGGATTAATTGATAACCTCATGGTGAAATCACTCCTTGGTAATGATCATCATATGATTGAATTTGGCATAGTGCTTGACAGAAAGAAGCGTGGGTCTAATTAGTATTTTTAACTTAAATAAGGATAATTATGAGAATATGGGAACAGAGCTAATTAAAGTGAACTGCCAAATTAAGTTAAGGGATAGATCAGGAAGGGTCCTGTAATAGTTGTATATAGGGGATATTTCAGAATACAGAATAAGGGGATATTTCAGAATTCTTAGGAGAAACAAAATTCCAAAGAATGAACACCATCCGCAGTTAACTAAAAAAAGTTAAAGTTGGCAACAAAACCTTCAAGAAATAGTATATTGTTGTGCAATAATGAGTGCCAGAATAGAAAATTAGGCAGAATAAAAAAAAGCAAAAATTATTAGAAGATTGATAAGGAAGGTAAAATTAAAGTATAAGAGAAAGATGGTTAGGAACATCAAGACAACTAGTAAACATTTCTATATTTTAAAAAAGAAAGTTATCGAAGTGAGCAGGCAGGTGATGAGACCAGGTGTAAAGTATTGTGTGTCAACATATTAGCAAATGCATGCTTTGGCAATTGTATTGTTAAACTAATTACCTTAATAAAGAAGATGATTATTGTTCTAACCTGCAAAGAGTGTAAATGGACACAGCTTTAATAGTTGGTGGAGGGAATTTATTAGAAATTTGCATCTTTTTTAAGTTGAATGTATAAAATAAACTGCTGTATTATTCTTCTATCATATACCTTATCATTTGGTATTGGCACGGTAGCAGAGGATGAATATTAAGCTTTGTTGTTGCAAAAGAGTTTTTTTTGTCTTTTTCATCGGAGGGTGTGGAGATGAATGCTCTTGCTGACAAATTTAAGTTACAGAGTGCAGCAGGATGATGCAAAATATCAAACCTTAACTCACTGCCAATTTTCATTGAGTCAAAACTATATTAGCAACTGAAAACTGAAGTTGATATGTGGACAGGGGTTCATTATCCTGAAAAATGCCCAGTATGGCTTTGGCATTTTCTGTAAGATAAGGAATAGAGTATTTTCAGAATGAATGATTTGGATACTGAAGAAGACCTCGACCTTCTGTCATGGGTTTTGGATAAATTCTGCAAAAAGAAGGTGATTTATTGGAAACATATGAAGCTTAGTTAGCTTTTAATAGATTAAGGAAAATGGATGATCAGTCTGTGAAGGAATATCCCAAAGACTTTGACAAATGGAATAAGAAGCCTGAGTGTTTTGAATGTGACATCCTGAAGGCAATTTAAATTAGTTGATTGTGAAAGAAGTAAAAATGTAAAAGATCAGAACATGCAATGTCAGAAAGTGGTTGTGATACCAGGAAAAGATCTTGGATTTGTAGACAGGACACTGATTACATGCAGGAAAGATTATTTAGCAATCCGGGAAGAAAGAAGGGGACAAGTAGAGGTCCTGGTGTGACCAGAAAGGGAACATACGAGAAGTAGAAGTTCTCATGATTAAGAAATTCGAGGAAAGTCTTGATTAAAATCACCTCAGCTGCTTTAGTGCAGGGAAAGTAAGATTGAAGTTTTTTTTGGCCATTTTGGCAACATACTTCTGAGAGTGCAGATTGATATATATAAGGGCAGCAATTTTCAAGGATGAGCAATTTCAAAGAAATTTTTTTGAAACCATTTAAAGAAGCCTCCAATTTAGAAGGAAAACCATTCAAATTAAACAAGTGTTCACGAGTTAAATGATGCATCAAGGATAAGGCATTTTTCTGTGAGGTCAGTCCTGTTGGAAATGGATTAAAAGCAGAATCTGCAATATGCAATTGATATAACAAGGAGAGACAACGGGAATCTTTATCATGCATGTGGATGATTTTCTGTAGGGAGTCATGGTAAAATTTGAACAATAGGTGGTCAGTAAAATCAAGAAGGAGTTCAAAAGCTTCAGCAGCTTTTAAAAGCATAAGTTTTAACATTAACATTAAGCAAAACAAATCAGAAGTGACATTGAACCAACAATCCTATCTGGAAAATGTTCATTGTATCCCAATAAATCAGGTCAGATCTTGATAAAAAGGAGCCAGCATCCAAAATAGAAATTGATTAGTTGAGAAGTTTAATTGGGCAGTTGAACTGATTATGTACTCTGACTAGACTTGATACCAATTATGACATGTTGGAGTTGAGTACTATGTCATGGTAGAAGATGCTCAGAGAGGAAATAAAAATTAAAGAAACTAAGTTTGGAGAAATGCACACTGGAGTTCTCAGCCTTGGGTGAACCTGATGATATGAAATTGGCCATCTCTAATGATGCTTTGTACGCCAATCTTGCAAATGGATCATATTTTTAACAGGAAAGAATGACAAATGTTGCCCATTGGCTTGAGGAGCCAGGAAAATTAAAAAGGTGAGTAAAGCACCTTAGCTACAGAAACATTCATGTTGGTCAAAGCCCATAGATGTGGAGGTTTGCTTATTCAGTATACTGACAGAAATGTTGTACAAGGGACAAGATGAGGAAGGTCTGTCCATAGAATACAATCTTCATAACCAATCTGTTTGAGAAAATGTCTATTCAACAAAAGATGTCAATGAAAAAATGCATAGATTTGAGTAGATCGAGGCAGCATAAAATAAATATTAGTATGAAGAGAGATTTCTAAGATATGATTAGTTGACACAAGTCACCAAGTATCTGACAAAGACTCACCTAGATTTTAAATTCTAGCTCTATTCTAGCACTACCTATCACTGTTTATCTAGCTCTAATGCAGATAAATGTGTGGTGGTCCATTTTGGCAGGAACAATGGGATGAAGCAGTATAATATCAAGGGTAGGAGTCTTGGCAGTGTTGAGGAGCAGAAGGATCTTGGGGTCCGGGTCCATAGGTTTCTTAAATCTGCCCTGCAGGTGGAGGATGTGGTCAAGAAGGCATATGGTGTACTGGCCTTCGTTAATAGAGGAATTGAGTTTAGGAGTCGGGAGGTAATGCAGCAACTTTATAACATCCTGGTCAGACCGAACTTGGAGGACTATGTACAGTTCTGGTCGCCTCACTATAGGAAGGATGTGGAAGCTATTGAGAGGGTGCAGAGGAGATTTACAAGGGTGTTGCCTGGATTGGGGGGCATGCCTTGTGAAGATAGGTTGAGAGAGCTAGGTCTCTTCTCCCTGGAGAGATGAAGGTTGAGCGGCGTCCTGATAGAGGTTTTTAAGATGTTGAGAGAAATAGACAGGGTGGATTCTCGGAGGCTATTTCCCAAGGCTGAAGTAGTTGCTACAAGAGGACACAGGTTTAAGGTGCTGGGGGGCAAGTACAGAGGAGATGTTAGACGTAAGTTTTTCACTCAGAGGGTGGTGAGTGAATGGAATCGATTGCCATCAGTGGTGGTAGAGGCGAACTCGTTGGGGTCTTTTAAGAGACTTCTGGATGAGTACATGGGATGTAGTGGGATTGGGAGTTACAGATAGGTCTATGGCCTGGTAAGTATAAATATGATCGGCACAACTTGTGGGCCGAAGGGCCTGTTTGTGCTGTAGTGTTCTATGTTCTAGATGCTGTCAGACCTGCTGAAATTTTCCAGCATTTTCTGCTTTTGTTTCAGATTCCAGAATCCACAATATTTTGCCTTTATCACCAAATGTCAGCCTGTTTTAAGAAAATAAATGGCTGCTCCAAGTTATTGCTAAATGCATTGGGTGAGCGGCATCTTCTGTTATAATAACAAAATGGAAAACCAATTTTCACTTGTAATTATGTGTATATAAATATTGTAAAAGAAATTTGGGATCTATAATGTTAAAGAACATAACTATGGGCCTGATTTTATCACTTTCATTCTAAGTGCTGAATCTGGGTGCAATTCAGATCCAACTTGGAAATCTGCTTTCAGGCACCCCCATATGCACTTAGCCTGAAAATAAAATTGTGACTCTGAATCGCACTGCAGGCAAGGCTTTGCACACCTAAAATGATCGGAGCTCTGAACTGCGCAGGTGAAGTGAGGAAAAATATTTGAAAATTGCAGCATTATCACATTGCACCTGGCTGCAAGAAGCTGATAAGCGATGATTCCCACATACATTGCCCCACCCCTATAACCCAACTGTCCCCTTTATTCACCCCCCATCCCCTCCAGCTGCCCCACCAGAGATCCATCTGGTCTTCCTCCTGCCCCCAGAATGATCAGGCCTGCCCCACTTCCCCCATCCCCACCAGTGAACGATCTGACCCCCCAACCCACCCACCACCAAAGAATGATTCCACTGGACAACAATCTGGTCTCCCTTTGCATATCACTGCCCCCCTCCCCCACACACACTCCCTGGCCCACCAGACAATGATCTGGCCTCCCTTCCATTCAGCAGAGATGCATCTGACCTGCCTCCACCCCGCCACCAGAAAATGATTGGGCCCCCCTCCCCCAGGGAATGATCTGATCTGCCCCCCTCCCTCCATCACCGATCTGAGTTGGAGAGCTGTTGGAAGCTCTGAACTTACCTCTTTAGCAGCCGGAGCACCCGTAACAGATCTTTGCTGAGCATGGCTGTTCTGCACGGAATCTGGATGTGTGAATGCGATGGTAAAGGGGAAAATGCTCGTAAAGTTGAATGAGCAGTTCATTAATTCAATTTAAATGCTTGCAAATGCATTTAGGCATGAATCAGATCACGGCCATTTTCGGGCCTTGGTAAAGTAGGCATCTATATTGATGCCGATCATGTTAATGGCCTCATGCCTGACTTTACCATGTTTTCACACCCGAAAACCGTTGGTAAAATACAGCCTATGTTTGGACTGAAAAAAATGTGTTCTTGAATTTTTTTCCCCTTAGGATTTAATATAAAACAAAGAGAAGGGGGTCTGTCAATGTGTCTGCAAGTGTGTGCTTTGCGACTTACATTGTTAAGCTAATTGGCTAATTAAAGACAGGCATTGACTATTGACTCAACCTCCAGAAAATAAATGGACATAGCTGGAACAGTTTGTGTATGGGAATGATTAGGAGTTTGTATTTCTGCCTAGCTGTGTGTAGAGTAAAATTGCTGAAGGTAAAAGAGAAGATGCAATATATATTATTCTTTCATCATATACTAACATTAGCACAGTGTATTGTATTGATCTCCTTATTTAAGGAAGGAACTGCATTGGAGATAGTTCAGAGAAGATTTATTATTCTCGTTCCTGGAATGGCTGGGTTGTCTTAAGGTGGAAAAGTTGGAAAAGCCATTCTTGTATCTGCAGTAGTTTAGAAGAGTAAATAACAGAAGATTTGATTGAAATATAAGATCCTGAGGGGTTTTGACAAGATTGATATGGAGAGGATATTTTCCCTTGTCCCAGAATATCATACTGGGGCCATTAAAAATAATAGGTCACCTATTTAGGACAGAGATGAATTAAAAAAAATTGAGGGTTGTGAATTTTTGGAATCTCTTCCTCAAAAGACAGTGGAAGCAGTCTTTTAATATTTTTTATGGTACAAGCAGATTCTTGATAAACAAAGGGTTTATTGGGAATGTGTGGCTGAGGTTACAATCCGATCAGCCATGATCTTACTGATCATGTGAGGCAGGTTTGATGGGTCAAGTGGTCTACTTTTGCTCCTAATTTGTGTGTTCGTATCTATGCTTGTATGTTGATGTTGGGGGATTAAGTGATGCTGTTGAATGAAAAAGAGAGATGGTTATACTCCCTCTTCCTTGACTGACAACATTCAAATCATGAAACTATGTGTCATTTATCAGTTGAAGTTTGAATGTTGTCCAGGCCTCATTGCATGTGTGGGGGAGTCCAGATGACTTCCTCAGTATCTGAGATGTTGCTAGTGGTGCTTGAGTAATCATCTGCAAACATCCACACTTCTGACCTTATTTTGGATGGAATCATTCAAGCAGTTGAAGATGGCTGGGTCCAGGATGATACTTGAGAAATTCCTGCAATGATGTCCTGGGGTTGAGAATGATTAGCCTCCAACAACCACAATTAATGCTGGATATATCCTAGTTATGACTCCAACCAGAGGAAAAAAAAAATCCCCCACCCCCACTCCCCTTGTTGATTCTCACTAACTTCAATTTTGCCAGGGCCCCTGGATTTCAGTTCTTTTATTTATGTTCACACCAAGACCAAATTGTGATCCGGATCTCAATGATTCTGACAACCCAAAATGAGCATTGGTGAGCAAAGTTATTAATTTAGCACTACTTGATGACATTGTCACTGGCAACTTCCATTACATTGATGCTTGAGAATAGGCTAATGGGTTGGTAATTCACCAGACTTGATTTGTCCAGGTTTATGGCTGGCTGATTGGAAAAGGACCTAATTCATCTTGGGATTTTTTTTTTTGCTAATCCTCTGTCTATTCATCCTGTATCTGCATGGGTTTCTTCTGGGTGTTCTAGTTTCCTCCCACTGTTCAAAGATGCACAGGTTAGATAGATTGGCCATGCTAAATTATCCTTTGAATTCCAAGATATGTAGATTAGGTGAATTAGCCATGGTGAATGTGCAGGGTTACAGGAAGAGGATGGCAGAGAGGGCCTGGGTAAGATGCTCTGTCAAAGAGTCAATGCAGATTCGATGGCCTCTTCTGCACTGTAGAAATTCTATGCTTTTGTTATAAGTAAAGGTGAACAACTTGTAGATGGTTTGGAACCATCTATTGATTACCCAGTCAATTCTTATCACCTTTGAAAATACTGCTCAGTCATAATATCTGGAAAACTACCCAGGTTACTGGACCTTTTCTCATTGGAATACTCATCAAAGGAGACTTGGGTATTTAATGTGTAGCTAGTGAACTATCCACTCAGTTGCTGCAGTTATTTAAAAACTGTTCATGTTGTGCAGAATTGGGGACTGTAAATTTAATCTCCAGTGATATTAGATTGTAATCCTGAACCATAAATGATTGGAGTTGGCGATTCAATCTTACAGGATTAATATTATAAAATATAAATTGTACTAACTCAGTTTTTTACCTATGAATGATTTCAAATTTGTAAGTTTGGTCAGCTTTGATTAATAATTATTACCTAGTGGCCACATTTAACTTATCTATTACAATTTTTGTAACATGATTTCAATTACTGCATAAGGAAAGCACACATGACTGAGCTCCAGAGGGATGTACTATTAGGGTATGTAACTAAGCAATAGCAGTACAGATATTCAGATAACAAAGGTAAGGAAATTTTCACCCCAAAAATTTATCTGAATCATTCTAATATCCTGTCTCTCATAAGGTTATCACAGCATAGAAGGATGCCATTGGCCCATCATGTTAGCTCCAGCTCTCTGTAGAGCATTCTCATCAGTCTCATTCCTCTGTTCTATCTTGATAGACCTGCAAGTTTATTTTCCTCAAGTTCCCCATCCAAATTCCTTTTGAAATCCTTCATCTCCGCCCTGGCATCCTTCTCACCAGTGAGTTTCAAGCTATTCCTATTCGCTGAGCAAAGGAGCTCTTTCTCACGTCCCCTGTATTCAAAAAAAAACATTAAATCTGTGTCCCCTGACATCTGTTTTATTTCTCTTCTAGCACTTGGTGGTGCACTAATCTGATTTTCAGCTTTCCTCATAGTTGGTTTTACTGGGAACAGGTCACTAGTCAGTCACAAGAAGCTTATAACTTGGGGAGTGCCACTCCACACCAAGCATAGCAGACCAGGATTTCTCCCACTCTTACTGCCAGCTATTGCCATGTTTTGAAGGATTTACAGGTTGCTACTCAATTGGTTTGACCAATTCATAAATGCACCTTCTTTGACCATCCAGTCCTGGGTGGACTTGAACCCAGAGCTTCTGCTTCAGAGTCAGAGAAGCTATTCACTCACTACAAGACTTCCACCTCACATCTATACCATTGGCCAATGGAAACAACTTATCTTTGTTTACCTTTTCTAAATTTTGTATGTATATCCAACCAAACTCCTTAGCTCCAAGGAAAATAAAGACCAGTTTCTCTGATTTAACATTGTAGTTAACAGTCATTTGGTAAATTTCTTCTGCACCTCTTGATTGTCTCCTCCTTCTTAAAATGTGGTGACCAGAACTAGGTGCAATATGCTATTTGTAGCCTCACTTCCTTAGCTCGCTCCTCTCTCATTCCTCTGCTCCTGTCTTCCCATCCATGCCTGACTGATAAAGTGAATTAAATAATAATAAAATAAACTGAAGAAATCCTGCAGTTCTTGACAAAGATTTGGGGCGGAAGCTTACTGTTATAATGATTGTAACACAAATAATTCCTGTTCATCAGTTCAGTAATTTCCAAGTGCAACATTTATTTAGTAAGAAGTCTCATTACACCAGGTTAAAGTCCAACAGGTTTATTTGGAACCATGAGCTTTCAGAGTGCTGTTCCTTCAGGTCAGTTATCACTCACCTAATGAAGGAGCAGTGCTCCAAAAGCTCATGATTCCAAATGAACCATTAGACGTTAACCTAATGTTGTGAGACTTCTTACTGTGCCCACTCCAGTCCAACACTGGCATCTCCACATCACAACATTTATTTACATGTAACCATAATACAGAGGCTTGTAGTTTCATGGCTGTCAGTCAGCACCCAAGAAGCTTCTGGAAGAGAAACCTGAGCTCACTGGGATGATTAGCCACCCTGATCTCCAATTGGAATTTTTACAGCCCAGATGACCCTTGATCTGCAGATGGATCCTTTAAAGGGACAATCACCACACTAATGTTACTCAGCTGTGCTTGCATCTTTTTCAGGAGCAGCATATTATTGAGTAAACTTAGTAGAAGTTCACTTTAGCTTTTGTACTGTTGTCCGATGCCTGGGGAAAAAAGACTGCAGTAAAACTTTTTTATTTTTTGACCTCAATTTAAGTTTCCAACAACGGTTGGCTTTTATATGGAGTCTTTGATGGGGAGAAACGTTCCTGTGTGAGTGACATTATCAGTTGGCTTGGATGAACAGAGGACCAGATGCAGAGTTACAAGGATAGTCTATAGTTACTATACACTGTTCTTCTGAAGCTTGGCTCCACATCTTTGCAGGCTTGTTACCCTCCAGAGGTGGTGCCAGGGAGACAGCAGGGCATTTGCTTTTAGGCTGTTCTGCCACTTAGCTCTAACTCAAGACTGGACTTTGGGGTTATTTTCTTTTCCTCTTTATCTCTCTGCCAGTACTCTGTCCCTTCCATTTTCCCAAAAGATGAAAATGGATTAAAATATCTTTTTGAGCTCTACAAGAGTAGTTCAAATTTCTATAGTCTATTAATGTGAAGGCATTGGAGAGAGTACAGAGGAGAGTCACAAGAACAGTTCCACAGATAAAGAACAAGGATAGATTAGAGAAGTCGGGTGTGTTTTCCCTTGGAGAAAAGAGGATGAGAGACTTGATCAAGGCATTCAAGATCCGGAAGGATATGGATAGGGTAAATAGTGAAAAACTGTTCCCTTTCTGGACATCACCAAGAATTAGAGGGTACAGGTTCAAATTAATGGGCAAAAGGAGTTTGAGTGTTGTGATGAAAAATGTTTGCACCCAGAGAGTGAATGGAGTCTGGAACAGACTACCTGAGGATAATGGAAACAGGTTTGATTGAGGTATTCAAGAATTGACCTTAACACTAAGGACTTAGCTAGACCATTTGCTATCTGGGGGAAAAAAATGTGCAATGTTATGGGAATAAGGCAGGGATGTGGAACTAGGTAGAATACTCTTTCAGAGAGCCAGTGCAGAGTTATGGGCTGAATAATTCCCATACTGTATAGATTCTATATCACATCCTTTTCTAATTACTCACTCCCTTTTTAAAATTCATTTTTCCACTTCTAATGCTAACCAGCTCCCATTTCAACCTACACCTGAAGTAATATTAATAAATTGACTACATAAATATGTGTCTAAAGGGAATCTGTGTAAATCACCTTTCATCAAAAGTAACAGGAATGTGAGTTCATGTCTGTTTTTATTGGGGCTAGATTCCAATACATTGCATGTTTGGGCATGGTTTACGCAATATCTTGTTTTCAAAGCTGAATTGTAGCCAATCCCGAATGAAACTGAACTCTGACTCCCTGAAGTGATTTAACTTTGGGCTGATTGACTCAAATGATGATTGTCAGTCTCTAGTCTGTACTGAGCAGCATACCTCAGCCAAGGCAACCAATTAAATGCTTTAATTGGATTTAAGACTGGGGAGCAATTAACAACAGAAAGCATTCCTGCTGCTGATCGCTGCCCAGAGAACCACCGCTTACAAGTACACGTATAAACACCAAAAATGATTGTTTGGCCAGATAAACTATCTGCCGCTTCCTAAAAATAGATTATTTACTCATCCAAAGTCCTGGAGGACTTCCTGTTAAAGCATAATCTGTCATCTCGGCACCTTCAGGAGTGACAGGATGAGCAAGAGAATTATTGGGCCATTTTACCTGATATTGATTTGTATATCTACAACCAAAGGGTAACTGTGTAAACTGTGCAACATTCACAGGTAAGCATGTTGTAGTTTCCTGACTTGACACTAGATGGTGATACAATATAAGTAACAGTGCTGGTGTTTCTCTCCACTTCTGATGAGGCCCAAACTTGAGCAGTGGGTGGCAGCATAGATCACTATAACTTTCACCTACTTCTTCCCAGAAAAATGACCCAGGGATACTGATTTTAGTTGAATTTGGCGCGAAGGATTTAGCTAGATCACTTGCTGGGCTTGCTTAAGGATTTCAATTTGCAATCGTCCCATTCGTTGTCAGCCTGCTCTAACTCAGACAAGCATATGAAAATGTTGGATAGGAAAAGACCAGCTGCTTCCAAGCAATGTTTCTCTTCCCATTACACACTACAATTATTAAAATCCAAACCTTCACCAAAATGAGGGACTTGATGGATGAGCAGCCTAGGGGTAGGATGTGTAGATATTCTAGGTCATATGGATATCAAAAAAGAGGAGGTATTGGACAATTTAAAACATTTAAATAGAAAAAATTCCCAGGGCTTAATGGGATCTACCCCAGAATACTGAGGGAGGCAAGGGCAGAAATTGCTGGGGCAATTTTTGCATCCACATTGGCTCTCCTCTAGTCATTTAGAACTTCACCTGGAGCCAGCGTTGTTCCATTGTTTTAAGAAGGGCAGCAGTGGTAATTCAGGAAATTATAGGTCGGTCAGCTTTACTTAATGGAAGGGAAATTATTGGAAAAGATTCTTAGGGACAGGATTCATTCACATTTGGAAACAAATGGACTTATTAGTGACAGAGAGCATGGTTTTATGAAGGGGAGGTCATGCCTCACTGGCTTGATTGAGTTTTTTGAGCAAGTGAGAAAGTTGATGGATAAGGGGAAAGGCAGTGGATGTTATATACATTCACTTCAGTAAAGCCTTTGACAAGGTACTTCATGGTAGACTGGAATGAAAGGTGAAGTTTGCAATGACACAAAAATTGGTGGAGTTGGGTATAATGAAGAGCATTATCAGAGGATACAGTAAAATTTAGACTGGTTGGAGCCTTGGACGGAGAAATGGCAGATGGAATTTAATCCAGACAAATATGAGATAATGCATTTTGGAAGGGCATGTAGGAATTATACAGTAAATGATAGAACTCTTAGGAGCATTGAAAGGCAGAGAGATCTGGACATATGTGTCCACTGGTCACTGAAAGTGAGCAATGGATAAGGTAATCAAGAAGGCATATGGCACACTTGCCTTTATTGGTTGGGGCATCAAATATAAAATTTCATGGGTCATTCTGCAGCTGTACAGAACTTTAGTTAGGCTCATTTAGAACACTGTTTACAACTCTGGTCGCTACACTACCAGAAGGGTGAGGATGCTTTGGAGAGGGTACAGAAAGAGTTTGCCAGGATGTTGCCTGGTCTGGTGGGTATTAGCTATGAGGAAAGGTTGGATAAACCCAGTTTTTTTTCTCACTGGAATAACCAACGTTTAGGGTGACTTGATGGAAACTTACAAGATTGAATGGCATGGACATAATCAGATGGTCTTTCCTGGGGTAGAAAAGTCAAATACTTTGCGGACATAGGTTTAAAATGGGTGGGGAAAAATTTAGAGGACATATGTGAGACAAGCATTTTACACAGGCGGTGGTGTAAAGGGAAAAAAAAAGCCATAAAGATGGATAGCTGGCATAAAAATAGCTACCTAGCACATGAAGGTTAAAAGGCATTAAGCAGACACTAACTTTCAACACACCACAGGAAGACAGTTACTTGAATTAAACATACAGGGAACAAATGCTGCAGGAAACCAGGCACCTTAAAAGATAAAGATAATCCTGGGACAATGGGGTCTGATAGGGAGATTAGCCACAAGTAGGAACAGGAATGCGTAAATGCAGAGAAACCAATTACTGTAAGAATAGACTGAAACTAAGTCATTGATAAAGAGGAAATGTATCCATTCATGCAACAATGTGATATTGAAATGATCATGTCTATACCTGTGATAAGAGATGTTCACCCATTTGATTACAACGATATGTTAATAATATCCACCTTTTGTGCAAAGAGTATAAAGATGGACTGCTCCTATTGTTTCATTGAGAGAAGGTAGCTGCCCAGTACTGCGGAGTGCTGGTGGGCTGCCCAGTACTGCGGAGTGCTGGTGGGCTGCCCAGTACTGCGGAGTGCTGGTGGGCTGCTCAGTACTGCGGAGTGCTGGTGCCTTTTCTTCACGAAGCTTTGTTAAATAAAACTATTGTTGCACCTCCAGTCTGACTCCAAAGTGGTAATTTTCCCACAACAGTGGGAACAAGTACAATAGGAGTAATTATGAATAGGATGGGAATGGAAGGATACGGACTCCCTAAGTGCATATTTTAGTTTAGACAGGCATCATGATCGGTGCAGACTTGGAGGGCTGAAGAACTTGTTCCTGAGTTGTTCCTTTCTTTTTTCTTTGACATCACCTCATCAATACTTTGTTTTGTTGGAACTTATATCTTAATTGTGCTAGGGGATGATGTGATTTGAACATATCAATACAAACTAACAACTATTTATTCTCGGACCTTTTTTGCCTGTATAGAGTACAAACTGAAACTAAAACAACAACCTATGCAACACCATCAAATCAGGTGATCAGCTCTTAAAGCTATCATGCAACCATTTAAATATTTAACAGCATTCCATTCTGCTATAGTAAAAATTGTGATGTCCTGAAATTACTTCTTATTATAAAATTACATTTGCAATATGTTGTGTTACAGTAGGATTAAATATTGGTAACCTGACTGGAGCAAGGGGTGGCAGAGGAGGGTGCAAGAACTGACTAACATGATATAAACAAAGACCATTGTTAAGTAGACTGGCAGGCGACACAAAAAAAAGCTTTACTGGTTTTAAAGTTGGAATTTGAATCTTTGTTATAAATAATCAAAAAAATTGGAACCCTGATACTTTGTTTTTGACTTTGACATTGGCATCAGATTGCAAGATTGCTGTGGAATGATTCTCCGATTTTTAAAAAAACAAAACACTGAAACTTGTATGTTTCTCCTACTGATCAGGAAGGAACACAAATTGCTCAGAAGTAATTCAGCTGCCAAGGACTGATGCCTTCAGCTTTAACATCCTCTGAGAACTTTATCCTTCTCCATTTCTTGCCTCAAGTGCAGCTCCCACTTCCTCGCCCCACTCTTGGCAGTTGTGCTTATCCTTGAGCTCTGGAATACCCTCCTTAGACCTTCCCAGCTTTCTCTCTTCCTGATTTAAACCATCTCTCTTTGATCAAATTTTCAGAAAGTGATCTCAATATCTTTCTCATTTTGCTCAGTGTCAATTTGTTTGGTGCTTAGTCAAGCATCTTGGGATATGTAATCATGCAAAGGGGTTATAGAAATACAGTTTGTTATTGTATGCAGGATGAATTCCATGTTTACAATTTCTGCACTGTGCCATCTTCGTGTAACCCTTGGAGTAATTTTCCCAACAGTAACTGAAGTGCAGTGAGAACAATCACTGTTATATTACTCCAGAATTAAGACCAAACCACACAGGAGCAGAAGCAGGCCAATTTGGCCCATCAAGTCTGCTCGGCCATTCAATAAGATCATATCTGATCTCATTGCAAAATACATAAATATAGATATTGGGTTCCTAAAGTAAATTAATTTGTTTTTCAATTCTACATTCAGTAGGAACAGACCAACAGTCCAAAGTTGCTCACAATATACAGGTGCTGCAGATGGGTTCATCTGTTGAATTTCCAACTTGTAGTAAGTGTGGGTTGTGGTTTTAGTTGTTGTGTTCACTAATTTAAGTGGATGATAAAGCACAACAAATGGTAAACTGTTTTCCAATGGTTGCCCTCTACAGACATCAACCCTCAGCAGAACAACTGATCACTGCACCAGGACCTGAGTTCAATTCTGGCCTCGGATCACAGTCTGTTTGGAATTTGCATGTTCTCCCTGTGTCTGTGTGCGTTTCCGCTGGGTACTCTGGTTTCCTCCCACAGCCCAAAGATGTGTAGTTTAGATTGATTGGCTATGCTAAATTGCCTGAGTGTTGGGGACATTAGCAGGTAAATATGTGGGACTACGGGAATAGGGCCTGAATCGGATTGTTAATGATGCAATGATTTGATTGTTAATGGTACAATGCTTTCATGGACTGAATGGCCTCCTTCTGCACTACAGGGATTCTATGATTTATGATTCTGTGAATATTTTGGATGTAGACCCTACATTAGGGTACAAAATACTCCATTCAATATCTGAGATTATTATATCTTACTTCAAAATGTTTGTTGACATTGGTTACAGAAAGATGTTCCATTCACTTATTTTATGTGTTCATAAGATGAGAATGTCACTTGAAAGACCAGCTTTTGTTGTCCAGCTTTCTTTGCCCTCTTGGATCACTGCAGTCCTTGTGCTACACGCACAGTGTTTGTGAGTGATTTTTCCAGGATTTTGACCCAAGAACAATGAAGTATAGTCCAAATCTGAATGATGTGAGACTTGATGGAGTATTTGCATGTAGTAGTGTTCCTGTGTGCCTGCTGTCCTTGTCCTTCCAATCGGTAGAAGTCACTGGTTTGGATGATGGTGTCAAAGGAGTCTTGGCAATTTTTAAAAGTTCATTCATGGAATTTGTGTGTTGCTGGCTGGCCAGCATTTATTGCCCATCCCTGAAGACATTTAATGTCAACCATGTCACTATGAATTTGGATTCATAAGTAGATCAGACTAGTAGGGAATGACGGATTTTAAAGGACATTAGTGAACTGGATGTTTTTTTTTTGTGACAATAAGATTTTAGATTTTTATTAAATTCAAATTTCACCATCTGCCATGATGGGATTTGAAATCTGATCCCTACAGCATCACCCTAAGTCTCTGGATTACTAGCCCAGCAACAATGTAACTATGCCTTTGTCTTCAATGCATCTTATAGGTTTTGAAGTTTGGTGTCATTCTTCTAATACTTTAGTGAAGACCTTTAATGAAGCTGGATACCACAGAGCAAAGCACACATGGAGCTGCTTCTTGTCAATCTTTTTGGCTTGACATGTAGCTCCAAAGTAATAAACCCTTCTTCTTTTGCACATCCAAACTCTATAGCAGTCCTACAGGCAGTTGCTAGTGCACAGTCACTCTCATTCCAAATCCTAGGGCATGCCTAATTCATAACATTATCTTCATGAAATTGCTGAGCAGACTCTGTTACCAAGGCGACAATGTGAATTTAGCACAATGTGCTAAAGAGTCATAATGTCCAACTTCAAGTGAGACTCAAGCTTGTAATATGCACCCCCAGCCAAAATTGGACCAAATTGAATTTCCAGTTCTTTTAACCTCTTATTCTGATGAAATATTCAAATAGGTAAATAGTCTATCTTCTTTCTCTCTGTGGGTGCTGGATGACCAACATTACGCTTACACTTGTGTTTTTGTTCTGATATTGGTGTCTCCTGACTTAGAAATTTTGGATTTAAGACATAAATTTCTCTTTGCGAGTAATATTAGTGAACATATAAGGGATAAATTGAAAACTAAGAATGTGAGAAGGTGAGGAATACTCATCAGGTCAGGCAGCATTTGAAAAGAATTAAACAGAATTAACATTTCAAGTCATCACCCTGATTCTTTCCACACAGATACTGAGTATTTTCAAAATTTCCTTCTTTAATTTCAGACTTCCAGCTCCAAAGCATTGTTTCTGTATGGGTTAAACTTGGCTTCACCTCTCAATTCATAATTTATTCAAGTACAGTAGCCAGAGCAACTTTTATTCCAGAAAAAACTTCAGTCTCTGCAAAACATTTGCTTTTACATTTGTATCCAAGAAAATATGTTAAGATCTTTTTTAACTATAGCGCTGGGTTTGTGCTCTCCTTGACTCAGCAGGGCTGCAAGTATCACACAGAAATGAATATAAATGTTAATGTTACAATCATCAATTATGAGCCCAGGCCTTGTTTCAATTCCACAGTTTGCTTCTAAGCAGTAGGACTGTAATGTTACATTTGTTTTGATTCCATATTTTCCAGTCAGTGAAAACAGAGCTGGAAATTTTAAGCAGCAACAAGAAAAACTAATGCAGTCTATTGTTCTGCTAATGTACCTTCCCTTAATTTCTAAATGGAAGATTGGTAACCAATGCATGAGAGAAAAATAGGAAAGCTCCCTTAAATAAAGTATCAAGAAATATTCCAATATCTCACCTTGTTTACAATAATCCCTATTAGAATTATGTGCAAAATTACAATTTAACCTCTATGGATTTAGCTATGTTCTGCTGTATCAACACCTCCCTCCATTAACTCTAAATTGTCACAATTTTTGTCTGGTATTTGTTACTGAAGGATGTGAAGCTTTCTCCAATTAAATGTTGGGAATTTTTGCTGTGGTTATGAATTCTGTTCTCTAGCCATTGACTTCAGTCTTCTGCCTGGCAAATATTTGTGGCTGAACAAATATTATTTCTGATCTTAAATTATCTCCTGATCACATGCAATGCCATTATGAAGACAACTTATTTCCATCTCTATCACATCACCAGTCTCCCTCCCTTCCACCCCATTCTCACCCGTAACCTCAGCTTATCTGCTGCTGACATCCTCATCCATGCTTTTATTTAACCCACTCCCGGTCAGCCTTCCTCATTTTTAAACTTGAAAACTTTTTGCTGTCCAATTCACAACATGCTTTGTTCACCAACACCCCCCCACCCCCCATTCCCACTACCATCACTTTGTTTTCTGAAGTCAGTGATTTCCTGAATTAGGATATTTGCATTTTATATTTTACAAATACAAGAATTTCTCGCAGTGTATAACACTGGTGCCTCCACGTTTGCCGATCTACATTGACTTTCCAAGTCAAGAACCCAAGAATGAGGAGCAGAATACAGCCTGTTGAGCCTTCTCCACCACTCAATACAATCATGGCTGATCTTGAGCTTTAATTCCATTTTCTTACTTAATTTTAATTCCCTGAGAAACTAATCTGTCTATCCCAGTCTTAAATCTATCCAACAATGAAGAATACATGTAGATGAATCATATTCCTTTTCTACTCTTAATTAAAAGTGAATAACTTCACACTTTCCCCACATTATGCGCCATCTGCTACCTTGTTGCTCACTCTCTTAACCTTTTTTACGTTTGTTTGCAGCTTTATCTCATCAACAAATTTACATGCATTGTTGTTCATTTAAGTCAGCAATATAAAGCTTTAATATAGACTGCAAACAGCTGAGGTCCTACCAATGACTCTTGCGGCACTTAAATGGTCAAAGCTTTGCAATCTGAATAGTGATATAGATAGTGAAGAGGGGTGTTATAGTTTGCAGAGAGACTTGGACAAGTTGCAGAGCTGGGCCGAGAGGTGGCAAATGGTGTTTAGTGCAGAAAAGTGTGAGGTAATTCACTTTGGCAGGAATAACAAATGTATAGAGTACAGGGCTAATGGTAGGACTCTTAATAGTGTTGACGAACAGAAGGATCTAGGTGTATATGTGCATAGATCCCTGAAAGTTGGCAATCAAGTTGATAAGGTTGTTAAGAAGGCATACGGAGTCTTGGCTTTTATTGGTAAGGGGATTGAATTTCGGAGCCGCAACGTCATGTTGCAACTGTACAAAACTCTAGTGCGGCCGCACTTGGAGTATTGTGTACAGTTCTGGTCCTCGCATTATAAGAAAGATGTGGAGGCATTGGAGAGAGTGCAGAGGAGGTTTACCAGGGTGTTGCCTGTTATGGAGGGCAGGTCTTATGAAGAGAGGCTGAGGGATTTGAGGTTCTTTTCGTTAGAAAGAAGGCGACTAAGAGGAAACCTTATTGAAACATATAAGATGATTAGAGGTTTAGATAGGTTATCACTGTCCACCCTTTGTCTTCGGATGGAGAAAGCTAGCACGAGGGGACATAGCTTTAAATTAAGGGGTGGTAGTTATAGGATGGATGTCAGAGGTAGGTTCTTTACCCAGAGGGTGGTAAGGGTCTGGAATGTTCTGCCTGCTGCAGTTGTAGATGCGCGAAGTTTGGGGGCGTTTAAGAGGTCCGTGGATAGGTTTATGGATGAAAAGGGAATGGTTTAGGTTAGAGGGTCATTGCTTTTTCTTAATTGGTCGGTGCAACATCGAGGGCCGAAGGGCCTGTTCTGCGCTGTAATGTTCTATGTTCTATGATCTGTTTATGCCCATCTTTGCTTGCTGCTAATTGTAACTCTCTCTGCCAGCATATTAATCCCAATATATTAGCTCTCTCCATGAACCCTTACCTTGCCAATTAACCTTTTTAAAGTGTGGTATTTTATCCAGTACCTTTTGGAAATCCATGTATACTACATCTACTGTTCCCATTTATCTACCTACTAGTTGCATCATATTTCATTTATTCTAATCATATTTTCCTATGTGCATTGTTAAGACTTCTTTGATAGATTACACCATTTTTCCCAACCACTGCTAGCAGGATTACTGGCCTGCTGTTTCCTATATTTATTTTTCTTTCTCTCCTTTTTATATTTGCCAATTTCTAATCTGATGGGACCATTCATGAATCTAAGAATTTTAATATTGCTGAAAAAAAGGGTTGCTAAAGCTTTTCATCTTGTACTCATCAGGTTAAATGCAAGAATATTCTCTTTGAAATTTGGCAATTTATTCCTCATGAGGAAAAAGATTGGCAAGTTGGCTTTGGTTGAGATGTTTCCATGGCAAATACATCAGTAAGTTACTGCTCCCCATGCATTGGTTTATTTTTAAAAAGATGAAACATATAGACATAGTCTATATCTCTGGGAAGATACTGGAAGTGGTCGACAAAAAGAGCTCAAAGTGCATAGGACAGAGATAATGTGGTAAAGAAAGCATATGAAATGTTTTTCTATCCTGGATAAGGTATTAAGTAAAAATCAGGGATGTAATGATGGAACTGTATAAAATGCTGGTTAAGCTACAACTGGAATTTTGTATGGATTACCCAGACAAGACTATTTGAAATCAATATTGTGTTTAAACAGAACCCACTTTTGCATTTTCAAGGGCTTAACCTATAGTATGGGAGTTACAAGGGTGGATAAGGTTCATTTAAGTGCCATTATTTGAAGTTATTTAACTATACAGCTCTTTAAAAATGAAAAAAAGGCTGCAGCTGTTGGTTGGAGTAAAATGAAGAAACCTATTACTACAGTGCAGATTGACAGTGTCCACTGTGCTTAAAAAAGATACTTAGTCAGTTCCTGCCTTTTCAATAGACTTATTTGTTGACATTTTCCAGGGGCTGAGCCCATCATAAATTTTTGGCTGAGTTTCAAAAGCTCCAAACCACTTAACTCAGCAGGGGGCTGAAGTCGTATGTCAATTGACAGCTTTAAGGGGCTTTTAAAGGATTGAGTATCTTTAATCTGACAAATAAATATTTGTTTGTATAATAGACTTAAACAATCAAAGATTTAAAATGCTGAATGTGTTTCTTGAATAAGAATGTTTTTCAGTATCAACTGTGAATGATTTAGAGATCTCTTAAATCATCAGTAGTTCGCTTTTCTCAACTCTGCATGGCTCTTGAGGTTCACCATTGTTAATACTGGGTGACTGGCTCTGTATATGAGATATGAGGTAATGGAATTGTCCTGGAGTATGAGGTGGCATGTGGGTTATGGGGGCATGGAAATGGCTTGTGATTTGATGAAACTTGGGAATAAGTGGTGAAATGACCAGTGAAAGCTTAAGGGCTGAACCCAAGGAGGGCCTTATAATCAGCTCACCTTGGTACATATATCAATGTGCCAAAATTTGTAGGCTTTTCTAATTGGCAATAAGCACAATATTGGTTAATGTGCTTTCAACACTGCAGCTGATGACTCTGTCTACAATTAACACAAAGTAAATCACGGCCAGTGAACTATGAGCATTTAGAACTGTTTCATTGATGTAATGTTTTGAATGATATGAAAAATACTTTTTGAAAAAAGCAGAGCTCCTGTAGCGATCACTTTATGCAAATTCTTTGGGAGATTCTATAAGTATGATATAGGTCATGTTGCAATAAATCAAATATCACGAAACACCCAGTCAAAGACATCTTATAGGGCTGAATGCTTTGATCTAAAAGAACACAGTGCTATTTCAGGGATCCATGTTCCCTGAAGGGGTCAGTGCACAGGGAACAGATTACAGAATTGTGGTCCCAACTTTGACCTTTACTCCCTCAGAGGAATTCCTCCCTGTTGGTATATGAATGATCACATGACACTTCAGAAAGGAAAATGTACTTGATGGGCTGTAGAATTCTTTGGGAGGTTCTAAGGTCATAAAAGGCACAATATAAATACAAGTTGTTTGAAGTTGCTTCCAAACAGTACCTTTTGCAGTACTGGTGATGTATGAATTTGCGTGTAGAAATGTTGAAATTGTCACTTATTTTCTTGCTGCTGTGTTTACAGAGATACAAGGGGAAAAAAATAACTTCTTTCAGCAGCCCAGTGAACACAGTTGATTTCCTGTAGAAAATGTATTAACATTTTCACCTGTAAACACTGTATCTCCAAGTTAATCACCCAACGAATTACCTTATTATACCTGCCCTCTCACCTTCTCCCTTCCCAATATCCCAGTCTCCAGCTGCACCTTTCAAGTAAAACAATTTACTTGAACTTCTTTCAGTTTAATATATTGTATTCATTGTTAACAATGTAGTCTTCTCAAGTATAGGCAGACTGAACATGGAGGGATTGGGTTACTGCTTTGTGGGAAGCTTCTATTAAGCCTGCAAGCATGATTCTGAACTTTTGCTCACCGATTTTTAAATCTCCACTTCACATCCACTCCGACCTTCCTTTCCCTGATTCTAGTGAAGCTCAAACTTGAGGCTTGAGGGACAACACCTCATCATTCAATTTGGCACTTTACTGTCTTCTGCACTCAACAGTAAGTTTAACGATTTCAGTCCGTAATCACTGTTCTCAATTCTCCAAACACTCATTTCTGGGCATAATTCTGTTCATCATTTTCAGCTTCTCTAGATCCCCTGTTTTGTTCTCCCCGTGCCATTCATTTTCACTCTATCCTATCGTCCTTTTGACTATTTAATTTCCCCTGTTGTGGATTCTATGAAGGCCTGGGTCAGAATTTTACAACTGTTCACCCACTCCCGCACTGCTGCAAGTAAGGATGGAGAATGCTCAGCCAAATCCTGCCCGCATGAACAACCAGATAATTCTGGTCTTTCCCTTTTTATATGCTCCTCACCTTTCCCTGGCTCTGTACTTGCTTAAAACCTGTGAGGTAACTTCTTCCATTTCTGGTAAAGAGTCATCAACCTAAAACATACTGGGCAGAATTTCCCCTGAGAAATGGCTAAGTGGGCAAGAACACCAGTGTAATGCTGGACTGAATCAGATCACAGTTGTCATGCACTTTAGTGCAGTGAAACACTCCCCCTGTGAATCACACCAATTTAAAAGTCCCAACATGTGCGATTTGCCCAAACTGGCTCTGTTGTGCACTGTTAACGAGGGAGCTGCATTTAAAGGCACCCATTGCACTCATAGCCAGTCATGCCAGGAGGATGGCAGTGCAGAGAGCTGCTTCACGGAGGCAGACGTGACAAGCTTTCTGGACACAATGAGAAGAGTGTGTAGAAGACCCAGGGAAGCCAATACAGCCTAGGATGCAGTGGCTGGAGAAGTCAGTGCCAGTGCGGATCCACAGAAGCATTTGGGGTTCAAATGCTTCAGTCGGAGTAGAGAAGGAGGTAGAAGGGGGGGAGGAGTGGCATTATTAGTCAAAAACTGTATCACAGTGACAGAAAAGAAGTTTGATGAGGACTTGTCTGTTGAGGTAGTATGGGCTGAGATTAGAAACAGAGAAAGGAGAGGTCACCCTGTTGGGAGTCTTTTATAGACCTCCTAAAAGTTCTAGAGACGTTGAGGAAAGGATTGCCAAGTCAATTCTGGTCAGGAGTGAAAGTAATAGGGTAATTGTTATGGGGGACTTTAACTTTACTAATATTGATTGGATTATCTATAGCTCTAGCTCGTTAGAGGGGTCAGTTTTCGTACAAAGTGTGCAGGAAGGTTTTTTGACTCAGTATGTAGATAGGCCAACTAGAGGTGAGGCTACATTGGATTTGGTGCTGGGCAATGAGCAAGACCAGGTGTTAGGCTTGGAGGTTGGTGAACATTTTGGTGATAGTGACCACAATTCGGTTACGTTCACCTTAGTGATGGATAGGGATAGGCATGAAGCGGGGGCAGTAGTTATAGCTGGGGGAATGGTAATTATGAGGCTATTAGGAGAGATTTAGGGTGCATAGGTTGGACTAGGAAACTACAGGGACTGGGAACATCTGAAATGTGGAGCTTATTCAAGGAGCAGCTGCTGCGAGTCCTTGATAAGTATGTCCCTGTCAGGCGAGGAGGAAATGGTCGAGTAAGAGAACCTTGGTGTACGAAAAAAGTTGATTCGCTGGTTAAAAGGAAAAAGGAGGCTTATGTCAGGATGAGGCTTGAAGGCTCAGTTAGTGCAATGGATAGCTATAGATTAGCCAGGAGGGCGCTAAAGAGTGAGTTGAGGAGAGCTAAGAGGGGACACGAGAAGACTTTGGCTGATAGGATTAAGGAGAATCCTAAAGCTTTCGTTAGATATGTTAAGAATAGAAGATTGGTTAGGGCAAGATTAGGGCCAGTCATAGACAGCAGTGGGAAGTTATGCGTGGAGCCTGAAGAGATTGGTGAGGCACTGAATAAATATTTCTCTTCGGTATTCACGCAGAGTGCTGGAAATGTAGCTATGGAGAACACTGAGGTACAGGGTTGCAAATTGGGAAGTATTGTAGTAGATTGGGAGGATGTGCTAGAAATTCTCGAGGGTTTGAAGTTGGATAAGTCCCCTGGGCCGGACGGGATTTACCTAGGATTCTCTGGGAGGCAAGAGAGGAGATTGCAGAGCCTCTGGCTCTGATCTTCAGGTCCTCGTTGGTTACGGGTGTGGTTCGGAGGACTGGAGGATAGCGAATGTGGTCCCATTGTTTAAGAAGGGGAAGAGAGACCTTCCAGGGAATTATAAGCCAGTGAGTCTTACTTCTGTTGTGGGCAAAGTATTGGAGAGAATTATTAGGGATAGGATTTATAGTTATTTAGAGAGAAATGAATTGATTGGGGATAGTCAGCATGGTTTTGTGAAGGATAGGTCGTGCCTTACTAACCTCATTGAGTTTTTTGAAAAAGTGACTAAAGAAGTGGATGGGGGTAAGGCGGTTGATGTGGTATATATGGACTTTAGTAAGGCGTTTGATAAGGTGGCCCATGGAAGACTTCTGCAGAAAATGCAGATGTATGGGATAGAGGGTGATTTAGCTAATTGGGTTAGGAAGTGGCTAGCAGATAGAAGACAGAGGGTGGTGGTTGATGGGAGATATTCATCTTGGAGTTCGGTGACAAGTGGTGTACCTCAGGGTCTGTTTTGGGGCCCCTGCTGTTTGTAATTTTTATAAATGATCTGGATGAGGGTATTGAAGGATGGATTCGTAAATTTGCAGATGACACTAAAGTCGGTGGAGTGGTAGATAGTGAAGAGGGGTGTTATAGTTTGCAGAGGGACTTGGACAAGTTGCAGAGCTGGGCCGAGAGGTGGCAAATGGAGTTTAATGTGGAAAAGTGTGAGGTAATGCACTTTGGCAGGAACAATAAAAGTGTAGAGTATAGGGCTAATGGTAGGGCTCTTAATAGTGTTGAGGAACAGAAGGATCTTGGTGTATGTGTCAATAGATCCCTGAAAGTAGCAGTCAAGTGGATAAAGTTGTTAAGAAGGCATATGGAGTCTTAGCTTTTATTGGTAGGGGGATTGAATTTAGGAGCCGCAGCATCAGGTTGCAACTGTACAAAACTCTAGTGCGGCCGCACTTGGAGTATTATGTGCAGTTCTGGTCCCCGCATTATAAGAAAGATGTGGAGGCATTGGAGAGGGTACAGAGGAGGTTTACCAGGATGTTGCCTGGTATGGAGGGCAGGTCTTAGGAAGAGAGGCTGAGGGATTTGAGGTTGTTTTCGTTAGAAAGGAGGCGGCTAAGAGGGGAACTAATCGAAACATATAAGATGATTAGAGGTTTAGATAGGGTGGACAGTGATAGCCTTTTTCCTAGGATGGAGAAAGCTAGCACGAGGGGACACAGCTTTAAATTAAGGGGTGATAGTTATAGGACGGATATCAGAGGTAGTTCTTTACCCAAAGGGTGGTTCGGGAGTGGAATGCCCTGCCTGCAGCAGTTGTAGATGCGCCAAGTTTGGTGGCGTTTAAGATGTTAGTTGATAAGTATATGGAAGAGAAGGGAATGGTTTAGTTTGGAGGGGCATTGCTTTTTATATTGGTCGACGCAACATCGAAGGCCGAAGGGCCTGTTCTGTGCTGTAGTGTTCTATGTTCTATGTTCTATGAACCTTCATCCATATGACCTTTCTGAAGTGAGTTCCAATCTGCCCTGACACTTGCACTGAATCAGGGTCCATGATCACCTGAAGAGAAGCAGAAGCATTGGAGTCCATTAGCCACCACTGAACTAATGGGAAATATTGCCAGCTCTACTCGCTCAATGCAAATGTTCATGGTTCCTCTTGGAGGGATGGGAAGAGAGAGAAAATAAGTTTAATATTTATCTGTGGGACATGGGTGTCACTGACCAGCATTTATTGCCCAACCTTAGTTGCCCCTGAGAAGGTGCTAGTGAGCTGCTGTCTTGAAACATTGAGATTGATGTGCTGAGTTGTGTCCCACAATGCATTAAAGTGACAATTCCATGATTTTGACCCAGCAACTGTAAAGGAACAACAATATATTTCCAAGTCTGAATGGTGTGTGGCTTGGAGGGGAACCTGCAGGCGGTGGTATTTCCACGTATCTGCTGCCCTTGTCCTCCTAGATGGAAGTGGCTGTGAGTTTGGAAGTTTTTGTCAAAGGATCTTTGGTGAATTGCCACAGTGCGATACATGGATAATACATATTGCTGCTACCGAACATTGGTGGTGAAGATTATCCATTCTGGGCCATTTAATCCTTCTCATCATGATTCTGGAAGCTGACAACTCCACACCATCTCCGTTGCTGTATCCCACCCCAATTGGCTGCTGACCATCAACACGTCTGTAGCAGATTTCAGCATTGCCCATGCCCCCTCATAGTTACAACAGCCTCCCACGTGTTGTATCTCTACAGCACGTGATGAGACATAGAATATAAAAATAGGGAGGTTCTGTTGCGGCTGTATAGGATGCTGGTGAGGCCGCAGCTGGAGTACTGTGTGCAGTTTTGGTCGCAGGATATATTGGCCTTGGAGGGGGTTAAGAGAAGGTTTAATACACTGATACTGGAAATGAGGGCATTGGATTATGAGGAGAGACTGAATAGGCAAGGTTTATACTCTTTGGAGTTTAGAAGGCTGAGAGTGGAACTTATAGAGACGTATAAGATAATGAAGGGGGGATGGATAGGGTACAGGTTGAGAGACTCTTCCCGCTTAGCAAAGATAGCAGGACTAGAGGGCGGTTCAGATCAGAGTTGCGGAAGAGTTTCTTCACATAAAGGGTGGTGAATCTTTGGAATTCTCTGCCTGATGAGGTGGTGGATGTGTTCAAGTCAAAAGTGGATAGGTTTTTGATTGACAAGGGAATTAAGAGTTAAGGGGAGAAAGCAAGAAAGTGGTACTGAACCACTACAGATTAGCCATGATCTTATTGAATGGCGGGGCTGGATGGCCTACTCCTGCTCCTATTTCTTATGGTCTTATGTTCTTATGATGCCTTCTACACCCACAGTGCAGTTGCGTGGTCGCTGGAATGAAGTGCAAAGCTATCCTTCTGCATAGTGAGCCTCTGATTGTAAAATTTTTTGACAATAAAGGATTCTGACACTCATTCTGACTTGGAAACTAAGTCAGCTGAGAGTGGTAAAGGTTAGACAATGATGGCCAATTGTTTTGGGTGGGTATAACTCACTGAATTGTGAGACAGTACAAGTATGTTCAGATGCAGAATAGAGCCTCTGCACCATGAAGTCATGTTGCACATCTTGCAATCTTCCTGCTGTCATGTTGCACCTGAATGTTCAGTGCATGAACTATGACTTGTAGCCCAATGCAGAGTCAGACGTAAGCCCCCTTCGCTATCCTCAGGATGTTTGTCCCACCTTCTTTTGCTGAGTGATATACAACCAGCCCTTTGGGCTGACATGTTTCAATTGTGGAAAGTCCTTCCTGGTCAAGTGTGGACCTCTGATATCCCAGGGCATTGTAGCAGCATGTGGCAGATTGGACTCACTGCTCTGGCACTCATGTAGAGATTAAAAGTGACTGTGAGAGTATTCTCATTGAGGAACCCTTGCAGTATAATTTCTGATTGCACCCATCTGGATGTACGGTGCAAACCAGCTTCCACGAATGGCATGCAGTCCAGACAGAAGATAACTTCCATGAGATTAGACATTACAAGTACTCATTACAGGAAATACTTCTGTTTATGCAGTGTGGAGACTAATATTTGACAAGTTGATTGAGGTAACAGCTGCCAGAGCTGCTTCTTGTAACTGTTAGTGGAGTCTGAAATGGAATGTCAACAATAAACCACAGAGCCTTTCAAACAGGGTGGCCAATGTGACATTAGTGTGCTTTGAAATCAACCTGGTATGAAATCTCTGACTTCTCAGCAGTTGATGAAAATACTTGTCACTGAGCTCCAACCCAGTGGCAAACCCTGACTTGAAGATCTTTGGTCTGAGACCACCACCCACCACCACCGCCAAGCCCCTGTACCCTTGAAGGTCCTCCACCCCACCCCACATCATGGCAGTGACTGACGTATCTTTTTGCAACCTGGAGATTATTGTAGCAAGTTACTTATTTCCTCGCTTCCTTCCCAATCCATAGTGCCTGGCCCACACTTTAAGGGACCAGTAGAGATTTGGTGGATGGGGACGTATTCCAAACTCATTAATGAAAATTGAAATCAAGTCAACTTCATGCCCTTTCTGGGTGAGACCTGGTTTGTGCCAACGGAAAAGGATCAGGAAAATTATAACCATTTGGCACATGGTGCTTGTCTTTCAGCCTTCATGCTATTTTCTCAAATTTAATGTGATCTGTACCAGACACAATATGGCTAGAAAACAGCAGTTCCAGTTTCTCACTTCACAGATTTGTCCTTGATTCACTAAGTATTTCCAATAGCTTTGTGTTAATGTGGATTCCCAGTATCTCATTCCCAGTTGTGAAGTGAGAATGACTGCCCATGACATCAAGGCAATATTTTACTGGGAATGTCAAAGAGTTCTAGCAAAACTGGAGTCAATGAGAATCAGGAAAATCTCTCTGATTGAATTCATATCTGGTGCAAGAGAAGATAATTGTAGTTGAAGATCAAACAGCTCAGTCCAGAGACATTATTTGGCCCTACGTTTTCAGTTGCTTCATCAATGATCTTCCATCATAAAAGCAGAAGTGAGGATGTTCACTGATTCAGCACCAATCATGGCCCTTTGGATACTGAGGCAGCCAATGCCCAAATGTAGCTAGGCTTTGATTGCAATCAAGCTTGGGCTGATAGGTGGCAAATATTTGTTGCATACATGTGCCAAACAATTATCATTGAACAAATTAGAATCTAGGTATTTCTCCTTGCCATTCAATGGCATTGCTATCCCTGAATTCCCACCTGAACATCCTCAAATTACCATTGAGCAGAAAATGCATTGGACCAGCCATATAAATGCTGTGGCTACCAGAGCAGGTCAAAGGCCCAATATTCTGGTGAGTAAATTACCACCTGTCTTAACAAAGATTGTCAAGACACAAGTCAGGAGTAGCTTGGACTAATCTCTGTTTGTCTGGATGAGTGTAGCTCCAATCACACTGGAGATGCTGGACATCATCCAGAACAAAGTAACCTGCTTATTTGACAACCCTTCCTCCATCTTAAAAATTCACTCCCTCCACCACTAATGCAGTGGCAGCAGTGCGTTCCATCTACAAGACGTACTGCAGAAACTCACCAGAACTCCTTAGACAGCACCGTCCAAGCTATACCCAAAGGATAAGAGCAATAGATTCATGGGAACATCACCACCTGCAAGCTTGGAGCCAGATCATTGCTCCTTTAATGTTGCTGGGTCAAAATGCTGAAACTCCCTTCCTAGCAGAACTGTGGCTGTATCAATATCACATGGACTGCCACAGTTCAGGAAGGCAGCTCAGTGCTACCTTCTTGGGAGCAATTAGGGATGGACAACAAATGGTGTCCTACCTAGCGACCACTCAACCATCTGTGTGGCTCCTTTGAGGGGGGGACACATGGAACAGACCCTATGGCCTGTTGAGCGGGACACTGAACTAATCAGGTACAAGGGAGCATATCCCAGGCCAGGGAGGTTTGTGGCAGGAAATGGCGATTGTGAAGAACAGCCTGAGAGCAGGTGCAGCAGAGCCTGAGAGGAAGTACAGCAGTGAGGGCTGAGCCTGTTTTCAATGTGGGTGAGAACACTGCCAAAACTTGCAGGAATTATTGTATTTCAGGTGCAACAGAAAGGATCATTTAAAAATGTGTTGCAGAGTGAGGGAGTCAGGATAGAACTTGCAAAAGAAAAACCGCAATGTTTAGTTTAACTCCCTTTAAATAAATTTAAATGAGGAACTGAAGCAATTAGGGGTTACTGTAACTAAGGAAATAGTAGCTGCAGATAAGGATCCAGATCCCAGATTGCTGAGTTTGCCTTTTGTAACCATCTGACCTGATTGTTCGATCAGGCTACTACAGAACTAAAGGGGGTGATTCTCCCATCCCACCATCCGGCCGGGAAGATCACATGTCAGCCAATTTGCAGAATTCCCACGAGTGTTCACGCTGTGATTGCACCTCCCAGGCCTGAATGTCTGGAAAGTGAGGCTGCTATGCAAATTCAATTTAAGTTGAATTTAAAATATATTTAGCGGACTCGGGAGTGAATTCACTGGACCTGCTATCATCTCTCATCCCACCAGTATAACTTGACTTTGGGTTCAGACTAGCTCTCCACTTTTGGGGAACTAGCAGGATGACCCCAGGGGATCCAATTGAAGGTGGGACAATTGGAACCCTCCAGGGGATCATTGCCCTTCCTGGGGCTTGAGCACCTTGGCACTATCCATTGGACATGAGGTGGCAGCAGCAAGGAAGGTAAAGCCCAGGGTCAGGGCCAGCTTGGGTGGGCCCTAGATGATGATCTGTGACATTAAAGGGGTCCTGTTGCTACTTTGCTTTGAGATCAGTTGGGGCTGGAGAGAGGCCAGCGAAGAGGCCACCTGGTGGGCGCAAGGGATGCGGTCTGACCAGCAGAGGATGGTTGGGGGCTGGGGTGGTGATCATTATTGCTGGAGGGGGGCAGAATGGGGGCTGAAAGAGCCAGGAGGAGAGGTTGGGACTGGCCTAGTAATGCTCGTGCGGGCTGTAGTTGGGTCATGGGGGTGTGAGCAACGGAGCTGTCCGGCAAACTGCAGGCTGACAGGGGTCACTGTCAGCCCCTACCGTGAATAGGCCCTGCCCCTGAGTTTCTATTACATTCATGATTGTAACCTCTGTAATGCACAGAGTGTGACAGATTTGTGTGTGAAGTTCCACCGAAAAAACTGGCGTGATTTACGCCAGTTTTCCTGTGAATTTGACACTTTTTTGGAAGAATTGCAGCCAAAGCATTGCACCAGTCTCCAGAAGTCCCTGGATCGTCCAAACCAATGATTTTTTTTCATGGATATTCTACTGGCCTTTAAAATATATTTTCTTTTGCTAATTGTGTTTCTTTTTCTCTGTGAATTCAGCAGTTAGGAAGGATTGTGTTAGTGTAGCCCCTTTAAGGGGACGAGGCATTTCCTGAGGGCTATATGGCTGGACCAGAGCCCATAGACAGTGGAGGGAGGAATGCTGAGCCAATCGGGAACAAGGGCCCATGTCCTGGATTGAGGAGGTACCACAGTTGAAACCTCGGAAAGTTGTACAGTCACATAATGATTTTGACTGACTTTTTGTTGGAAATACGAATTTATGTTTTGCAATAAATCCCTTGTTACTTCGAGCCTCATTGAGATGCCCTCAATTTTATAGTGTGAAATATTTTTAAAAAACACGGCATTTTTCTTTTGATTTTATCCGAATCTCTTCACTAGCGCTTCCTGATGCCTAATTCATTACAACAAAGTTCTCAGAAGCCAGTCTAGCAATTCAGAAATTAAATACCTCCTATCTGATTCCAAATGAATGCCATATATTAATGATTGAAATGGAAGGGAACAGGACAATTCTTGCGGTTCTCTAACTGTAATGTGTTTTAATTAATTTGGAAATAATACACTGGGACCAATTTCCATGTGTTGGCTCTCACTAACCGCAAGGCAGGCAGATCAAGCCTGCTACCCATCGTAAATCACCTTTTGTGGTCGGACCTCGTTAGCATTCAGTCGTCAAACTGCTCACCCTTTATCAACAGCTCACAGACTGGAAACCCCCAGCCCCCTGCCTTTCATTTGACAACTCCTCTGGCAATCCATCTCAAATTTTTATTCAATAAAGGAATTCATCTTGCAGTGGGCACGTTGCCTATCAAAAAGCCTTGGACAAAAGTTACAAAGCACAGTGCAGGTAAGCATCTGAGGAAATTTCCAGCATTGTTCACTATCAAAAATAACAAACAAAACTGCCTGTTGACTCTACTGCATGCATTTTGCACCTACAATAATGGTTAGATGCTAGTGATTCCCAGCAAGAGCTCAGATGATGAAGGTAAAATGCTTGATTTTTCACTTCTATTTACAGTGCTCCCTTGCAGAGATTGCCATTACCTCTGGGCATCTATTATTTTCAATATAAAATCTACTGTTTCAATGTACTTACATCCAAAACAACAAATAAAATGTTTACAGTATTAAGTAAAGTGTGTTGAACTAAACCAAACCTTTCCAATTAATAATGTTAGTGTGACTCCCTTAGGAGGAAAAATACACATTATTGTGTTTTGAAAATTGAATTTTTGCATCCAAATGACAGCAAATAGTATAGATTTCTACTGCTTTAGGAACTCCTAGGTTAAAGTTTAATATTGTTGTCTCACTTAAGTTCCTACACTGTGTTTAACAATGACCAATAAATACCTGAGCACGATCTGCACAGGGCCTGAGGCCACAGTTAAACTGTTTAGAGCCTTTTATTTCAGGTCGCTCTGCCATCTGCCTGAAATGGGCACAAATTAGATTCCAATTTGGAAATGATACTCCTGTTCCCACTTAGGTCTTGATCTTTCAGCTCCTTTAAACCAGGTGGAGTTGGTGATGCATGAGCTCCAAGTGGCATTTTGAGGTCTCAAACAACCAGGTGCTTGAAACAAAAGACCCCAAAACTTTCAGAAATGTTGAGTTGAGAGCAACATTAATGCTCATTCCTATTCTATAAAAGATCTTGTGGTTTGCACAGTGAAGTCTCTTCTCGATTATCATTCTCGACCTCCTAGAGTAGGTCAGCGCCTGGAGCTGAGGTGAATTTTGTTTTCAACAAGTGAGCTGTGTTAACGTGCCTGATTGGCTTCTCCACCTCGCTGAATTATGATGAGGACGAAGAATAAATTTTGTTCAATCCTATTTGTTCCAGTTGGCAGTGCCCGTGTACTGCCAGATTCAAGCTTCATTTGGGGCCATAATGAACTTAGATCCCTTTGTGATTGGCTTGGATGATTACATGTTAATAGCATGTGGAACCCTGCTGGCAGAGTAAACGCTAACAATTTAGAAACTGATTTACCCACTGAGGAAGTTATGAGGAGAAAAAGTTTGTTTTTTTTAAAAAAAAGTAAAACTCCCTTGTTCTTTAAACATTCAATAGCACCTGAAGTAATTTGGATGAGATTTTATTTTTAAATTGAGAATTCTCATGTGTAGGTTAAAAGGAATTGCTCAGAAGATGAAACAACATTTTTAAAAAAGATAATGGTTTATTTATACTCTGCCTGGGGATTTAAGTGTTTATACAGTGTGAGAAGAAGGGAGTGAGGTGCCCTGAAATTTGCAAGGAGGGAATAAGCACACGGCAGCATCAGAGAAAAGCCAACAATGATTCCTGTGTGGCAGCGTGCCAAATTGACCACTAGGTTGGGTTCTCAGTAATCAGGAAAGATCACAGGTTGAGGTGAGGGGATGGGTGTCAGGCTGGCAATTGGGAAGAGGAGGAGTAGAAGGTTCTAGTGGATTTAGCAGAGCTGCTTGTGCGATCATAACTTTGAATAAGCCCACATTGGGGCTTTTTACTCTTTTGATTGTACTGACTTGGGGCGGGGGGGGGGATATGATGTAGAGATGCTGGCATTGGACTGGGGTAAACACAGTAAGAAGTCTGACAACATCAGGTTTAAATCAGAGCACCCTCCAGGCTCTCATTCCACGTATTCCCCACATTGGAGATCTCTACTGCCTCCCAAAGATACAAGGCAAACACACCTGGCCGTCCCATCGTATCAGGCAATGGGACCCTGTGTGAGAACCTCTCCAGCTATGTCAGGGGCATCCTGAAACCCATTGTACAAAGAACTCCCAGCTTTTATCACGACACTACGGACTTCCTACTGAAACTCAGCACACATGGAGCAGTTGAGCCAGGGACACTCCTCGTCACAACGGATGTTTTGGCGCTCTACACCAACATCCCCCACAATGATGGCATTGCTGCAATTGCCTCAGTACTCAATGCCAACAACTGCCAGTTTCCAGGTGCAATTTTACAACTCAGCCGCTTTATCCTGGACCACAATGTCTTCACTTTCAACCAGTTTTTCATCCAGACACACGGAATGGCCATGGGGACCAAATTCGCACCTCAATATGCCAATATCTTAATGCACAGGTTTGAACAAAATTTCTTCACCGCACAGATCTTCAACCAAGGTTATACATTAGATACATCGATAACATTTTTTTCCTTTGGACTCATAGTGAACAATCATTGAAACAACTGTATGATGATATCAACAAGTCCCATCCCACCATCAGACTCGCCATAGACTATTCTCCAGAATCTGTTGTATTCTTGGATACACGCATCTCCATCAAGGATGGTCACCTCAGCACCTCACTGTATTGCAAACCGACAGACAACATCACAATGCTCCATTTCTTCAGCTTCCACCCTAAACACGTTAAAGAGACCATTCCCTATGGACAAGCCCTCCATATACACAGAATTTGCTCAGATGAGGAGGATCATGACAGATGCCTCCAGATGCTGAAAGATGCCCTTGTGAGAACAGGATATAGCGCTCGACTCATCGTTTGACCGTTCCGATGTGCCACAGCGATAAACCGCACTGACCTCCTCAGAAGACGAGTATGGGACATGGTGGACAGAGTACCCTTTGTTGTCCAGTACTCCCCCGGAGTGGAGACGCTATGACATCATCTCCAGAGACTTCAACATGTCATTGATGAAGATGAACATCTCGCCAGGGCCATGCCCACACTCCCACTTCTTGCCTTCAGACAACCGAGCAACTTCGAATAGACCATTGTTTGCAGCAAACTACTCAACCTTCAGGAGAACAGAGACCACAATACCACACAATCATGCCTCAGCAAGTTCTGCAAGACAGGCTGGATCATCGACATGGATTACATCATTACACATGAGAATACCATTCACCAGGTACACGGTACGTACTCTTGCAACTAGGCTAACGTTGTCTACCTAATATGTTGTAAGAAAGGATGTTCCAAAGCATGGTACATTGGGGAGACCGTGCAGACACTATGACAGTGGATGAATGAACATCGCTCAACAATTGCCAGGCAAAACTGTTCCCTTCCTGTTGGCAAACACTTCAGCGGTCACGGACATTTGGCCTCTGATTTTCGGGTAAACGTTCTTCAAGGGGGCCTTCACGACAGCGCAGAGCCACTGAGCAGAGACTGATAGCCAAGTTCCGCACACATGAGGACGGTCTTAACAGGGATCTCGGCTTCATGTCACACTATCTGTAACTTGCCTGGGTTAGTAAAAAACCTCACTCACTGTGCTGTCTGGAGACAATACACATCTCTTTAACCTGTGCTCAGTGCTCCTTCCACTCACATTGTTAGCCACTTTAAGACTTGAATAGCAGATTAGGAGTAAAGATTTGCATTCTAATCAGTAATCTGTAAACAGTCTGTGCTGTTATGTGTGCTGTTTGAGACCAGAACACCTCATTCACCTGATGAAGACCAGAGGGTCGAAAGTTTGAGTTTACTATCAAATAAATCAGTTGGATTTAAAATTGGTGTTGTCAGACTTCTTTATTGAGGGGATATGATAGGGAGCATTGTTCATAAGGTGTGCTGCAAAGGCTACCAACTGCTGCAGCCATCTCCAGCTGGCTGCTATTTCCTCGTATACTGGAAAATACAGGCAGCAATCATTAGATTTAAACTTGACTCACAGGTATACTGTTAGTGGCCTGATTTAAGACTTTTAATGAAGTGTCCTGTCTTTCCAAGGCAAGGCACTCAGAAGGCGTGTTTCATACATATGCGCCCAAACTCTATCATCCTTCCTGCCACAGAATGGAAATGTCCATTGATCTTGGGTGGGATTTTCCGTTCTCGGATCAAGCGAGGCTGTAAAAGTCCACTCAAGGTGCCTGGCATGTTTGCAGCAGATAGCTGCATACGTGACGTTCATATCGGCAAGAGCTTCACTATTTTTCTATCACAGAATCATGGAATCTCTCAGTGAAAACGAGGTGTTTTGGCCCATTGAGTCTGCACCAACACATGAGAAACACCTGACCTAACTCCCTAATCCTATAAACCACGCTTGGCCCATAGCATTGCATGGTATGATGTGACAAGTGCTTATCCAGATACTTTTAAAGGATGAGACAACCTGCCTATACCAGCCACAGACAGCGCATTCCAGACCGTCACCACCCTCATGTTAAAATCTTTTTTTCTCACTTTTCTTTAAACTTCTTACCCTTCACATTGAACTATGTCCACATGTGACTGCTCCTTCAGCTAAGGGGAACAGGTGCTCCCTATCCACTCTGTCCTCGCCTCTCGTGATCTTGTATGCCTTGAACTGGTCATGCCTTAATTTTCTCTGCTCCGACAAAAACACCTCAAGCCTAGCCAACCTCTTCATCATTTAAATGTTGCACCCAATGCAACATCCTAGTGAATTTTCTTTGCATCCTCTCCAATGCAATTACATTCCTATAATGTAGTGACCAGAACAGCACACAATATTCCAACTGTGGCCTCACAGGTCCATGCAACATCAACATGACATTCATTGCTTTTGTAATATATATCTTGATGTCTCATTTGCCTTTTTCGTGCCCTTCTGCCTTCAGAAATCTATGGACAAAGACACCAAGTCTCTTTGTTCCACAGAACTTCCTAGTGTTATGATATTCATTGAATACTACTTTGTTAAATTACTCCTTCCAAAGTATGGAAATGTACTGGACTGGGGTGGACATAGTAACAGTCTCACAACATCAGATGAAAGTCAACAGTTTTATTTGGAATCACAAGCTTTCAGAGCTCCTTCACCAGGTGAGTGGAAAGATAAGGTTCACAAACACGGCATATATAGACAGATACAATTGCAAGACCATGCATACACTATGACAATGGATGAACGGACATTATGCAGGAGTGTGAGGCAGGACCATTCCCTTCCAGTCAGGGAGCACTTCAGCAGTCAAGGCCATTCAGCCTCTGATCTTCAGATAAGCGTTCTCCAAGGCAGCCTTCAAGACACGACAATGCAGAATCACAGAGCAGAAACTGGTAACCAAGTTTCACACGCATGAGGACGCCCTCAACTAGAATCTTGGGTTCACATCACATACTACATGTAACCTCTACTATTTGGCCTGGGCTTGCAAAATCTTAACTGTCCTGGCTTGACTGTCACACCTCTCTAATCTTTGATTATTCTTCTTTCCACTTGCACTGTCTACACCTGGTAAAGGCTTGATCACTGTAAAGGCTCACATTTCAACCATTATCTTGTAATTGTGTCTGTCTATATATACTGTGTTTGTGAAACTTACCTCTCCACTCAACTGATGAAGGAGAAGTGCTTTGAAAGATGATAACTCCAAATAAACCTGTTGGATTTTAACCTAGTGTTGTAAGACTTCTTATGTGTCCTTCCAAAGTGCATCACCTCACTTTTCAGGGTGAAATTCCATCAGCCACTTCTCTACACATTTTTATCTTCCTGTAGCCGAAGACACTAAAATTCACTATTAACTACCTGGCCAATCTTTGTGTCATCCACAAACTTACTAATTTTACTCCAACATAGTTACTGTTAATAACCACAATGCGGTACAACTTAACCAGCTTTCCTTAATGACCAGCTTATTGAAGGAAATGAAATAAATGACAGATAATCGGGGACCCATTACAGAACCTTGTGGCTTTTATCATTAATGCAGCTTTCTGTCATCACCCACATACACCTGAGCCAATTTTAAATCCACATTACCAAATTATGTTGTATCTCATGTACTTTTGCCCTTTTTATAAGTCTCCCATGTGGGAGCTTGTCAAAGGCTTTGCTGAAATCTATATAAACTACATCTACTACACTACGTTCATTTACACACCCAGCCACATCCTCAAAAAATTCAAATGTTTTGGCAAGACCAATCTCTGATGAATCCATACTGACTATCTCTGGTATGGAAATAATTGTTTTCCTTCAAAGATTACTCCAATATTTTCACTGACATGGGACTCATTGGTCTGTATTTCACTGGATTTTCTCCACAATCCTTAAATAGAAGAGCAGCATTAGCTGTTCTCCAGTCTTCTGACACCTTCCTTATGCAATATGAAATCTCACAAGATTTATTTGGTAGCACAAGCTTTTGGAGCACTGCCCCTTCATCAGGTGGGTGGGAACTCAACTTATATGATAATGGTTGGAATGCGAGTTCCGCAATCTTCCCTGTGGTCAGGGAGGAATTAAAAAATTTGGTTAGAGCCCCTAGAATCTCCTTGCCTTTCATAACAACCAGGGACACAATTCATCTAGACCAGGAGAATTATTCACTTTTAAACTTGACAACACCTCTAATCCCTTATCACTCCCTATGTCAATTTGCTCAAGAACCTCACAGTCTCTCCCTGAGTTCATACCAATGTCCTCATTACCTTATGTGAAAACGGATGTGAAGTATTCAGTCAACACTCTACCAATGTCCTCTGGCTCCATTTATAGATTGCCTCCATGGTCCTTTTTCCTTGGATATCTCCTTCCCATTAATATAATTATAGAATTTGTTGGAGTTTTCACTGGCTATAGCTTTCTCTTATCCCCTCTTTGCTTTCCTAATTGCCACCCTGCACATTCTATACTCCACTATTGTCTCCACTGATTTGTTTCCTTGTATCTGTTTTCTTTTCGTTCTTATCATATCCTGAATATCTCTGGTCACCATGGTTCTTTCGACTTGTTACTCTTTCCTATCACTCAAGGGGAAATATGTTAGGCCTGTACGTTCCTGATTTTCTTTTTGGAATCCCTCCCTCCTTTTCTGTAGATTTCCCCACAAGTAGCTGTTCTCTATCTACCTTGGCAAGATCCTGCCTTGTTTTACTAAAATGCACTCTAAAATGTTTGCAACATTTCTATTTCTTTTTCATAACCAGCTTAAGTTGTACCACATTGTGGTTATTAACAGTAAAGTGCTCTCCTGCACTATCTCAATCACCTCTCCAGCTTCGTTCCCCAGAATTAGGTCCAGCACTGTGCTATTCCTTCTTGGACCCTTTACATATTGACCTAATTTCAAGAAATCCACTGCATTCAAGCCTTTAACACTATGTCTCTCCCAATTAATGTTGGGGAAGTTAAAACCACTTAATTACCCTATTGCTATCGTTTTTATTTACCTCTGTGAATGGCACATTTATTGTTCCTCAATTTCCCGCTGATTTTAATAAACACCAAGTAATGTAGCTGTCCCTTTTTTATACCTATACTCTACGCACAGAGCTTCATTTGATGCTCCCTTCAAGATATCATCTCTCACTGACTACTTAACTAATAATCCTCCTCTTTTTCCCCTTCCTTATCCAGCCTAAAGATTCTATTTCCTGGAATGTTGAACTGCCAATCATGCCCTTCCTTCAACCATGTCTTTGTGATGGCTACTGTATCACACTTCCATGGATCAATCCTTAACTTGTCTGTTTTATCTGTGATATTCTTGGCATTACAGTAGAAGCCATCCAGCCTTGCCTTACTCCCTTGAAGCTTAATACAACTGAACTCACGTCCCTTCAGCAGCAGTGTGACCACCTCTCTCAATGTATTGTCCATGATGCACTCAAATGCTTCACCATATCCCTAGCCACCATTCCAATTTTGAAACCCAAGCTTCTAGGAGCTACAGCTGGTCACACTTGCCACACGCATGCTGATCCCGAGCAACTGAAATGTTTTCGGTTCCCACATAGAACGGGAGTAGCAAAACAAGGCTTTGAGCTCTTCTGTCATGGCTAAACCCTTTAAAGTAAAACTTTAGTAGCAATTTTTAAAAATAAGATATATCAAGTAAGTCCCACCCTTCTTAGGCAGCTTATAACTTACTATAGTTTGAAAAAACCCAGAAGGACTTACTCATCAATCAGCTGCTCCTGTTGGTCCCGTGTCACTTTCCGATCTGTGGCATCACATCAGAATGCTGCCTTGTATCTCTGTACTACCTTCATTTATCCTGCTGCCTGCTTCCTCTGCTGAAAAGATTAGGCCTTACCTAGAAGAAGCTGTTCTTGTGTAGTTGGTACATGACATTAGACTTTGGTATTTTTTCACGATGGAAGGAGTAGAAGAGAGTATGTTCAGGGTGTGTGTGTGTGGGGTGGGGGGGAGGGGAGGTCCTTGATTATGTTAGCTGATTTTCCAGGAGTAGATTAATGGTTAATATCTTAGAGAAAATGCCACACACATAGTCCATGAAGAACGGGAAGCAGCCACCACGAACAACTATTGATGGATCTGCACACTTCCGCAAATACCAGTAGAGAAAATTGTTTGGAAATATTTCCAAATATCTACCACCAACCTTTCTATGGCCACATTAAAATCCTGGTTTATCACAGTGAGCCATCATATCCTTGTCCTGAAATTCCAGATCTGTCACAATTCTTCTCCACTTGTCAAATGAAAACCAAACATGAAGCAACCCTTATATCTGAAAATCCAGTTATTTATTACAATTATTCATAAAAATAAAACTTCTTAATATTGAAAACCCTGTGCTTAATTCCACCATTATTTCTATATTTAATTCACTGACCATCATGTTGCTTAGTGAGATTCTCTGTTTCCAAATTGGTTGCTACGTTGCCTGCAGCAAATACATTTCAAATGTATTTATTTGGCGCTAAAACACTTTGGCCAATCCTAAAGTTTTGAAAGGTGCAATAGAACTGCAATTCTCCTTTCCTTTTTCTATGCCACTTGAGGATTTGTGTCTTCGGCAAGATATTTGCTGCAAAATATTATGAACTTCTAGGAGGGGAGCTAGCCCTTATGCCATGGGCTTTTAGTGCTAAGATTGTTACAGGGAATGCTGAACCTTTATAAGGGCTTCCTTGACAGTTTGTTCCCAGAGATGGCATAATGGTTAGCACTGCTGCTTCACAGTGCCAGGGTCCCAGGTTCAATTCTGACCTTGGATGACTGTCTGTACGGCATCTGCATGTTCTCCTCATGTCTGCTTGGGTTTCCTTCAGGTACTCTGGTTTCCTCACATAGCCCAAAGATGAGGTGGTTTAGCCTTGTTAAGTTGTACAGGTTACAGGGCCTGGAATGGAAAATTGATACCTAATTCAACCATTATTTCTACATTTACTTCACCAACGATCATATTGCTTGGTAAGAATTGTCTGTTCCCAAATTGGTTGCTACATTGCCTATAGTGAATATGTTTCAAACTATTTATTTGGCTCCAAAATACTTTGGGCAATCCTGAAGTTTTGACAGATATGATAGAACTCGAATTCTCCTCTCCTTTTCCCATACCATATGGCCTCTTTCTGCACTACAGGGATTCTAGGGTTATATGGAAAATTTCTGTGAGCCAATTTTAAATCCAACTACGTCTCTTTTCCCTTGGATGCTAGGAACTTTGAATTCATAGACTAGTCTGTTATATGAGACATTATTAACAGCCTTACTACTACATTAAACATGTTACCCTCATCAACCCTCCTTATTACCTCCTCAAAAAATTTACCAAATTATTCAGCCATGAACTTTCCTTTAACAAATTTATTCTGAGTGCCTGTGATTAATTGTTCCTTTCTAAATGACAATTTATGCTGTCAGTTAGAATTTTTCCAATAATTTTCCAACCACCAAGATTACTCTGATCTATAATTATTCAGTCTGTGCTTTCCTCCCTTTCTAAACAATTGTACAATGTTAACAGTCCTTAAGTTCTCTGGCAGCAAATCTGTAGCCACAGAGGATTGGAAAATCATGGTCAGAGCTTCCACTATTTCTCCCTTAGCTTCAGTGATGTGTGATTGATTTCATTTTGCTGGGGTGAATTGTTTAATTTCAAAAAATGAAACCTATTGATATTTCCTGAAACCAGGCATAATATATTCATTAAGGGCTGTACTCATGACTTCTGCCTCCAGATGCAAGTTATTCGTCTGGGCTCAAATTGGTTATGTATTTTAGTTACTTTCTTTCTCTTTATATGTAAAGTTGAAGTTTATTTATTAGCTATAAGTAGGCTTATATTAACACTGCAATGTGCTACTGTGAAATTCGCCCCAGGGATCTATTCTAGGACCGTTGCTGTTTGTCATTTTCATAAATGACCTGGATGAGGAAGTGGAGGGATGGGTTAGTAAGTTAGCCGATGACACAAAGGTTGGTGGTGTTGTGGATAGTCTGGAGGGATGTCAGAAGTTGCAGCGAGATATAGAAAGAATGCAAGGCTGGGCGGAGATGTGGCAGATGGACTTCAACACGGATATATGTGTGGTAGTCCATTTTGGCAGGACCAATGGGATGAAGGAGTACAACATCAAGGGTAGGAGTCTTGGCAGTGTTGAGGAGCAGAAGGATCTTGGGGTCCGGGCCAATAGTACTCTTAAATCAGCCCCGTAAGTGGAGGATGTGGTCAAGAAGGCATATAATGTCCTGGCCTTCATTAATCGAGGGATTGAGTTTAGGAGTTGGGAGGTAATGCTGCAACTTTATAAGACCCTGGTCAGACCCCACTTGGAGTACTGTGTGCAGTTCTGGTCGCCTCACTATAGGAAGGATGTGGAAGCTATTGAGAGGGTGCAGAGGAGATTAACAAGAATGTTGCCTGGATTGGGAGTTACGCCTTATGAAGATAGGTTGAGGAAGCTAGGTCTCTTGCCCTGGAAAGATGAAGGTTGAGAGGCGATCTGATAGAGGTTTATAAGATGTTGAGAGGAATAGATAGGATGGATTTTCGGAGGCTATTTCCTAGGGCTGAAATGGTCGCTACGAGAGGACACAGGTTTAAGGTGCTGGGGGGGGGGCAAGTACAGAGGAGACGTTAGAGGTAAGTTTTTCACTCAGAGGGAGGTAAGTGAATGGAATCGGCTGCCATCAGTGGTGGTAGAGGTGAATTCGTTGGGGTCTTTTAAGAGACTTCTGGATGAGTATGTGGAATTTAATGGGATTGAGAGTTATATATAGGGCTGGTAGGTATGGATATGAACGGCGCAACTTGTGGGCCGAAGGGCCTGTTTGTATTGTAGTGTTCTATGTTAAAATACCTACAGGGTTTCCTTCATGTTATTTGATTAGATACTATTGCCCTTTATCTTGTTGGGCTTTTTATATAAGAAAATTTCCCTGAGTACACCTTATAAATTTTTGCGCTGTATACCTTTTACACAAAATTTATTTCAGTTAATATTTTAGGTGATTCAAATCCCAACTTGTACTCCCTTTTGAATTCTATATTTTTTTTCCAGTTTGACTGGTTTAAAATCCTGGAACTTAACAGCACTGTGGGAAAACCTATAACGTATGAACTGCAATGGTTTACAAAGACTGTTGATCATTCACGTGGACAAGCCTATGAGAGGAGAGGCTATACTGGACCTGGTACTAGCTAATGAACCAGGACAGGTGATGGATCTCTTGGTAGGAGAGCATCTTGGGGATGGAGATCATAATTCTATCTCCTTCACCCTTGCATTGGAAAAGGATAGGATCAGACAGGCTAGGAAAGTGTTTGTCTGGAATAAGGGGAAATATGAAGACATCAGGCAGATGTTGGGGCGAATAAACTGGAAGGAGGTGTTCTTGGGGAAAAGCACAGAAGGAAGGTGGCAGATATTCAAGGAATGCTTGTCTGGAGCTCTGCACGACAACGTTCCGGTGAGACAAGGAGGTTTTGGTAGGTCGAGGGAACCGTGGTGCACGAAGGCTGTGGTGAACCTAGTCAGGAAGAAAAGAAAGGTGTATAAAAGGTTCAAAGAGCTAGGAGATGTTGGGGATCTAGAGAAGTATAAGGCTTATAGAAGAGAGCTTAAAAAGGAAATTAGGAGAGCCAGAAAGGGGTCATGAGAAGACCTTGGCTGGTAGGATTAAGGAGAATCCCAAGGCCTTCTACAAATATGTGAAAAGTAAAAGGATGAGAAGAGAAGGGATAGGACCTATAAAAGGTGAAGGGGGAAAAGTCTGTATGGAACCGGAAGAAATGGCAGAGGTGCTTAATGAGTACTTTGCCTCAGTATTCACGGTGGAAAGTGATCTGGGAGGATGCACTACAAGTTTGCGGCAGACTGAAAAGATTGAGTATGTAGATATTAAGGAAGCGGATGTGTTAGAACTTTTAAATGCTATCAAGATAGACAAGTCTCCGGGACCAGATGGGATGTACCCCAGGTTATTATGGGAGGTGAGGGATGTCATTGCAGAGCCTCTGGCGATGATCTTTGCGTTGTCGATGGAGACGGGAGAGGTTCCGGAGGATTGGAGGATTGCGGATGTGGTCCCTATTTTCAAGAAAGGGAACAGGGATACTCCTGGAAATTACCGACCAGTGAGTCTGACTGGTGGTTGGTAAGCTGATGGAGAGGCTTCTGAGGGACAAGATTTACGAGCATTTGGAGAATTTTAGGTTGATTAGAAATAGTCAACATGGATTTGTAAAAGGCAGGTCGTGCCTTATGAGCTTAATTGAGTTCTTCGAAAATGTGACTGAACACATTGACGAGGGAAGAGCAGTGGACGTGGTGTACCTGGACTTCAGCAAGGCATTTGACAAGGTCCCCCATGCAAGACTTCTTGAGAAGGTGAGAGGGCATGGAATCCAATGGGCTTTGGCCTTGTGGATCCAGAACTGGCTTGCCTGCAGAAGGCAGAGGGTGGTTGTGGATGGCTCTTTTTCTGCATGGAGGTCGGTCACCAGTGGAGTGCCCCAGGGATCTGTTCTAGGACCCTTGCTGTTTGTCATTTTCATAAATGACCTGGATGAGGAAGTGGAGGGATGGGTGAGTAAGTTCGCCGATGACACGAAGGTCGGTGGTGTTGTGGATGGTCTGGAGGGATGTCAAAAGTTGCAGCAGGACATCAACAGGATGCAAGACTGGGCGGAGAAGTGGCAGATGGACTTCAACGCAGATAAATGTGTTGTGGTCCATTTTGGCAGATCCAACGGGATGAATGAGTACACTATCAAAGGTAGGAGTCTTAGCTGTGTGGAAGAGCAGAGGGATCTTGGGGTCCGGGTCCATAAGACTCTCAAATCGGCCTCCCAGGTGGAGGATGTGGTTAAGAAAGCTTATGGTGTACTGGCCTTCATTCATCGAGGGATTGAGTTCAGGAGTCAGGAGGTAATGCTGCAGCTTTATAGGACCCTTGTCAGACCACACTTGGACTACTGTGCGCAGTTCTGGTCGCCTCACTATAGGAAGGACATGGAAGCTATTGAAAGGATGCAGAGGAGATTTACAAGGATGTTGCCTGGATTGGGAGGCATGCCTTATGAAGACAGGTTGAGGGAGCTGGGACTGTTCTCCCTGGAGAGACGAAGGTTGAGAGGCGACCTGATAGAGGTTTACAAGATGTTGAGAGGATTAGATAGGGTGGACTCTCAGAGACTATTTCCCAGGGCTGAAACGGTTGCGATGAGAAGGCACAGATTTAAGGTGCAGGGAAGCAAGTACAGAGGGGATGCTAGGGGAAAGTCTTTCACTCAGAGGGTGGTGAGTGAATGGAATCGGCTGCCGTCGGTGGTGGTCGAGGCAAACTCGCTGGGGTATTTTAAAAGACTTCTGGATGAGTATATGGGATCCAATGGGATTGGGGGTTGTAGATAGGTCTATGGCTGAGTAGGTTTTGATGTGTTCGGCTCAACTTGTGGGCCGAAGGGCCTGTTTGTGCTGTAGTGTTCTATGTTCTATGTTCAAGCAGATTAAGTGCAGTGAAAGGCACATTTCAGGAATAGATAGAAAGTACAAAACAAGGACTATGCTATACTTCCCAATGTTTACTTTAAGAAAATGTGTTATGAAATGCATTCAAGTTCTCTAAATCCAGTCCAAGATTGTCTTTTCCAGGTGATGCTGATTGGGCTGGTTAGCTGTCAATGTTTGTGGTGGTTTATCACCTTGTGAGGGGAGGAAAGGGGATGTCTATTCTGCCTGGCACACACTGGACCTCCATTTGGCACTCACTCAGCACTCAATGAGCAGACAGCAGAGCACTCATTCAGTACCCACTCAGCATGCTGCTGGGCATCCATTGAGTAACTACTGAGCACCCTGCTGAGTACGCACTAAGCATCCATTGGGCACCCACTGGGAATCCATTAGGCACCCAGTGTGCACCCTGCGAAAACCCACTAAGCACCCACTGGGCACTCTAGACCAGTGAAAATCAAACATAATGGGATGTTTACCAATTACTATTGCAAGCTGGAAAATTGCTTATTGTTTAATCTTTGGGGAAATAACATCAAAGTTTAGATGAGAAATACATTAACATTCACTCCTGTCAGTATTTTAAAACTTGCATGGATAGATTTTGCTTTAAGAGTCTAATATTTGAATACAATATTTCCCAAATCTATTCTGATAAACCTCACAAAATTTGACAATATAATTTACTTCAATTGAAGCAGAATGAAGGGAATGAAAATCCACGTAGTCCCCGGTGCATAATATTAAGGAAAAGATTAGTTGTTAGTTACTTTGATGACACAATACCCCATTCAAGTCAGGCACACTGAATTTGTTATGATAATTTCAAGCACTGTGTTTAAGATAAATTGGTAATTTACTCAGACTTGATACCTTCAGTGTGACGTTTGAATCAGTAGTGCTAATCTTTTGGGTGTTATTGGTGCTATTTGAGATTCAGAACACCTGAGGCAGCATGCACACTTCAAGGGCAAATTGTGCTGGATGCCAAATTATTGAAGGCATGAGTGCATGCAGAGTAAATACTTCACTGGAATGATATACAGTGGGCAGATCATGAGGTCAGTTGGCCCAGATCATCTTGTCAGCGACATGATGAGATTGTAGTCCCTGATTGAGTTTGAAACTACAGCTCTACCTCTTTGCATTGAAGCTGGATGAAACTTTTCTTGGAGGTGAGAATGCCTCTAAGTCACTCACCATTGCTGACTTTGAAATATATTGCCATTCTTTCACTGTTGCTTGCTCAAAATCCTGGAACTCTATCTCTAAGAGCACTGTATGTGTACCTACACCATATGGGTTGCAGCCACATTGCTAACGGCAATCAGGGATGGGTAATAAATGCTGGCCCAGCCAGTGGTGCTCATAAATGACAAATAAAAATTTCCTCTCCTTGCTGCAGCATGGATCTTTTGGCAAGGTGAGTAGTGAGGCCTAGTGACACGACACAATTACTTAGATATTACGATCCCTTTCAGATCATGAACTGAAAACATGCTCTCAGAATTTCCAACACCACGTGGCCCTCAATAGCGGTGAACTTTTTGGCGTTCCCCGGAAGATCCGGGCAGTACTAATTAGGAGCTCAACACTCAGCTAACATTGTCTATTAATTATGCATGGTGAAGATGCTGTCTGCAGCAGGAAGGATCGTCCCACACCAATTCAATTTGAATTGATCAGTAACAACTTACAGCTCAGTTGCTGGTTGATTTCTTCTGGCTGATTGCTCCTTTCCACAAGTTTGGTGCTTTCCATAGTTATTTTACATTGCAAAATTCTACAGTGTTAAAGATGCTGAAAGATTGCTGTTGAATGCGAGGAGCATAACAAGAAAAATGGATGAACTTAGGGCCTTAATGTTTGCGAGGAAGTTGGATGTGGTTGCAGTGACGGAGACGTGGTTAAAGGAAGGGGAGCAGTGGCAGCTGAATATTCCTGGGTATAAGTGTTTCAGGCGTGACAGAGGAGGGTCCAGAAGAGGTGGGGGAGTGGCGTTGTTAATGAGGGAGAGCATCACAGCAGTGCAGAGGGAGGACAATACAGAGGAGTTAGGAGTGGAGTCGCTGTGGGTGGAGTTGAGGAATAGAAAGTGGGCCATTACCATGCTAGGGGTGTATTATAGGCTACCCAACAGCCCGCGGGTAGTTGAAGAAGGCACATGTAAAGACGTTTTGGATAGGTACAGAAAAATTTTAATCTCCCTGGGGTGGATTGGAAGGTACTTAGAGCTGGGGGTTCGGACCGGGAGGAATTTGTAAAATGTGTACTGGAAGGATCGTTGGAGCAGTATGTGGCTAGCCCGACTAGAAAGAGAGCTATACTGGATTTAGTTCTGAGTAATGAACCAGGGCAGGTGGCTGATGTTGTAGTAGGGGAGCCTGTGGCTAACAGTGACCACAATTCTGTCTACTTTAGGATACAGATAGAAAAGGGTGCTGGTTGCCCTAGGGGCAGGGTGCTGAATTGAGGGAAGGCTAACTACTGTTGGATTAGGCAGGAACTTATGGAAACTGATTGGGAACGGTTGTTTGAGGGTAAGTCCACGCTAGGCATGTGGGAGTCTTTCAAGGGAATACTGAAAATGTTGCAAGAAAGATATGTGCCGGCTAAGAGGAAAGATGGGAAAGGTAGGATTAGAGAGCTGTGGATTACTAGGGATATTGAGGACTTGGTTAGGAAGAAAAGAGAAGCGTATGATAGGTCGAAGCAGCTGGGAACCGAGACAGCATTGAAGGAATATAGAGAGAGTAGGAGGGAGCTCAAACGGGGAGTTAGAAGGGCAAAAAGGAGGCATGAAATGATTTTGGTGGATAGGATTAAGGAAAATCCAAAGGCTTTTTACTCCTATATTAGGAATAAAAGGATGGTTAGAGGAAAAATCGGACCTCTTAGGGACAGAGGAGGGGAACTGTGCTTAGAGCCCGAGGGAATGGCGGAGATCCTGAATGAATACTTTGCGTCGGTATTCACAAAGGAGAGGGGCTTGTTGACAGCTCCTGTCTCTGAGGGAGCTGTGGACTAGTTGAGAGATATATCCATACCGAGGGAGGAAGTGTTAGAGCTTCTAGGTAGCATTAAAACTGATAAATCTCCGGGGCCTAATGGCATTTATCCCAGGCTGCTTAGGGAGGCGCAACGTGAAATTGCTGGGCCTCTGACGCAAATCTTTGTCTCTTCTTTGGACACAGGTATGGTCCCAGAGGACTGGAGAATAGCTAATGTTGTACCGTTCTTTAAAAAGGGTAGTAGGGTTAACCCTGGAAATTATAGGCCGGTGAGTGTGACGTCAGTGATAGAGAAGCTGTTGGAGGGAATTCTTAGAGATCGGATGTATAGGCACTTAGAGCGAGCGTTGCGATCTGATTAAGGATATGCAGCATGGCTTTGTTAAGAGGAGGTTGTGCCTTACAAATCTGTAGAATTTTTTGAGGAGGTGACAAAAATGGTGGACAAAGGGTGAGCCGTTGATGTCGTCTATGTGGATTTCAATAAGGCGTTTGACAAAGTCCCTCATGGGAGGTTAGTTGAAAAGGTCAAGGCTAATGGGATACAAGGACAGGTAGCTAGATGGATAAGTAACTGGCTTAGTAATAGGACACAGAGAGTAATAGTGTAAGAGTGTTTTTCTAGCTGGAGGTTGATCATTGGTGGTGTGCAACAGGGCTCGCTACTGGGACCTCTTCTATTTGTAATATATATAAATGACTTGGAAGAGGGAGTAAGTGGAGTGATCAACAAGTTTGCAGACGATACAAAGATGGCTGGACTTGCGGATAGTGAGGAGCATTGTCAGACAATGCGGCAGGATATAGATAGGCTGGTAGCTTGGGCAGATAGATGGCAGATGGAATTCAATCCTGATAAATGCAAGTTGATGCATTTTGGGAGAAAGAATGTAGGGGGGAGGTATATGATAAAGGGTAGATCTATTAAGCGTATAGAAATGCAGAGGGACCTGGGGGTACAGGTGCACAAGTCTCTGAAGGTGGCAGAGCAAGTGAGAAGGTTGTGAAGAAAGCATATAGAACATAGAACATAGAACATTACAGCACAGAACAGGCCCTTCGGCCTTCGATGTTGCGCCGACCAATATAAAAAGCAATGCCCCTCCAAACTAAACCATTCCCTTCTCTTCCATATACTTATCAACTAACCTCTTAAACGCCACCAAACTTGGCGCATCTACAACTGCTGCAGGCAGGGCATTCCACTCCCGAACCACCCTTTGGGTAAAGAACCTGCCTCTGATATCCGTCCTATAACTATCACCCCTTAATTTAAAGCTGTGTCCCCTCGTGCTAGCTTTTTCCATCCTAGGAAAAAGGCTATCACTGTCCACCCTATCTAAACCTCTAATCATCTTATATGTTTCGATCAGGTCCCCTCTTAGCCTCCTCCTTTCTAACGAAAACAACCTCAAATCCCTCAGCCTCTCCTCATAAGACCTGCCCTCCATACCAGGCAACATCCTGGTAAACCTCCTCTGTACCCTCTCCAATGCCTCCACATCTTTCTTATAATGCGGGGACCAGAACTGCACACAATACTCCAAGTGCGGCCGCACTAGAGTTTTGTACAGTTGCAACATGACGTTGCGGCTCCGAAATTCAATCCCTCTACCAAAAAAAGCCAAGACTCCATATGCCTTCCTAACAACCTTCTCGACCTGACTGCCTACTTTCAGGGATCTATGCACATACACACCAAGATCCCTCTGTTCATCTAGACTACTAAGAATCCTACCATTTGCCCTATACTCTACACATTTATTATTTCTGCCATAGTGCACTACCTCACACTTTTCCACATTAAACTCCATTTGCCACCTCTCGGCCCAGCTCTGCAACTTGTCCAAGTCTCTCTGCAAACTATAACACCCCTCTTCACTATCTACCACTCCACCGACGTTAGTGTCATCTGCAAATTTACTAATCCATCCTTCAATACCCTCATCCAGATCATTTATAAAAATTACAAACAGCAGGGGCCCCAAAACAGACCCCTGAGGTACACCACTTGTCACCGAACTCCACGATGACTATCTCCCATCAACCACCACCCTCTGTCTTCTATCTGCTAGCCAATTCCTAACCCAATTAGCTAAATCACCCTCTACCCATACATCTGCATTTTCTGCAGAAGTCTTCCATGGGCCACCTTATCAAACGCCTTACTAAAGTCCATATATACCACATCAACCGCCCTTACCCCCATCCACCTCTTTGGTCACTTTTTCAAAAAACTCAATGAGGTTAGTAAGGCACGACCTACCCTTCACAAAACCATGCTGACTATCTCCAATCAATTCATTACTCTCTAAATAATTATAAATCCTATCCCTAATTATTCTCTCCAATACTTTGCCCACAACAGAAGTAAGACTCACTGGCCTATAATTCCCTGGAAGTCTCTCTTCCCCTTCTTGAACAATGGGACCACATTCGCTATCCTCCAGTCTTCCGGAACCATACCCGTAACCAACGACGACCTGAAGATCAGAGCCAGAGGCTCTGCAATCTCCTCTCTTGCCTCCCAAAGAATCCTAGGGTAAATCCCGTCCGGCCCAGGGGACTTATCCAACTTCAAACCCTCGAGAATATCCAGCACATCCTCCCTATCTACTTCAATACTTTCCAGTTTGCTACCCTGTACCTCAGTGTTCTCCATAACTACATTTACATCACCCTGCTTGAATACCGAAGAGAAATATTTATTCAGTGCCTCTCCAATCTCTTCAGGCTCCACGCACAACTTCCCACTGCTGTCTATGACTGGCCCTAATCTTGCCCTAACCAATCTTCTATTCTTAACATATCTAAAGAAAGCTTTAGGATTCTCCCTAATCCTATCAGCCAAAGTCTTCTCATGTCCTCTCTTTGCTCTCCTCAATTCCCTCTTTAGCTCCCTCCTGGCTAATCTATATCTAACCATTGCACTAACCGAGCCTTCAATCCTCATCCTGACATAAGCCTCCTTTTTCCTTTTAACCAGGAAATCAACTTTTTTCGTACACCAAGGTTCTCTTACTCGACCATCTCCTCCTTGCCTGACAGGGACATACTTATCAAGGACATATGGTATGCTAATCTTTATAGGAAGGGGTATAGAATACAAGAGCTGGCCTTTAATGTTGCAGTTGTATAAAACGTTGGTTAGACCTCATTTGGAATACTGCGTCCAGTTCTGGTCGCCTTACTACTGGAAGGATGTGGTAACTCTGGAGAGAGTGCAGAGGAGGTTTACCAGGATGCTGCCTGGTATGGAAGGTTTGAGTTACGAGGAGAGGTTAGGCAAATTGGGACTGTTTTCCTTAGAAAGACGTAGACTTCGAGGAGATCAAATGAGGTGTACAAGATTATGAGGGGTATAGATAGAGTAAACAGGGTTCAGCTTTTTCTTAGGATGGACTCGAATAGCACGAGGGGTCATGGGCTTAGGGTGAGGGGAGTAAGGTATAATTTGGATGCTAGAGGGAGTTTTTCCACACAGAGGGTGGTGGGGGTATGGAATGCACTGCCAAGTAAAGTGGTGGAGGCATAGATCATAGAACATAGAACATTACAGCGCAGTACAGGCCCTTCGGCCCTCGATGTTGCGTCGGCCAGTGGACCTTCTAACCTAAATATTCCAATATCATCCATATGCCTATCCACTGACCATTTGAATGCCCCCAAAGTAGGCGAGTCCATAACTGCTGCAGGCAGGGCATTCCACGCCCTCACCACCTTCTGTGTAAAGAACGTGCCTCTGACATCCGTCCTATAACTACCACCTCTTAATTTAAAGTTATGTCCCCTCGTGTTGGCCATCACCATCCGAGGAAAAAGGCTCTCACTATCCACCCTATCCAGTCCTTTGATCATCTTATACGCCTCAATTAGGTCACCGCATAACGTTCTTCTCTCTAATGAAAATAACCTCAGGTCCCTCAGCCTTTCCTCATAAGGCCTTCCCACCATATCAGGCAACATCCTGGTAAACCTCCTCTGCACCCTTTCCAATGCTTCCACATCTTTCCTATAATGCGGCGACCAGAACTGTACACAATACTCCAAGTGCGGCCGCATCAGAGTTTTGTACAGTTGTAACATAACCTCACGGCTCCTAAATTCAATCCCTCTACCAATAAAAGCTAACACACCGTACGCCTTCTTAACAACTTTATCAATCTGGGTGCCAACTTTCAAAGAGCTATGTACTTGTACCCCAAGATCCCTCTGCTCGACAACACTATTATGGGTCCTTCCATTAGCCCTATATTTCATATGCCTGTTATTCCTACCAAAGTGAATCACCTCACACTTATCCGTATTGAATTCCATTTGCCACCTCACGGCCCAGCTCTGCAACCTATCTATGTCCCTCTGCAGAGGCAGGCACTCTGGAGTTATTTAACAGATACTTAGATGGGAACATGAATACAATGGGAATGGAGGGATATAGAAAACTGATTTAAAATAGGGATCATGAGCCTTTGGAGTCCCTAGGAAGTGTGTAAATATATGATGATATTGATGTACTTGTTTTTATCCTACCGGTGCTTTGGTCTGCCTTGTTGTCTAACAAGGGGCATACATGCGATGGGTCGTGAGAGGGCTGTTCTTGGATTTTTCGAGAGTATCCTAATGCTTCACGTCGTTAGTGTATGCTTGACCTGGACCATTTGATGGGCAACACAACAGCTCAGTGACTATCGCTGTGCTGTGCAGATACATGGATTTGGGCCTGTGTCTGTGGGAGTTTGCGTGCATTCTCCCCGTGCTTATGTGGGTTTTCTCCGGGTGCTCCGGTTTCCTCCCACATCCCAAAAATGTGCTCTTAGGCTGATTGGCAAAACAAATTCTCCCTAAATTGTCTCAAATGTGGTTTTTAATCCATAGATCTATAAACATAGATAGGTATCACGGGTAGAGTTGGGAACATCGGGGTGGCGGCGCGGGCTTGTTGGGCCGAAGGGCCTGTTTCCCGTGTTGTTTTGTTCTTTGCTCTTTGGCTTCAGAAAGCGTAGTGGATAACATGTCCATGCCTACATTAAGAGGGATGAAGTGGAAAGCTTCAAGTTTTTTGGTGTCCAGATCACCAAGAACCTATCCTGCCCCCACCATGCAGGCTCTATAGTTAAGAAAGCCGACTAACACCTCTACTTTCTCAGAAAACTAAGGAAATTTGGCATGTCAGCTATGATCCTCACCAATCTTTGCAGATATGCCATACAAAGTATTCTTTCTGGTTGTATCATAGTTTAGTATGGCTCCTGCTCTGCTGAACACCACAAGAAACTACAAAAGATTATGAATGTAGCCCAATCCATCACACAAAGCAGCCTCCCATTCATTGATTCTGTCTTTACTTCCCACTGCCTCAAAAGCAGCCATATAATTAAAGACCACATGCACCCAAGACATTCCCTCTTCCATCTTCTTCCGTGTGGAAAAAGATGCAAAAGTCTGAAATCATGTATCAACCATCTCAAAAACAGCTTCTTCCCTGCTAGTATCAGACTTTGAATGGACTTTGAATGGACTTACCTGGCATTAAGTTGATTTTTTTCTTCACCGTAGCTATGGCTGTAAATCTACATTCTTGAGCACATGATACAGGCTGATAGAACATCTACCTCCTCCAGCCTAAGGAAGATGTTTTAGCAATTTTGAAAAATCTGATGGTTGTTAAGTCCCCTGGACCAGATGAGATATATCCTAGAATTCTTTGGAAAACAAGGGATGAGATTGCAGAGCCTTTGACTTTGATCTTTGGGTCCTCACATGTCATGGGGATAGTCCTAGAGGACTGAAGAGTGGTGAATGTTGTTCCTCTGTTTAAGAAAGAAAGCAGGAATGATCCTGGTAATTATATTCTAGTTAGTCTTACTTCGGTGATCGGTAAGTTAATGGAAAAGGTCCTGAGGGATAGGATTTATGAGCATTTGGAAAGATGCAGCTTAATCTGGGATAGTCAGCATGGATTCATGGAGGGTAAGTCTTGCCTCACAAATTTGATTCAATTCTTAATTAAGTGTAGGGATGAAGCTAGAGCAGTGGGTGTCGTATGTATAGATTTTACTAAGGCTTCTCATGGTAGGGTCATGAAGACAGTAAGGAAGTGTGGAATAGAGGGAAATTTGGCTGATTGGATAAGTAACTCATAGCAGAAAGACGATAGTGGTGAATGGAAAAATTTCAGACTGGGGATCATTTACCAGCGGTATACCACAGAGATCAGTGTTGGGTCCATTGTTATTTGTGATTTTTGCTGATGAGACCAAGATGGGTGGAGTACGGATGACCAGTCTTGTTGGAGATGCACATGTCCAAGAATGTAACAGATTCTGGAGAGTAGTTCATGGTGAGTCTGATGGTGGGATGGAACTTGTTGATCTCATCATATACTTGTTTCAGTGTTTGCTGTGAGGAAGAAAATGTCATCAATGTATCTAGCGTATATGTGTCAGTTGAAGGCCTTGTGTGGTGAAAAGGTCTTGTTTGAACCTGTGGATGAAGATTTTGGCATATTGGACTGCGGATTTGGTCCCCATGGCTGTTCCATGTATCAAAATGAAAAACTGGTTGTTGAAGTTGAAGATGTTGTAATCCAGGATGAAGCAGATAAATTGTAGAATTACATCTGGAGATTGGCAGTTGTCGGCATTGAATACTGAGCCAATTGCAGCAATGCTGTCTTTGTGGGGGATGCTGGCATAGAATGCCGAGACATCCATAGTGATGAGGAATGTTCTTTGTTCAACTGCTCCATGGGTACTGCGTTTCTGTAAGAAGTCCGTAGTGTCACAACAAAAGCTGGGGATTCCATTCATTATCTTGTAACCGAGTTTGTGTCTGTGTATGCCCTGTTTGTGAACCCAATTCCTACTCACCTGATGAAGGGGCAGTGCTCTGAAAGCTAATGCTACCAAATAAACCTATTGGATTTTAATCTGTTGTTGTGAGGATTCTTATTGTGCTGAACCCATATGTGTGTGTACAGCATGTACATCATGAAAACCATGCTGCCAACAGAATGTGATAGAGAAAATAATTGGCAAACTGAAACCATGCTTTCACTGCTCTGTAGGAGCACTGTAGCACTTAGCAAAGAAAGTGTTGAGATTTCCGGTATTTTGCTGCATGTTGCACAGCTTCATTCTTGTGAAGCTCTTGCCAGGAGCATGAGGGAGAAGAGGAGAAGGTGATGGATGAGGAAGAGAGATGGTAGCATAGAAAACTTCTTTCTTCACTTCTTGTTTGTAAAGATCTCATCTGAATGTAACACTGGTGACTGCAGGGGATGCCAGTGGAGTGAAGTTTTATTAGAATAGTGATCTCGTGACCCAGGCTAATGTTCAAACAAATAAGTTTAAATCCCACCACAGCAGCTGGGGGAATTTAGATTCAATTAATTAACAATCTGGAATAAATCTAAAATTAAAATCAGTAATAATGATCACGAATTGTTGTAAAAACCCATCTTGTTCACTAATGCCTTTTGAGAGAAAGGCTGTAACCAAGTCCTTACTAAGTTTAATGTACATGTGACTCCAAAGCAACATGGCAATCTGATTGACTCTTAACTGCCCTTTTAATCCATAACCAATCCACCAGCTTAAATATTCATTCCCTCAGTACAATATTGCATACCATCTACAAAACTCACTGCAGGAACTTAGCATAGCTCCTTCAATAGTACCTTCCAAACTCACAGCCTAGAAGCATCCAGAAGCATCACCACCTGCAAGTTTCACTTTGAGTCACACACTATCCTGACTGAAGCTATAGCACCGTTCCTCCACTGTTTCTGGGCTGAAATCCTGGAACTCCCTTCTTAACAGCACTATGTGTACCTATACCACATGGACTCCAGATGCTCAAGAAATTGGTCCCAGCATCTCCTTCTCAAGGCCAAATAGAGATGGGCAATAAATGCTGGTCTAGCCTGTGAAACTCTCACACCGAGAGGGAGTAAATAAAGTCTATAACCCCCATTTCCCATTTAGCAACAGATCCATACCTTCTCTTCCCAATGCCTGTTTGATAGCAATTACCACAAAGTAAACAATCAAATCATATCATTTTATGTTCTACACAAATGACAAGTCATTAACTTTTGCATTTCCTTAATGTGTGCCTTTGTCTGTCTTAGTGCAATTCCAGCGACTCAGAACAGCTTGTGGAAAATTGTTAACTTTCAATGGGGCAGCCTGAAGTTGGGCCTGGAGGATGATCTCAAGTAGCTCCAACTCGAGAAGCCCTGGCTATGGACAAACCATCGTGGCTTAGGCAGCAGCAGTCTGGACTGGTTGGTGGATAGGCAACAGCAAGGATACTGGCAGAGCAGCAGGAAGAGGAATGGCACCATCATGAAAGATGTCAGCAGGTTTATATTCTAGAGAGTCACTGCCATTCCTCTTGGGCTGACACCTCAGCAACCCTAGCAATCTATTGGTAGACAACACGAGGCAACACAGTGGCACAGTCTTTAGCCTCACTGTGCCAGGGACCCAGTTTTGATTCCCAGCTTGGGACACTGTCTTTGTGGAGTTTGCACATTCTCCCCATGTCTGTGCGGACTTCCTCCTGATGCTCCAATTTCCTCCCGATGCTCCAATTTCCTCCCATAGTCAAAGGATTGGGGATTAGGTGATTGGCCATGTTAAATTGTCCCTTAGTGTCAGGGGGGCTAGCTAGGGTAAATGCATGGGATTATGGGGATAGGATTGGGTAGGATTATGGTCAGTGCAGACTCAATGGGCCAAATGGCATCCTTTTACACTGTAGGATTCTAAGATTATATACAGGTTGCTGTGACACCTTAGGGTTATCAATACTCCAGGATTGCCCTGGAATTTCCAGGAACTGAGGATTAAACTCCAGATCAGCTGTTATGTGCAATCTTGGGGAATAATCATAAGGATATTAAAAAAAAGTATTTAAGTTTTTTTTGAACATCTTGACCCAATACAGAAATATTAAAAACGAAGAAAATAAAGTCTGTTTGGCTCACAGTCACACGTCTTCCAGTAGGATAAGGAATCTTTTTGCTTTTCAATTGATGTAGGAAGGCAATGAGCTACGAGGATGGATATAATTTACTTAGAATCCCTCCAATGTGGAAGGAGGCTATTTGATCTATTGAGTCTGCACTGACTTTCAGATGTCCACCCTCTGCCTTATCCCCATAACCCCACACATTTATCCCGCTAATCCCCTTAACCTACATATCTCTGGACGCGAAAGGGCAATTTAGTATGACCAATCCACCTAATCTGCACATCTTTGGATTATGGGAGGAAATTAGAGTACCTAGAGGAAGCTCACAAAGACATGGAGAGATTGTGCAAACTCCATACAGACAGTCAACCAAAGTCGGAATTGAAACCAGGCCCCTAGTGCCGTGTGGCAGCAGTGCAAACCATTGTGTCAATGTGCTGTCAATTGGTTGGAACATGGGGGCCAGTTAGATGATGAAACTACAGAAATGCATTTAATCACAGTTGGTAACCAAAGACACCCTTTTCACATTTTCATCCATGGATAACAGAAGCCTGATATTCCATTCTGATGGAAGCTCCTTGTATTGTATTGAAAGCTGAGAATTCTGCTACAAGATGCTGTCTCATGGTTGGCGTACAAGTCTGTTAGTGGAGTTGGCCACCACTTCCATGCTTGAAAGGATGGGCTCCAAGCTCTGCACAAAGTCTAGTGCCAAGTTAATGCTAGGGTCCAACATTTTTCTTGAGCTTCATCACAGACCTTCATCACAGGGAGGGAGAGAGACTGGCAATCAGGGCTGGTCATCAGTGTGGGGAGGGGAGGGCATCCTGTTGGGAGGGAAGAGGGTCAGAACTCCTGGGGGCTGAGAGCGGGGTGGCGAGGAGGAGGGTGCAGGAAATCAGGGTATGCTGAGAGGATGGGGTGTTGGGGCTGGCCCAGGAATGTTTGGGGGGGAGCAGCGATTGGGCTGTGGGGTGAGGTGGGTAAAGAGCACTGACATTGCAGGTGTTGTGGGGCTGGCTAGTGCTCAGCACTGACAGATTGCTACATGCGCAGTGGCCTGCTCAAAACTATGCTGCTGACCTTTCGGGTAGGGATAGGCCCCACTTACTGAATTCTGTAGTGAATCTCACTGAGGCACTCTGCAATGCACAGAGATTATTCTCTGAAGTCCCACTAAAAGAAACAATGCGATTTACTCCAGTTTTCACCCAAATTTGCGTAAAAACTGAAGTAAATCACGCTGTTTTTTCCAGCGGGAGTTTCAAAACAGATCTCCCACATGCAGTGCACTGCAGAGTGCACTAATGTGATTCAATCCAGATTCAGTGGACAGGGCCTATTCCCGCTGGAGAGGCTGGCATCATATTACACATTGGTCACTGCATAAGCGCCAATCTGTCAGCACCAAAATTGGCACATGCACAGTGTCCCCTCTGGCCTTCTATTGCTGGTCAGCTCAATTGCTGGCTAGTATCACGATCTCACATCATTGCCCTACTGATCCCTGCCTCAACTGACCACTGCCCCCCCCAAACATGCTTGGGCTAGCTTCAACCTCCTCATGGCCCCCAGCCTGCCTCAACGTCAAGCAGCTCTGATTTCCGGATCTCTCCCCACATCCCCAGGCAGACAAGCACCCTTCTCTCCAGGCGCACAGCACCTATCCATTCCTCCGTCCACTCCATGACCAGCCTCAATCGCTGCCCTCACTCCCTCACTGATCCTGACTGTAAATTGCCAGTGAGACCCCCATTGATCACTCCAGAAGCCCCAATCTGGCCCTGCCCCATTCATCCTATGCTCCTTAGCACTGTCTCATGATGGATGGGCAGTGCCAAGATGGTGCAGTGTCTTCGTCACCAACTGTTCCACCACCACCGGGCCGGGTTGCATCTCTTGGATACGTGAAAGGGGAGGATTGTCCACAAGGAGACTTTCATCTTCCATTAGCCACAGCCTTAGAAATAGGTAGCCAATGATGGCGATTAGCATCTTTTCCATGGGAGTTAGACATGCACGCATGTCTGCTACCCTTTGGTTAACTCCTATTGCCTCTGGTTATGCATCACCTTGCTCTCCAAGAGAGAGGGAAGAGTGCAACGAATGTTGTGCAATCTGTTTTGGCGGCCATGGCTGACTAACTGAAAGTGTTTGTAAGCTGTGAGATGTGGATGTGAGGCTTGCGGAAGTGTTAAGTGTATGAGGATGAATCAAAGCATTTAAATGTTAGGCATTCATTTTCATTGATGGAAATATTTGGTAGTTGAATGATAAAGGTGCTGGGAATTGAGCAATGTCTGAGGCTAATCGAGTAATTAGTAAGAGTTTGAAAGTGCAGTCACTGTGTGATTTCCTGTAACGTGACATTCCAGCATTTGATTTCTGTCTTTCATCTTCACAGCTACTTACTCCCATTATCTTTTGACTGTGTTTCTGGGTGGCCTCTTGAGCATACAGGATATCTCTGTTTTGTATATTCTCCACAAGGCTTCTTGTGCAGAATCCAAAAATCTTGGCGCTTGTTCGCTCCCACGTTTTGTTATTTTCACACTTTTTTGAGGTTAGAAACAGGCCTGTTGCAGAATAACTTCCAGCACTTTCTTCAGCCACGGTACACCACTGCTTTCATATCCATATACTCAATTATACCCTCACAAACAGAGCACCACTGCAATCCTCACACTCACATCTCACAGCTTGAATACACTGTCAGCTGTTCAGCCAGCTACGTTATCCAAACAGATCACACAATACTCACTGACATACTTCCTTCATTCTTTCATGGGCACAAACTGGGGCAGGCAGAACAAACCGGAAGGGGATAGGTATGCCTATTTGTCCTTATCCTCTGGGATAAGACTATTCTGGCCATTATTAGGTACCTATTGCTGAGGCTGTAGCCAACATAGGTATGTCAACTTTGGCTTGGTTAATAGCATTCTTGCCTCTGACTCACATTTTTGTGAATTTAAGATTCACCCAGCAATGATAGCCTTTTTCCTAGGATGGAGAAAGCTAGCACGAGGGGACACAGCTTTAAATTAAGGGGTGATAGTTATAGGATGGATATCAGAGATAGGTTCTTTACCCAAAGGGTGGTTCGGGAGTGGAATGCCCTGCCTGCAGCAGTTGTAGATGCGCCAAGTTTGGTGGCGTTTAAGAGGTTAGTTGATAAGTATATGGAAGAGAAGGGAATGGTTTAGTTTGGAGGGGCATTGCTTTTTATATTGGTCGGCGCAACATCAAAGGCCGAAGGGCCTGTTCTGTGCTGTAATGTTCTATGTTCTATGTTCTAAATAAAGCACGGTCGTAGTGCTGGACTGTTGAAGGTTCTGCCCTTGGGAGATGTCAGACGGAGGTCTTATTTGCTCTATCAGCTGGACATAAAGGATCTTGTGTCACTATTTCAAAGAAGAGCAGGGGAGTTCTCTCCAGTGTCCTGGCTAACCCCTTGAACAACATCACAAAACAGGTAATCTGATCATTATCATAGTTATGTATATGGGATCTTGCTGTGCACAAATTGGCTGCAATGTTTCATACACTACAACAGTGACTACACTTAAAAGTACCTCATTGACTAGAAAGTGCTTTGGGATGTCAGGTTGTCATGAAAGGTACGGTATGAATGCACATCTTTTTATTTCTCTTTAAGAGATGCAGTTTAGCACTGAGTGCTAAACTGCATCAGTCAAAGCATGATAGCTTTGACTGATGCTCGCTACTCATAATTTTGGCACTGTTGCTGAGACAGTGAATAGCGTAGCTAATGCTGACAAAAACTGCTATTGTTTTCATCAGCAGGCGACACAAGGTTGGCATGCTGACTGTACCCTGTTGAATAGACAAGGGGTAATTGCCCATTGTGATGCCCATACCCACTTTTGAAGGCAACTGAACTTAGCCCCCATTATACTTTTTCAAATGGTGTAACAACATTACAGATTAGGTAGTTTGTAAGTACAGACTTGTGGGGAAAAAAGAATGCTGGATTGTAACAGTCAGAGAGAAAACAACATTGTTGAACAAAGACAAGTTGCGTCAACGATGACATAACCAAATTACTGCGGATGCTGGAATCTGGAACAAGAACAGAAATGCTGGAAAATCTCAGCAGGTCTGACAACATCTGTGGAGAGAGAGCGAGAGAGAGAGAGAGAGAGACTCTGATGAAGAATCATCCAGACTTGAAAGTTTAGCTCTGATCATTCTCCACAGATGCTGTTAGACTTGCTGAGATATAACAGCATTTTCTGTTTTTAGACTAGTGATGACCTTGGGCAAGCAGACAAAATACAACATTTATGCGCAAGAGATTTAATATGTGTGCAAATGCAGAAGAGATGTTTTGGATTTTTTTGTATATTCATTTAATATTTCAGATAAATGCAGCATTCTTTAGACTGGTGTGTATAGCTGTCAATGGAAATGACAAACAAATGTGACATATCACAGCACTGTATGATTTCGTATGTGTTTTCTGCATGCTCCAGGAGCTCAAAGAAGTTGGGAAATTTATAGATAAATGTTTTGCGTTGGTCTGAGGACATTTTTTATGTAAGCGATCAGATCTCTTTTCAGCTCTTCAAAGTGAGAGACTACAGAGAAACTTGTTGTGTTCCATGATCTGTAGGCTGCATTTACTTGGTACATCATTCCTGTGAATAGCACCCCTTATGAAGTAACACAGTACTAACATCTGACTCTGAAGTATCACATGGAAAATATTGTAAGCAAAGTGCAACAAATTGCATTTTTTTTTCAAATAGGCTACTTTGAAGAAAAAAAATAAATACTTTCTTGTGATGTTCTGTAACCCTAGCATCAGAATTACCTGGAGTTATTTTCCTTTCTTTTGTTGCACATGTTTTTTTGTGCCCATTAAGAGACATGTTGAATTATTTTTCAAAAAATTGCTTACATTATTGAGGCAGACTGGTAAGTCCGGTCACTTAAGATCTATCCCACGTTGGAAGAAGGGAATGATTCACGTACAAAGCAATTGGATATTATAAATCTCTATTATCCTTCATTATCCTCCATAGTAACAGTCATTCCACTGCACAGTATTTAGTTGTGTGCTCTACGCTTTGATGGTGTTCTAAGGGAAATGACAAAGTGTCCAACGGAGCAATTCTGTGTGACTTCACCTAACTGGACAGGCAGTCTTCAGACAGTGCTTGCGGTTGTTAAATCTAAATAGAAAATGCTGGAGAAACTCAGTAAGTCTGGCAGCATCTGTGGAGAGAACAGAATGAATGTTTCAAATCCATATAACCTTTCTACAGAACTGAAAAGGAACAAAAATGGGTTGAATTATATACTTGGAGAAGAAGCTGAGACAGATAAAGAGAGATCAACAAAGGTCAAGGACATAAGAGGGTGAAATTGCAATATGGACCCCAAAGGTTGACCGTGTTTCTTTCACTACAAGAAGTGCCAGACCTTCTGGGCATATCCAGCATTTTTTGTTTTTATTTCAAATTCCTAGTTCTGCAGTATTTTGCTTTTACTTGGAGTTTGGAGTTTGACTATAGTAGGATTCCTAACTAACATGAGGGAATTGCTACTTGTCCTCCAAGATCCTTCCTTTCTCCCCTGCTGATGCTGACTCGTGCTGGATGCGTTTCATTGAGTACAATCAACTCCCACCAGTTGCGGGGGATTTGTTTCCACTTAAGCTCAATTGACATGCTGGAAGCCATGCTAATCAGGCATTACGCCCACTCGAGCAGCGCTAATTTCTGAGAGTGCCAATGATTGTTCCTCTCCATTTAATCCTTCATGCTCAGACTTCAAACCTGAATGCCGAACCATTGAGTGACTGGGTAAATTTGAGGATGCTCTTGGGAAAGGTGGCCATGAAACACTGAGCTGGGTATACTTATATTCTCTTCAATATGTTTAAGTAAATATTGAAAAGTCACTCTTTTTAACTAAGTAAACTGCAAATCGGTGGAACTGCTTTCACCTGGTTCCATTCTTATCTATCAGTTAGAATCAGAATCACTTGTGATGTAACTCCTGGTCTCCCCAAGGACCTATCTTTTCTTTACTTTTCCTATATCTCAACTGAATGTTTCCTTTTGGGATCATCAACGTAATCACCTTAACATCCACATGTTGACACCCATTTCCACTTCACCACCAAGTCTTTTAAATCACAAGAACAAAACAACAAGCAGCACCTGTAGAAGCAAAAAGGGAAAAAAGGCTTACTGGTCATGCCATTGTTCACGAGGATCGATCATATGTTGTAATTGCAGAGGTTTGGAGTCAGTATGTTGACAGTTTTGGTTGTCATCTTCCAGAATGCTGTAGATTCTGGAATAGTTCCAGTAGATTGGAAGGTTCAGAATGCAATCCCACTGTTTATTAAAGGAGGAAGAAGAAATGGGGAATTATAGACTGATTGGCCTAACATCCAGAGCAGGGAAAATGCTAGAGTCTATTATAAAAAACACGATCCCAACACCAAATCCTGTGGAACATTCCTTGAAACAAATTCCCATCCGCAAGGGCATCTGTTGATCATCACTCTTTGTTTCCTGTTAATAAGACAAGTCTTGGTCCAGTTTGCCACATTGTCCTGCATCCTATGGGCTCTTTGAGCAATCTGCCATGTGGGATCTTGTCAAACATCTTACTGAAATCCATGAACACAACATCCTTAAACAGTACCTTAAACCTTGTCACCTCCTCAAAGAATTCAATCAAATTTGTGAGGCCAGATCTTTCTTTAACAAATCCATGCTGACCATTCATGATTATTACATGCCTTTCTATATGATAGTTAATATTCACTCTCAAGTCTCCTACCATGACATTGCTCTCAATTAAGCTAGTTACTCGCTTACACAAAATACGTTAGTTGGGGCCTTATTTGGGATAGTTAGGAACCTTATTTCTTATCAAACACTTTATTACAATGTTTTCTTTGCTCTTTGTCTTTAGTCCCTTCCTCAGTACTAAACAATAACTTACTTTAGTGGATTGAAAATATTCACCACAACTTGCTTACTAATCAGCTGTTTTGGTTGGAAGCACATCACTTTCTGAATCGGTGTTCATTGACTGCTCTTCCTCCAGTTGAGTATAAGATCCTCAATAATCTCCTCCTCCTCCCCGGTTATGGTGACTGAGCTGAGTTTTCCCAGATGCTCCTCAGTGGTTCCTCACAATCTGCACTCTTTTGTCCCTCTATGTTTAGCCTTTTCTGACTGGCTCTGCTTTCAAGTTTTGCTCTTCCACACTGTTTTTTCTGGATAAATTGGGAAAACTGGAGATCACACAGTTTAAAACACATTTCGATCCTCATGCAGCACCACACTTCTTGAAGACTGGCAAATACCTTGCTGTCTGAAAGAAAAACTGGAAGCAGAATTGTATATCTTGGAAAATCTGGGAATAATTCAGCCTGTCTAGCTTCCCCCCATCACTTCTGTTATCAAGCGAGACTAGACCATATGTCTATACAGTGACTACAAATTGACAGCCAACAGAGCAGCAAAGTTATGCAAAGACTCTATTGCCAGAATCAATGACTTGTACTCCAAGTTAGCAGGAAGCAACTCATAACCAAGTCAGATATGAGGGTCATACCTATCCGCAGTTGGAACTAGACAGCATGTCAAGAGTGTGTGACAATCGACACTCAGAGGCCTCTCACTGATTGCCTTTTAGAGTTTCACTCATGTTATTATTTAGCAAAAACATGGAGAGTCTGTATGACCATGTACTTAGTTGATGTTCTTATCAATGGACCAACTAAATCAGAACATTTTGCCAACCTTAAGGAAGTACTGGAAAGATTTATGGAAGCAGGTATGCATTCCAATTGAGAAAAATGCATATCTCAGGCATCTGAGGTAACCTACCTGGACCACAGAGTGGATACTATGGGCTTTCATCCTGTTAAAGACAAGGTTCAAACCATTAAAGATGCATCATCTCTCTGTAATGTGACAGAGTTTAAGTCATTCCTGGAATGATAAACGATTACAGCCATTTCTTACCGAATATGTCCACTATGTTTACAGCACTTCAGCTGGAACTGCAAAGTCAATCTGCGATTGATTTTTCACTGTCAAACTCTGAAGTTGGTCACTGTACAGCTGTTATTCCTGAAACATCCAACAAGCTGTTGAACGCAAAACCACCCCAGTTCCAATGATCCATCTTTTTGTGCCACTTAAGATTCCATTGTTCCTGTTTCAGAATCTTCCTCAGTAGAGTTCTGTCATTTTGACCATTCCTGCAGAGCACCAAGTGACTTAATTTGTAAAAAAAAAAGCTCTATTCTTTAGTTATAAGAGAAGTTAAAAACAAGGGACTTTACAAATATGTTTTATCAGTTTCAGGCATGTTGTTGTAGTAAATGTATAAGAATTTAAAGGGACAAAATATAGTAATTGGATTGGTTGTTTCCCCTGCCTATCTATCCTGTGGAATGAGGAGACTGTGAGCTGCCAAGGAAATGGTTTCCAGTAGAAAGGGATGACAACAATGTGAGCATCACAATGTGTGTTCTCAATACCAGTTAAGTTTAATTGCCCCAAACCTGTTCCTCTCTCAAGTTATTTCAACCATTCTCTCCTCAAAGTTACTGCTGAAAACTTACAGTTTTGGTCAAATGTTTGATCATTGTCCTAATGTCTCCTTCAGCTCAGTATTAATATCTTTCTCATTATATTTCACTGATCTGCTTCGGATAGTTTGATTGTACTGGAGATACTACATAAATGTAAGTTGTTGTCGTTGGGTGCAAAATGTCTGCAACCTTTTACAGTCAATGTCTTAAAACTTTGAGATGCACAACACACTTTCTTGCCAGGAGAACCAAGCTGATTCCCTACAGCTATGATTTATTTTTAAAGCTATTAACCAAAGTTATATTTAAAGACTTGAATGTCTAGACATCGTTTAACCTGACATACATACCTGCCTACAGGAGGCATCCAATTGCTCACTGATTTCTTCTCTCTGACCTCCCACCATTTATCATTTCCCTCCCAACCCCTGGCCAAGTTTTATTCCATTGTTTTAAAGTGAAGGAAGCCCAGTTAATCGTACGGAAGCAAGCTATAAAAGCCATTAAAATGACTGTGTCTATATAACTGGACTGGTCAAGTCTGCCTGCATAGCAGAAGACAACAGCATAACACCTGGTGTGATGGTCTGACGTAAAACATTTAATACTGGTGATGAATGTTCTGCTACATGGAAGGGCAGGAGCATTATTTTATGCGTTATCTGGGAAATACAAATATCCCTATCAGTAAGGATGCAGCAGAGTGCAATTGTACATCAGGTAACTAATCATAAGATAAATAGGTACAGAAAACCCTGGGGCCAGGCTCTCACTTAGTCTGGGATTACCTGGCTATGATTTGAGCTGGCGCCTTGTAGCAGTGGATTCAAGTGTCATCTAATATGTAGTATATGCCAGAATCCACAGGGGAACAGCTATCTGTCAGGCCTTTCGTGACTGGGTCAATTTTCTGAGACTGAGCTTCAGGGAATGTGGCTTTTGCAATAATGACCCAATCTCTTTCTTGGGAGAAAATAGCTTTCTGCTGCTTCCATTTAATGCACTGAGTACTTACCAAGGTTAATCTCAGATTTATTGAATTAACCCTTGAGGTCTCCCCACACCTTTCACCATCAAGACAATTTGACAGATACAACAGAACAGGAAGTACTGATAGATCTTACAATTTTTTATGCCTCAATTTCTTTTCATCTATCAAATTGTAGAATTTTGATTTCAAGCATCACACTGCCAACCCTATTATAAAGAATCTGTGCTTTCCTCAAAAAAGGAAATCATTTCTGCCTGTGGAATTGGTGGGATGGATTGACTGTTTGATCATTTAGCGAATGCTGAAGATTAATAACTGAAATGTTGGTCTTTATTTCATGAGTACTGGATGACAAAGTGCTCATGAGACAAGTTATACATTGTTTGTACAAAGTCTTACTCTGGTCCCATTTGCATTCAGCATTACCTCAGTAAACGTGTGTAACTTCCTTGAAGGAGTGAAGATTCACTAGAATGGTAGAGGGGCTTAGATGGTTAAATAACAAAGACATGTTACATAATCTTGATGTGTATTCCGTGACTAAAGAAGATTGAAGGCATAGACTTTGTTGCAATGTATAAAATGTTCGAAGGATTTAATAGGGGAGATAAGAAGAAATATTTTCTTTGGTGGGGAAATCAAGAATGAGAAGACTACATCATTGTGGAGGTGACAAGGAAGGTTGATGAAGGTAGGGAAATGGATATTGTGTATATTGATTTTAGTAAGATGATTGACAAGGTCCCATATGGCAGATTGGTCACAAAAGTAAAAGCCCATGGGATACAGGATAATGTGACAAACTGGATCAAATCACGTGTCTGCGTGGGTTTTCTTCAGGTACTCTGGTATGCTCCCACAGACCAAAGATGTGCAAGTTAGGTTGATTGGCCAAGCTAAATTGTCCTTTAGTGTCAGGAGGATTAGCAGGGTGGATAGGTGGGGTTATAGGGCTAGGGCCTGGGTGGGATTGTGGTCAGTGCAGATGGGCCAATAGCCGCCACCTGTACTGTAGGATTCTGTGCCTCTATATCAAATGTTGCCATAGTAAAAGGAAACAAAAGGTAATAATCAATGGACGCCCTTGCAAATGGGAACTTGTTTCGAGTGGTGTTCCAAGAGGCTCAGTATTGGGACTCTTGTTGTTTGTATTATATATTAACTTCTCAACCAAAAGATGACACCTCCAGCAGTGCAGCAGTCAAACAGCAGTGCATTGGATATCAGCTTTGATGTGGGTGCTCAAATCCAAAACTTATAATTTTCTGACTTTGAGGTTACAAATTGAGCCATGACAGACTCTATAGTATTGTATTACAACTGCAGTCTGCATTGAGGATTCAATCACTGAATTGATATTATACTTAGTTGAAGAGGTAGGGTGGTAGGCAGAGATAGTTACAGGGAAAAATGTGCACAACATTTTAATTATCATTACTAAACAATCAAAAAACTTGAATATATACTGACAGTGAGTTTAGGATAGGATTGCTTGACGTATGGCAAATGTAACATCTTCTAGTTCTGGTAACTCAGTCCTATTACATTTATATTTCCAATTTACTGTCTTGTCTTGAGTAGGATTTGTGAATCTGGAAATTTGTTGTTGATATAAAGAACAAAAAGTAATACAGCACAGGAATAGGCCCTTCAGCCCTCCAAACTTGCCCCTATCATGTTATTTTATTTAAACCAATGAACTGCCTGTATCCCTCTGTTCTCCACCTGTTCATGTGTCTATCAGATATGTCTTAAATATTGCTAAGATATCTGCCTCAACCATCTCATTTGGCAGTATATTCCAGGTTAACACCACCCTGTGTAAAAAAGCTTCATCCTCATATCTCCACTGAACCTTGAACTCATGGCCCCTTGTAATTGTCATTTCTGCATGGAAAAAAATAACTTCCAACAGTTCACCCTATCTATACCCTCAGCCTCTGATTTTCCAGGGAGAACAATCCCAGTTTATTCAACCTCTCCTCATAGCTAATACTCTCCATACAAGACAACAACCTGATAAAATCTTTTCTATACTCTCTTCAAAGCCTTCATGTCCTTCTAGTAGTGTAATGACCAGAATTGGATACAGTATTCCAAATGTGGCTTAACCAACATTTTATGTAACTGTAAAATAATTTACCAACTTTTATACTCAATGCCAGGTCTGATGAAGACAAGCACCTTTTCTTCGCCACCTTTTCCAACTGTGCTGCCAGTTTTAAAGACCTATGGACCTGCGTACCCAGACCTCTCTGTGTGTCTAAGCTCCTGATGGTTCTGTCATTTATTTTCTAGCCCCCACCCGAACTGAATCTGTCAAAATGCATCACTCACATTTAGCTGGATTAAATGATTGAATTCCATTTGCCATTTCTCTGCCCAATTTTCCAGCCTATCTGTATCCTGTTGCATTCCCTGACAATCTTTATCACTATCCAAACTTGGGCCATCTTAGTCTCATCTGCAAACTAGCTGATCAGACTTGCTACATTTTCTTCAAAGTCATTAATACATATTACAAACAGCAGAGATCCCAGCACTGATCTCTGTGGAACATCACCAGTTACAGACCACCATTCAGAAAATTGCCCTTCTACCACTACCTTCTGTCTTCTTTTGCCAAGGCAGTTCTGAATCCATCTAGCTAGTTCCCCCCGATCCTGTGTGCTTTAATCTTTTGCACCAGACTGCCATGAGGGACTTTGCCACCTCGTGTGGGGAGATGGCTGCCTGACCCCATTGGAGCAAAGGAGGGGTAGTTGAGGACCCCCAGAAGGTCAGGCTTTGTATTGTGAGGTATTGTTCTTACTTCCAGTCAAATCACAGAAAGGTGGATATTGAGGAAATTTATAATAAACAAACAAATCTGAGGTTTAGCCAGATCCTGTGTGTGTATTTTGTTTTCGTAATTTCTGGAGTCCAAGAACTGTTGTTGGGGGAAATGGGAACGGAATATCTTGCAATTCCTAGTTTAGGAATGTCTTATGAAACAGAAATTATAAGAGATTTGTCATTCGAAATAGTAAATATCCTCAAAGTAAGGTTTGCTAGTGGAGGGTAAAGGGTTAACATCAGGAGCATCTGATACTGGTGTAATTATAATGTGATCGGATATGAATAAGTAACCATTACTATGTTATATTATGAAAGAACGAGAAATCCAACTTCATGCAGTATCCTTGGCTGTACATAGAGCTGCAAATAAATACTAATGATTTTAACAAACTACAGTCACAAGGAACAAAATTGCAGGTTACCTGATAAATGTTGAAATAATTGGTGGACGATATTCACTTCTTCTTTATAGATGCATTGGGCCAATCTTACCATCATGTTCAGTGTGTTTGCGGGTACGTAAACCTGGTAAAGTTGGGCGGTAGGTGAGTAGCGCGATCCACGTCAGTTCCCAAAAATGAACGCAATTGGGACTGCGTTGAAAACGGCCATCTAAATTGACTTAATTGGCTGCATGTCTAACTTTACCAGCACTTCCCCTTTACTACCATGTTTGCCAATCTGTTTCAGCACAAAACAGATATGCTGCATAAAAGTCCAATTTGGGCACTCCAACAGTGACAGTTAGCGAGGAAATAAGTGCATAGCGTCCAACGGCTATCTGCTGCTCACAGGCGTCCTTTCGATGCTGGTCATTTTCTTCCTTGGATCAGTGGTGGCTTTGCGAGTGTGTGGGGGAAATGGGAGACCATTGCTCAGCAGGGTCTCTGATGTTCAACTTGCATCACTGACCTCGGGTCTTGTAGTGCTGCTGGGTCCTACTGCACTCAGCACTCTGAAGAATGTGCACAAAGCCCTTGCAAATTGCACCACTGTAGCCTCTTAACTTTTCAAGGAGCTGTGATTGTGGGGAGCATGTGGCTGGGAGAATTGGGTGCACTGTAATTTTGGGCAGCATGTGGTTGGGGGGAGTGGGAGGGAGTTGTGATTTTGGAGAGTATGTGGCTGAGGGATTTGTGGGATATGATTTTGGGGAGCACATGTCTGGGGGAAGTTGGTGAGGCTGTGATTTTGGAGACTATATGGCTGGGGGATTTGTGGGGTATGGACAGCGACTATTGATAGGCTGGGGCAAGCAGCATTACTTAACTTCTACATGCTTTCCTCTCCAACTCCAACCTCTCTCCATCATCTTTTGAGTAACAAGATGGCTTTTCTGATGTAACCATCAATCTTGATCTTCTTTTGGTTGCTGCTGGAGCTGAGAGGAGGAGTTGGAGGAAGAATTGCGGCCACAGGAGGCCAAAGCTTTACCACTTGCAGAAATAGAGGGAGACGACAATCAGAGGGAGGAGGTGGCTGCTGTTTGCCCAGAGAGAGTGCGCAGGAGTAGGAGGAAGCAGAGATACCAGCGGTTCTATGCACAAGTGTCATTTGAACAGATGTCGGATCTTTCTGCCTCCGAAAGGAGACAGTACTATACCTGTTGCAAGACCTCACACCAAAGGGTGGTGGTGGTGGTGGTGGTGGTGGTTGGGGGGGGGGGGGGCACTCACTCTTGATGACTTGATAACAGCCGCTCTGAACTTTTATGCAACTGGCTCCTTCCAAATTTCTAGTGGAGATGTGTGTGGCATTTCCCAGTCAGCTGTGCATCACATTTAACCAAGACCAAGCCCATCAGGAAGATGCGGCTGCAGGGTTCATAGCCACAGCAGGAATGCCTACCATATGGGGGTCATTGACTGCACACACATTGCCCTCAAGGCCCCCCACCCCTACAGAATCACAAAGATTCAACAACAGAAAGGGGTTCCATTCCTTGAATGTTCAACTAATCTGTGACCATAATATGAACATTATGCATGTCTGCACAAGACACCCAGGAAATGTGCACAACAGCTTCATTGCCAGGAGCTCGGACATCCCAGAGGCATTTGAAGAGGAGCCCAGGCTGTGGGGTTGGCTCAGGGGTGATATGGGTTACCCACTTCCAATATAGCTGATGATGCCTGTGTGGAGGCCTGTTAATGAGGCAGAGACCGACTATAACGAGGTCCATGTAACTACCTGCATGATAGTGCAGAGTTGCATTGGGCTCCTTAAAATGAGATTTTTGGACCACTTTGGCGGGGCCCTCAAACAGAGCCCTTGATATCTTCCTGCAGAGTGGTCATGTGCTGTGCCTTGCACAACCTGCCTCTGCAGAGAGGTGACCTATTGGAGGAGGAGGAGGAGGAGGACGTGGAGGCTGACTAGCATGGTTTCACTTGGGAGGGGGCTGACCAGTAAGAAGAGGAGGAGGAAGAAAAGGAAAGAATGCCTTGGAACATCACCCACTCGCTGGAGGGCTGGCAGGTCAAATGAGGCATGGGAAGGCGGCAGGGGAGGCTCTGATCATCAGGCAGTTCTGTCGCTGGGGGCATGTGTCTGTGGGTTCCATCACCCCAGCTCTCAAATTCAATCCATCACCTTCAAAATTGTCACATCAGAGTGGTAGGCCTGGGTACACTGTGTTAGTGAATTTTTTGGCAGGCAAGAGAGTGACGACGACTCGCTAAGCACCATCATGTTGATACCTTGTGCAAACTAGACTCCTACTTGAGCTCCGCATGCAAGCTGAGCTCAGCCCACGTCTCTGTAGTGGTGAAGGAATCTGAAATCCTCATACAAGGTCCTGGGATGGGTGGAGTGGGATATGGAGGGGAACTACTTGTGAGATCTGGGGAACAAATGGCTTTCTTTTCTCAGTGACACTGCATTGACAGCATCTTAGTGTAATTCCTAACTTTATGTGCCTCCACTACATCTCAATGACTCTCCAGAATGTACATTGGAGGTGGAGGGGACCAGCAGCCTACCTCACTCTGTGGCCTGTGATATGCATGACAGCTGGAGGCCTTGGACCTTGAGAGTCCTAGCCTATTTCCAGATGTCTGGCATGTTTCCATGACACCCTCTTCATCCCGCTTCCCCTGAGATGCCCTGCTGAGAAAATACCAGCAATTATTTCAGCTTCACGTTGTCAGGAATTTCATCAGGACCGGAGGATGATTCTTCTTCCATCTGAGAATATTAGTAAGGTTGTTGCTTATTAACAACAACTCCTTGCATTTAGATATCACAGTCACGTTATCAAATAAAGTTGCCAAACAAAACACCAAATTGCACAATGAAACATTACAATAGGTTACCAAAGACTTTGTCAATGAAGTGTAGACATAAAGGAGGGAAGTCGCAGAAGTCAAGAGGTATAGGGAATGAATTTCACAACTTAAGGCCTAGCTACCTAAAGGCAACTTCACTGATGGTGGAGAAATGAAAATCAGAGTTCAAGGAATACGGAGTTCTAAGAAGATTGCAGGGCTGGAGGAGGGAATAGAGCTCAAGAGGAATGAATTTATGGGGAGAACAACCTTCATTTGTTAGTCTATGTCAGACCCAGACATGACACGAAGACAACTCCAGTGATGCTGAAGTTGGGAATCATTAGCCTAAGGTTACTTGTTCCTGCTAAACTTGCCGTTACTTCATTATCTGCATTCTGTTAAATGACACACATTCTGCATATTGCCAGTTGCTTTCCCAAGGCATTACAAACAGCTAAGATCAAGAGCTGCCTTCAAAAGAAATGAAGTTAGTAGATAAAGGATAATTATATTTGCTACTTGGATCTATTTTAAAGTTACATATCCTGCCCTGTTATACATACTGAGATTTTGTAATATTGAGAGATCCACAACAAAACTTATTCTTTGTTCTTTGTTCTAATATAAGTGGTGAAGTAGAGATTGGTGGAGTATTGTACTTCTCCTTGTAGTACAAAATGATGATTGGGATATATAAAAGTATGATGTTATAACCTCACTATTGGTATGAGGGTGAATTACATTGTGACAAGTTTAAACAGGCTATTTCCCATATAAAAGTGGATTTAATTCAAATCCTAATTTTTGTCCCTTGCAAAACTCCTAGGTATGTGCCCATTCTGATATACTCAATCTTTCACCATTCCATTCAAATCCCTCACTAACCTGCCCCTGACTTCTCCAACTAATCAGCACTCACCTCCCCACCCTTAACACTCTGCCAAATTTCAGACCATCCTCTGGAAGCTGACTTTGAACTGTCACTTACAATTTTCATCAGTGGTTCAATGGTTAAACTGTTCAGGTCAATTGTAAGAAATAGTCCTTCCCATTTGCTTCAATCAGACAAACCTATGAATAGCAGAGAGCAGACAGAGACCATGAACTTCATATAATAACAAGGAATACATCTTCATACAAAGTTCGCATTAATCAGCTTGCTTTTAGGAGGAAGACATGGATGAGATAGACTCAATCTATCCAAGTCAAAATGCACTGTGCCTTTTATCAAATAATACCTTAAAAGTTTTTTTTCAAGTAAGCTATTATTGTGAACAGTGTCAATGAATGTTTTGCAGTCCATATAGCAGTACTTTGTATTTCATTTCACTCATAACAGGTAGAAATCTGCCAATACTATAGTTTTTCAACTACAGCTATCTCAGAACATGCTACAATGTTTTACAATCGCTGATGTACCTTTTGAACTGCTGCTCTTCTAAACATAAGAAAATGTGGACAAATTGTGTGCAACAAGCACACACAAACAACAAAAAACAACTGACTAGATAATCTGTTTTACATGTTACCTGGGTGGCTAAATGTGCAGAATACTGTCAGTCTCCTAATATTCATCTGAGAGGACGAATTGGACCCTGTTTTAATGTCACAGAATCCCTGCAATGCAGAACATCGTGTTTGCATCAGCTGTCCTGACAGAGCATCCTGCCCAGGACCTAACCCCGTAACTCCAAGTACTTACCCTGCTAATACCTCTGACCGGCATAACTTAGGACCTAAGGGGCAATTTAGCATGGCTAATCCACCTAACCTCTGGAGTGTAGGAGGAAACTGGAGAAGCCACAAGAAGTCCAGAGAGAATATGCAAACTCCACACAGACAGTCACGCAAAGTCGGGATTGAGCAGCTACTCAAAACTGGAATCGAACCTTGGTCCCTGATATCGTGAGACAGCTAATCACTGTGCCACCACACCACCTCAGATTGAAACCTAGTTAGTAACTAAATGCAAATCATGGTCATCAACACGGTGCACATCAAGACCAACAGGCAGCTTAATGAACAGCACAGGAATTAAAAGCAATTAAAGTTAAGCATCATTTCCCCCTTAATAAGACAGAGTTTATTTGTTTATTTATTAGTGTCACAAGTAGTTCTTATGTTAACACTGCAATGAAGTTAATATGAAAATTGCTACATTCCAGCACCTGTTTGGGTACACTGAGGGGAATTCAGCATGGCCAATACACCTAACCAGCATGTCTTTCGGACTGTGGAAGGAAACCAGAGCACCTGGAGGAAACCCATGCAGGCATGTGGAGAATGTGTACAGGCAGTGACCCAAGCCAGGAATCAAACCTGGTGCTGTGAAGCAGCAATGCTAACCACTATGCCATGCTAATATGGATGGAGTGATATTGTAAGAGCAAAGGATTTAGATTCCTGAGACAGCGAAAATGATTCTGGAGAAAATAGGAGTGTATAAACTGAATAGGTTGCTCTCCATCAAGATCGGGATCAATATCCTTGCAGGAGTATTCGAGAGAACGTTGGCGGTGTGCAGTGTGTGGGGTGGGGAGGGGATCCTAAACTTGAGTAGTAGGGGAATATGAACCTGAACATTGAGACACAAGAGAGGGAAATAAAGATAGAAATAAAGGTAGTACAAAAAATTGTGTACAAATGTTAAAAAGACAAATCTAATGGCACAAAATCTGAAGCATGAAACTTTCACAATAAAGTAGATCAAATAACGTGCAAATACATGTAAATAGGTATGATATAATTGTGATTATCAAGGCATTGCTGCAGGGTGACCAAGGAATAAACAAAAAGGTAAAGGAGGTGGAGTGACATTGGTCATAAAGAATGACATTAGTGCAATAGGAAGAAAGGATATATGTTCCAAAAATCAAGACATAGAATCAGTGTGGTTGAAACTAAGAAACATGAGCGGCAGGAAACTTCAGTGGAGTTGTCTATAGAACTCCAAACAGTAGTAGTGAGGTGGGAGATGGCATTATACAAGAAATTAGAGATGTAAGTAACAAAAGTGCTCCAGTAATCATGGGTGACCTTAATTTACATATAGACTGGGCAAACCAAATTAACAATAATACTGTTGTTCACAAGATACCCTTTAACACCAATACGTAGAAGAAGCAAGTTGGGAATAGACTAGTATAGGTTTGGTACTGTGAAATGAGAGTGGTTAATTAATAATCTTGTTTGTGATCTCAGGAATCAAAATAGAATTCTTCATTGGGGTGGAAAGTGGGGTAGCCCAATCAGAAACCATGTTCCTATATCTCAGCAAAGGAAACTACAAAGTTATGAATCATGAGTTAGCTAAGATAGATTGGGGAACTTCTTAGAAGGCATGATGCTAGTTAGACAATTTAAGGAACAAATGTACTCATTGCAAAAGTTATATATTACAGTCTGCTGCAAAAACACACAACAGTAACAGCCCAACCATGACTAGCAAAATAAATTAGGATAGTATTAGATCCAAAGTGGAGTCATATAAAGTTGTTAGAGAAAGTAAATTCAAGGACTGGGAGAAGTTTAGAATTCAGCAAAGAATCATAGAATCATAGAGTGCAAAAGGACACCATCTGGTCCATCAAGTCTACACCGACCACAATCCCACCCAGACCCTATACCATAACCCTATGTATTTAACTTAGCTAGTCCCCTTGACAATAATGGCAATTTTGTATGGCTAATCAACCTAAGTCACACATCTTTGGACTGTGGGAGGAAACAAATGCAGACATGGGGTAAACATGCAAACACTACACAGAAAGTGACCAAAATTGAGAATCAAACCCGGGTCCCTGGTGCTGTGAGTTAGCAGTGCTAACCATTGTGCTATTGTGGTACCCTGAAGTATACTTGCAAGGACTATAAAAAGGGGACTATGATAGTTTCTATAAGTATGTAAAAAAGAAAAAAAAGACTAGTAATGTAAGACCCTATACTGTCTGAAAGAAGAGAATTTAAAATGGTGAACAAGGAAATAGCAGAGCAATTCAACATCTATTTCAGTTCTGTCTTCACGGGCGAAGGCATAACTAACTTTCCGGAAGTGCCATGGAACCAAGGGTCTAGTGGTGAAGAAGAATTGAAAGAAATTAATATTCTTAAAAAATCAGTGCTGGAGAAATTAATGGGATTGAAAGCTAATAAATCTCCAGGGCCTGATAATCTACATCTGAAGTTACACATGAAAATCACAGATGTGTAGGTTATCATCTTCCAAAATTTTGTTGATTCTGGGAGAGTCCCCAGCAGATTGGAGTGTGGCAAAAGTAATCCCATGATTTTAAAAAGCGAGAGAGGGAAAAAACAGGGAATTACAGACAAGCTAGCCTAACATCAATAGTCTGAGAAATGCAAGAGTCTATTGTCAAGAATATGATAACAGGATACCTAGAAAATATTAACAGGGCTCGATAAATTTAACGGCTGGAATTCTCCCCCAGAAATTCCAAATGTCGAATTTGTGTGAAAACTGGCGTAATTCACACTGATTCTTTTCAGTGGGAGTTCAGAGAAAGCTCTCCCACTGTTTGTGCACTGCAGAGACGACCAGTGTGAAAATCATTAAATTTCAGGTGATGGGGCCTGTCCACGCTGTAGAGACTGAAATCAGCGTGCTGAATGAGCCACTGCACACGTGCCTATCTGTACCAAAGTGCCCGATTCTCTCATCCCAATGCACATGTTTTTTGGTATATCAGAACGGGAAAATTGCATTAGCCATTTTGCGGGATTCGTGCATGCAATCCTGACACCTGTGTGTCTCCCACAGCCGGAAAACAGGTGCAGTCTGGACTGCACTGGAAACTGGTGGGAAGACAGGTAAGTCACTTAAATGTGTTTTTCATACCTAGGGGGCGGGACCAGAGAGCATAAGGGTGTGGGACCTGGGAAGGGATGAGGCCAAAGAGGCAGGGTCTATTGTGGATGGAGATGATTGGTGAGAGTGTGAGGGGGTGGGGGGGTCACGCTGCCCCATTCATTGGGATCAGTCAGTGCTGAGGGAGGTCAGCGATCTGGGCGAGCTGAGTGGGGACTGATCTGCTGGAGGGTCTGCCTCCCTTGATAGGGTCTCCCTATCTGCCAGGCCGGGAGAGGATCATCACTGCTGGGAGGGATGGGAGGGGGTGGTGAGGATTGGAAATCAGTGCATACCAGGAGGGAGAGGATTGGGTATGGCCTGTGAATGTTTGTGGAAGCTGCAAATTGGGCTGTAGGAGTGTCTGGGGGATTAGCACTGCGAGGGTCCCAGGCTAGACAGTGATCAAGCAGGCCAGCAAGCTGTGATCTGACAGATCAGGGCACGCACAGAGTTCCAGGACTCTCAGATTCCAGTGCGAATAAACCCTACTCCCTCAGCTTTAAATGAGATTCACAATTGTGACCTCCGCATTGCACAGAGTGGAGAGATTCCGGTGTGAAGTTGAACTGAGAAACAATTGTGATTTAGAGCAGTTTCCATGCCAATTCAACATTTTTGGGAGAATCTGACCCGAGATTTGTGCATGTGCAGCGGCATCACGATTGCTGGCCAGTCCCGCAACCCTCTTAAATGCTGGCTCTCTGCCCTCCATTGCCCAATGGCTGTCCATTGCTTTTAGAGCAGGTTGTTGGATATGAATGAGCTTGAAGCTTCTTCAATGTGATGGAAGCTCTTATATTTTTAAAAAGTCCTCTTTTTCAGTTTTTTTATTTACAGAGTATCAACCAGGCAGAAAAGAAAGCCTCAAAGAAGGTCTGTGTAATTGTAATAATACTAAGTTAACACCGCTTGAGAAAGCAAACGGAAAATATAATAGAGAGCACACAACATGCTGCAAAGGAAGTATTACTGCAACAGAAAAGAAAAAGAGCAAAGGAATGGATGATCAATGAGATACTAGCAATGGAGATAGAAAAGGGAAAGACCCCTGAGTATGTTGAAATTGAAAAGAAAATGACAAATGCATGTAGGCAGGCTAAAGAGAAAAGGTACAATGAAATATGTAGGTGAAGTATTGGAGCTAGAAAAAACTGTGAAAATGAGAAAGTATGAACCAGAAAGTAAAATCATTGACAGATAGAAAGGAATAACAATAGATTATGGATCCATGGAAGACCAAATGGTAAATTATTTTTTGAAAGGGACACAATGGCAGAGTATGAGTAAATTGTATGTACAAACTTAGGAGCCCTCAAATTACAGAGACAAACAATGTACCAAACAGGGTATCAGAGATATAGACTTTGAAATTGATGAGTGCCAGGAAAAGCTTCAGCATTGATGAACTAATAGAACTTATAAAAGCTTTTGGAGAAACAGAATTAATACTGATAATAGAAATTTGTGATTGAATATATACCAAAGGATAGATAGTGACATTCATTATTTGCTGTTACCTAAGAAACCTAAAGCAATTATTTTAGAACTATAAACCTAATGAGTCATCTCATTAAAGTAATCTTGAAAATCATAATAGAAAGAAATAACACATTTGAAAGAGAAATTGGTAAAATGCAGTCTGGATTTAGACCTGTAAGAACAAGAGAGGGAATATTTAACCTCGTAATCATCATTGATAAACATCTATATTCTAGAAGAAAGAAGAAACATATACAAATGTTTCATAAGCCATGAAAAAGCCTTGAACTATGTTTATCACTAAAGGGTAATAGGCATGCTGCTGAAATGTAACATTGATAATAAAATATGCAATTTATCTAGAGCCTGCACTGGGATCAAACAACACATAGCTGGCTTAGAAAATAGCCAATCAGATGTGTTTCGAGTGAAAAGATTAGTACGACAAGACTGCGTATTGTCTATACAAAATTATTCAATCTGCACACAGAATGTGTATTCAGAGAATTAGATATACTTCCTGAGGTAAGACTTGGAGCTAAGAACTTAATAAACGTGCAGTAAATTGATGACACAGTGCTGCTTTCAGAATCAGAATAGACCCTACAAAATATCATAGATCGAGTAAATTGTAGGTGTTTAGAATGTAGATTGCATACGAACGGCAGCAAGGCTAAAGCAATGGTAATTATAAAGAATACCTTAGAAAAAACTGTAGTGAAGATTAAAGTGAACATACTGAAACAAATATGGAATGTCCATGATTCCAACAAGTAGATAAGTTTGTCTATTTAAGACAAATAATAACAGAAAATGGTGAATGTGATGCCAAAGTCAGAAGGATGGAGATAGCCACAAGTAATTTAGTGAAGGTGAAGGATGTGTTGACAAGAAAACTCAACTTGTAATAATGTAAAAAGCTCACAGGATGCTACTTGCCTGCATGTCACAGAAACCTGGACAATAAGTAAAGACACATGGAAGAAAATAGAGGCTTTTGAAATGCGGATGCTAAGACTTACAATTAATGCTCCATATACAAATCATAGGACAAATGAAGAGACGTTTTCATTTCAAAAACAAACAGAACTCTTAAAAAGTAACATCCAGAAAGGAAAATGTCAGTGTTCCAGTCATTTGTTGAGTACTGAAAAGTGATAGAAATCTTTTTAGAAAGGCAATGTGGAAGAAGGGCTTAATTGAAGTGTTGTTGGATGAATGATATAACAGAATAGTTGCAGACACACAGAGGATGGGATTTAATGGCCCCGTTCGTCCTAGAATTGTAAAATCTCATCCAAGATCAATAAACTTTTCCGTGAACCATCCCTCGTCTGCCTCAATTCCCATAGAAGATGGGATGGTAAAATTCCAGCCTGTGTGAATGTGGTGTAGATAAGTGTGGCATACCATAACATCAGATCTGATAGATATAGTCATAAACAGCAGAAACTCTGTGATGAGGTGTAAACTCTATTCAGTGCCCTCTTCACTTGTTTAGGAATGGGATGGGTGGCAGAGTGGAGTAATGGGGTGGGGATGGGGAGAGGATAGAGGAGCAGTTACTATCTTTAATGGAGTACAAAGAACAAAGAGAACAAAGAACAAAGAGCAACACAGCACAGGAAACAGGCCCTTCGGCCCAACGAGCCCACGCCGCCGTCCTAACGTCTTAATGATATATCCTTGACTTTAGACTATGCCTATTGTTGATGATTCCCATATAGGGACCAATATAGGGACAATTTGTTACCCAATCAGCCTAAGAACACATTTTTGGGATGTGGGAGGAAACCGGAGCACCCGGAGAAAACCCACGCAACCACGGGGAGAACGCGCAAACTCCCGCAGACACAGGCCCAAATCCATAGTCTCTGAGCTGTCATGTTGCCCATCAGATGGTCCAGTTTAAGCATACACTGACGACGTGAAGCACCAGGCAACTCCTGGAGCAACCTCCAAGAGCAGCTCTCGCACGACATGCCGCATGCATGCCCCTTGTTGGTCAACAAGGTGGACAGAATTGCCTGCGGAAACAAATACTGCGGAGTATGTCTAATTCAAAATACGGTGCCATATTCTATTACAGGTGCCATATATTAAAAGTGTATTTGCTCTGAATTTTGGTGTGCAAATGCAGTTTTTTGACATTCACAAGTTGTGTCCTATCCATTTGTCACAGTGCATTAAGCTCGGCATCTGAGGAAGGCATAATGTGGCGCCCAAGGCTTTTCAGGCATGTAAATCAATCAGATTTATATTGCATGATAAACAGTCTCAGCTTTTTGATAAACAGCTGAATACCTTTTCCAACCCCCTGTAAAATAACTAGTTCTCCAACCATTGTTCAGCCCTCTGAAGCCTCACTGTACTTTCACAACATAATTGGGAAATTTGGGTCCAAAACTTACGTGAAAAAGCACCCAAAAGTTTATTTTGGGCATTGTTTCTTTCCACTTCTACTCCCTCGACATAAAAATTCTACTCTCCCTTTTCTCTACTATAAAATATTTAAAAACAACCATAAAATCAGTGCGGAGAGTTTTACAGCTTAACTTGCCCAAAACCATAAAATCCTGCCCAAGGTCAATGGACCTTTCCATGGTCTGCCCCTCGTCCGATCCGATTTCCGTGGCAGGTGGGATGGTAAAATTCCAGCCATTGTCTTTATTTCAAAACTTGTAAAAATGAAAAGCAATATTAATTTGAATAGTTGTCACATAAGCTACTTCACATCGCACTTACCCAGAATTTGTTTCTGCTATTTAAAATGAAAATACAATGAAATCGGAAATCACTCGGCCACCAAGTGAAAAACTGCATTGTTCAGCATGATTTCACTTGGGCCTGAAGCTATAACCTTGGTCATGTCTTACTTACAAAATAACTTGCATTTATTGAACAGTTTTTTTTTGATTTCAGGACATCTGAAAGCATTTCACCACATATCAAGTATTTCTTTAAATGTGGTCATTATTTTAATGTAGGAAACACAGTGGCTTTTTTTGCACAGCGAGATTGCACAAACAGCTACGAGATAATGAGCGAATCAGTTTTAGAGATGTTGTTTGAAGCATGGACTTTGGCCAAGATATTAGAAAGAAACTCCCCTGCTCATCAGCAATTAGGACTGTGGGATCTTTTGCAGCTGCTAAAGTTTAGTGTCTCAGCTGGAAGAGGGCAAGTTTGATGATTTCATATTCCCACAGAACTGCATGGAATCTCAGTCATGTGCTCAAATTTGTGGAGAAGAGTTTACCCACATGACCTTCTAATGCAGAAGCAAGTGTGCTGCTATTAAGCCAAGGTTAACACATACAAGTCCAAACAGTCTTCCCATACACAATCACTGTGGTTTAATTACCCTATAAATGAGCTTCTTCAATAGTTGAGTTTGTAAGGATATTGCCCAGAGCAGTACTTAGCTATGCTGACCCAATAGATTCCAAGGTTTAGTCCCAGCTTGTGTTTAGCTAGCTTTTTTCAGCTATTATAGCGGTATAGCTGCTGAATGTTCCTCGATTAGAAAAGGGTTTAAAACAATCAATCAACAATTCCTACTCCTGATTGCTGTCCAGAAATTCCACAGACATAAACATTAGAGCAGAATAGGCCTAACATTCCCCCTGTTAGTCAAAAGCCAGACAAAATGATGAATGGCCTTTCAAACAAGGTACTGAAGGATAGCAATATCTGTGGATTCATACCACGGTATAAATCCGCATTTTCAGGGAATCAAGGGGACAAAACTGAGGGGATTAAAAAAATTGTCCTTGAAACAGTCACCTCATCAGTAAATGACTGCAGCTTTATGTTCATTGGAAAGTGTTTCTTTTCTCTGATATTTATTTCAGCAACGTAATTAACGACACTAATGAATCAAAGCAAAAAACACACAGCATTAAACAATCCCTCGGGAAATATATTGCATTTTGAATAGTTCAAAAGTAAATGATTGCCAGTTTTACTACATATGCTGATGCCTTGCAAAATTGCCACTCTGTGACTCAGTGTTAATGTCATACCTGGATAATGGACGAACAGGGAAAGGGTGAATACATATTGAAAGGACTATATATCTAAACCAACTAGACCGCTACAAATGTAATATGTTAATGAATAGATATCATTTCTAGCAGTATAGAAAATTTTTTCTAAATTAATTTTGCTAAAAAGGAGTGTTAAAGACTATGCTTCCTCTTCAATATGCTTCTCATGTCTGTGTTGAAATATCCAATTACAAATAGACCTTTGCAGAGAAAACATCTTTAAACTTTTTGCATGTATTATGTACATCTCACATCCTAGAAACTATACCACATTGGATTGTGTTTGGGTTTTGAAAATGCAATGTTATACTAATTGGCTTGCCATGGTCATGTGACTGTGCGATGAGCCTGCCTCTGGAGGCACACATCTCAGGATCAGATCAATGAATGCCTCTCACAAAAACACACTGGGGTAGATCATAACAAAACAATTTTAAGTGCCTCCAAGTTCTAATTGGGTGGCACTGTAGTACAGTGATTACCATTGCTCCCACATTGCACCAGAGATCTGGATTCAATTCCTGGCTTTGTGGAGTTTGCATGTTCTCCCTAGGTCTGCGTGGTTTTCCCCCAGATGCTTTGGTTTCCTCTTACAACCCAAAGATGTGTAGGTAGGTTGATTGGCCATGTTAATTTGTCCCTTAGTATCAGGGGTTAGCAGGATAAATAAGTGGAGTTAAAGCAGCCTAGTACTGCCTAGACCTGCCCAGTAGGGCCCCTCCAGAATTTCCAATTCCTGTGGCAAGGCCCCATGTCTGATTCTCATTGGTGGGGACATTACGTGATTCTTGCTGGTGAGAGCTTCCATCGGCAAGTTTGTTAAGGCAGGTGAGCCCGGGCAGTTGCATTTGGAATCAGTAATCATAACAAAACAACCTGATGAATAGTCAAATCAGTCTTGTGCCCTTCCTACTTGTGAGCCTGATTTTGCTGGCAAAAATAAGGCTGGTAACATCACGAGTGGCGAGAAACAGGTGCAAACCTGATTTTTTTTGTCTCTTGTGCAATTTTACCAGCTCGCCGTGCTGGTTGTGAACCGGTAAGCTCGCCCCCATTGAATTAAATGCAGCTGTTCTTACACATATAAAGGATCTTCCAGGTATGCCAACTATCACAGCTGCCAATCTTTAGCAAAATTGATTCATTCCACATGATATCAAGAATTGGTGAAAGGCATTGAATACTGCAAAGGCTGTGATCCCTGACAGTAGTCCAGAAATAATACTGAAGATTTGTTTTCCAGAAGTTGCCACATTCCTAGCCAGTGCAGCTATAATGCCAGTGTTTAATCAACAATGTAGAAAGTGTGGAAATCACCAATACATAATGTATACAATCTGGCCAATTACCATTCCATCGGTCTACTCTTAATCATCAGTAGACCAATGGAAGGAGCCATCAATGGTGCTTTCACATGGCAGTTGCTTAGCGATAACCTGCTCACTGATGCTGAGTTTGGATTTTGCTGGGTATGTCAACTCCTGACCTCATTACAGCTTTGGTTCAAACATGGACAAGAAAGCTGAATTCCACAGGTGAGGTGAAAGTGACTGTTCTTGACATCAAGGAAGCTTTGAGTAAAGCATCAATTAGCAAAACTGGAGTCAATGGGAATTGGAGAGAAAGCTCTCCACTAGTTGGAGTCATACTTGGCACAAAGGAAGATGGTTGTGGTGGTTGGGGGCCAATAACCTCAGTTCTAGGGCATTACTGTAGGACTTCCTCAGGTTATTGTCATAGGTCCAACCATCTTCAGCCACATCACCAATGATCTTCCATCCATTATAAGATAGGAAGTGGGGATGTTCGCTGATGACTGCACAATGTTCAGCACCATTTGCAACTCTTCAGATACTATGCAAGCCACATCCAAATGAAAGACCCAGACAATATTCAGCTTTGGGCTGATTAATTATGAATACCGCACAAGTGCAGGACAATGGCCATCTCCATTAAGGGAAAATCTAACTATCACCCCTTAACATTCAATGACATTACCATTGCTAAATCCCCCACTATCATTATGCTAGGAGTTACCATTGACCAGAAACTCAACTGGGTTACCCATATAAATAGAGCAGGTCAAAAGCTAGAAATCTTGCGGTGAGTAACTCACTTCCTGACAACTCAAAGACTGTCCACAATCGACAGGCACAAGTCAAATGTGTAATGGAATACTCTCCATTTTGCTTGGATGGATGCAGCTCCCACAACATTTAAAAAGCTTCCCACCATTCAGAACTAAGCAACCGGCTTGATTGGCACACCTTTCACAAACATTCACTCACTCCACCACCGATGCACAATGGCAGCAGTGTGGTAATCTTCAAGATGCACTGCAGAAACTAACATTTAGAAGTTCAAAGGCAGCAGACACACAGGAACATCATCATCTGCAAGCCACGCAGCATTCTGACTTGAAAATATGCCACCGTTTCTTTACTATCACTGGATCAAAATCTTGACATTGTTGGTGTACCTTCAACACATGGACTACAGAAGATAGCTCAGCACTATCAGGAATAATCAATAAATGCTGACCTATTCAGCAATGGCTACATCCAGTAAAATTGGATTTAAAAATGGCAATTCCAATCCCACCTCCAGTTACGTTGGATGGTGGTGTGGCAAACCGGGCAGCTTTTCTATTTACAATGGCAAAACTAAGAGATTGCAACAGACTTAATTAACAAGCTTAAACTGATAAGAGTAGCCATACTTCTAGTAATGTTGGGATGGGACTGTTGTGAACTGTGTACTATGCCACATTGAACAGTTAGCAAAGAAAAATGACAGGTATTTTGAACACCTTGACTGCACATTTGGAACCGTAAATGAATGGAGTTCAGAGTGAAGCAAAACCATTGAATGGTATGTCGTGGTAGAAACACAGTTCTCAGATTTATGCAAATTTGGACAGCTAAAAGGTGGTCTGATTAAAGATAGATTGAGCTTGGGCATGAGAGATCTCATGGTGAGAGCAAATCTACTGCAAGACAAGAAATTAATTCTGAAAAAGGGATAGACATGTATCAAAATGTGGGAGTTTTGAAACAGTAGTTACAGGTTATCTCTGGCAGAACAGACTGTTCTAAGAAACATTCCAAGCTGAAAGAATGGAGCAGTTGCACTCAAAGATCAGGATAACCAGCATGGGCAAAGCAAGAAGCAAAATCAATTTGCACACAATCTGATCTGAAAAAACAAAACAAGTCAATAGACATAAGTCTTGAATAGAGACAACAACAAGTCTTGAATGGAGAAGCACACTGAATGAAGGCATGGAAAATAGTCTCATCCAAAGAGTAATGCCATGCTGCATGCAACTTATGCTTTCAGTAGTAAAAAAGCTACCAGAGCCAGAAGCAGCAATAAGAGTGAAGGAAAAAATCAAGATCAGATGACAGAAAGCCAAATTTCAGTTTGATAAGATTACCAAACCAAACAGAGCTGAGCACTGGACAGTCATAATGTGGAGATCATCCACATCTAATCTGGTATTAGCTTCATCAGATGAGTGGCTCACTTGATGGAGGAGCAGTGATCCAAAAGCTAGTGATGTTTACTACCAAATAAACTTGTTGGACTTTAACTTGGTGTTGTGAGACTTCTTACTGTATTGGAGAGCCAGTCAGGGTGCAAACATTCAACACTCCTAACTAGAATCAGCCCACATTGAAACTTGGCAAATGTATACAGCAATTGTCACCTCAATTGTATGCAGTAGAAGTGAACAACCAAATACATTAGCACAACTGCAGGCATATCAGGATAACTAGCAAAGCTGTTCCTTCACAGCAATTGGCAGGTCAGGGAGAAGGAATCACATCAGCAATACTGAATACAGAACTACTGTAAATTTCAGAGGTCCACGAATCAGCTAAAACTGGAATGGAACAACAACAGTTACCAAGGCAACAAGTGGCAAGGGAACAACATTCTCCAGACAAAGAACATAACCCAGAAGAACAGTCAATATCAATGTGCATGTACTCCATTAAGATACCTGCATTGTTTAAAAAACTAGGGGAGATTCTCTGGCTTCCCCTCAGTGCTTTTCTTAGTAGTGGGAAGCGGTGCACTGTTCATTGGTGGTGAGAATTCTGACCACTGTGTGTAATACCTGCGCAGAGACTCACAAGTAAACTAAAAAATTGTCAATATGTGAGAACAATGGGTTATAGTAGGGTAACCTGTGCAATTTACTGTCACACAAAATGTGTATGCAAATATGTATTTTTGTCACTGGTAAAAAAAGAATGTTTGTATTTCCATTTGAATGATAAAAGGGATTTTTTTTATATATGAAAAAGAGGATGTTTGGATTTTGGAAATGCAATTCTATACTAACTGGCTTCAACAGTCATATGACTCTGTCAAACAGATATCCTAAGATCAGTTCAGTAAAAAGCCCCTCACAGAAGCACATGGAAATACAGCTGTCCACATGCATGCAACAGATAGTATTGTATACTCTGCTAGTGATATGTTTTTATAAGATGTATTGGTAAGTTTGCACGCTAGTCAAGTTCCAATCTCCATCGAAGAATCCTTTCTTAGCCTCCAATTGGAATAGAATGAAGCTGCTCTATGACCATTGTGTTACCGAAGTTATTTATGAAAGGAGGAAGATCACCAATAGCATTCTAGAAATGCAGTGAAGTACTTTTAGGTCCAGCTGAAATGGTTACTGTTTTAAAGACTCCTGGAGATATTATGAACAATGCCCTTTTAATGGGGAATGACACTATTGGGTGTGGATTTTTTGTCTTTTGATATTCCTGTTGTTTTACTTACATTGATTGCTTCCTGGTTTAGCTTCTGACTCACTTCTTCTTATGTCTCTTCTTTATATTCATAAATAAGAAGAACCAGGACTAGGAATAGGCTAAATGGCCTCTTGAGTCTGCTCTGACATTCAATAAGATCATAGCTGATCTTTTTGTGGATTCAGCTCCACTCACATATCTGCTCACCATAACTCTTAATTCCTTTACTGTCCAAAAATCTATCTATCCTGGTCTTAAAAACATTTAACGAGGTAGCCCCTAATTACTTCACTGGGCAGGGAATTCCACAGATCATAACCATTTGAGTGAAGAAATTCCTCCTCAACTCAGTCCTAAGTCTGCTCCCCCTTATTTTGACGCCATGTCCCCTAGATCTAATTTCATCCTCCAGTGAGACTAAGCTCACTGCTTCTATCTTATCTATTCCCTTCATAATTTTATGTTTCTATAAGATCCCCCTTCATTCTTCTAAATTCCAATGAGTGTAGTTCCAGTCTACTTAGTCTGTCCTTATAAACTTAAAGGACCTGCAATTTCAATTGTCATACCATATGCGATCGGAAGCCCAATGACTACTCTCTATTGTACAGAGAGAGGAAATGGACATGAGGAGGGATATGACTGAGATAATGATAAAGAGAACCCATATTTCATTAGCAGCTTTCATGACCTCAATGTCACAAAACCTTTTACCTTCTGAAGTGTGACCACTTTGTAATGTAAGAAATACAGTGGTCAGCTTGCACACAGCAAACTCCATTTTGGTCCCTGGAGTTTCACTTGACCAAAGAAGAGTAATATTGTGCATGACTTTCAGTGAGTCCATAAAGTAATTAATGTGTGTTCATAACTGATTTGATTTGATTCATTATTGTCACATGTATTAACATATAATGAAAAGTATTGTTTCTTGCGTGCTATATGACAAAACATACTGATATAGAGAAGGAAATGAGAAAGTGCAAAATTTAGTGTTACAGTCATAGCCAGGGTGTAAGAAAGATCAGCTTAATATAAGGTAAGTCCATTCGCATGTCTGACAGCAGCAGAAAGAAGCTGTCCTTGAATCAGTTAGTATGGGACCTTAGATTTTTGTATCTTTTTCCCAAAGGAAGAAGGTGGAAGAAAGAATGTCCAGGGGTGTGGGCTTCTTAATTATGCAGGCTGCTTTGCCGAGGCAGTGAGATGTGTAGATAGAGTCAATGGATGGGAGGCTGGTTTGTGTGAATGATTAGGCTACATTCACGACCTTTTGTAGTTCCTTGCGGTCTTGGGCAGAGCAGGAGCATGATATAACCAGAAAAAATGCTTTCAATGGCACATCTGTAAAAGTGATGAGAGTCGTAGCTGAAATGTCAAATTTCCTTCATCTTCTGAGAAAGTAGAGACGTTGGTGGGCTTTTTGTAACTATAGTGTCAACATGGTGGGGTCTAGGACAGGTTGTCGCATCAGTGGATTGGTATTTTCCTAAAGCTATGTGGTTATTCACTTTAGTTCTATGGTAGAAGTCATATAATAGTACTTTTGGTGCTGGCATTTTCTACACTTTTCTCCATAGGAAAGAGAACAGCCAGGTATGAAGGTCATTTTCAGTTCTAGGATGATGAGTTATTTTAAGAATTAATGCCAATTCACAAAACTTGGTAGATTTAACAATCAGGCAATGTTTTGGATCAGTGGACTAAAACCACCAATTGTCTGAATAATTGAAGAAGAATCCAATTATTCTTATCTGTTTGCATGTTTTGAAGAGTTGCGAGGTATTAAGCTTTGAACTGATCTCTAACAACAGCAACGAACTAAAGAAAATGTTTAATTGATCATTTCAAATCAAGTAGAAATCATAATAGTATATAGATATAGATTTGGAATTAGGATACATGGTATATTATTTATTTTTCTCTACATTGCTCAATGGTTTTTAAATTATTTCAAACTATCCAATTAAGAAGTTGAAGATTAAGGAATTGGAAGTATTTGCATTTGCATGTGGTTTTGGGTTCTATAGCCATTGACAAGCATGCCTTCATCCACGCACGTTTTAAGCGCTGGAACTTTCTCCCTCACTTTCTCTATTTGTCCACCTCACTAAGATGCTACATAAAACATACCTCCTTGAAAATGCATTTAAACATTGTCCTTAGTGTCTCCTTTGGCTCTGTGTATTTTTTTGATTGATACATTTCTGTGAAATATGTTAAGAAATGTCACTGCATTAAGGCTGTTATATAAATGGAAATTGTCCATTTTGTTTATATTACATGCACTACTGCAATGTTCTGAACAAACAAGGTTTAGTGCAAAATTCAAACTAACCACTAGAATAATTTATTAGGAATGACAGGACCCAGATGAGGGTTAGGTAATTTGGTTTCTCTGGTTTCTGCATATTCAATGTCAGTGACACCGTGAATCAACAAGCGCCACATTGAGCAGAAACAATAAACATTGTGCACAATGTTGCCTTCACAATTCACCTTTAAGGTTACATCTCTAACTGTGTCAATAATAAAGTTAAAAGCCTTTTAAGAGAATAAGACTGTATAGTTTTAAGTCTCTTCACTAGGTATTCATTATTATTGTATCTGTGTTTATGATAATAATCTGTGATTATGTTATCTGTGGAACTGGGCTACATTTCCCCCATTATAGTTATACATTTAAAACTTGGACCTCATTATCATGCTGCTGGCAAACTTTTAGTTATGCAGTGGAGGGAGTCTAGACAGCCTCAATGCCTTGCCAATTGACAGACAGGTACTGTAAGTCCAGTGTGATGTGGATACCAGTAATCCTGGGAAAAGATATGGCATACACAAATTATATCAATAAAGATCTAGGGCTTTATTTTGTAAATAGTTTGAGGAACAAATGATGGAGCACACAAATCAAAACTTCAGTCCAGCTTTTCATCAAAACTGCAATCAGAGTACATTAAAAGACTTTGGGCTGCATATTAGAAGGTGATGATTACAAACAGGCATTCTGTAGCTGCCCATTGGAAGGTCCCTTCTAAGATGGTGGCAGCTGGAGTGCCAGTGTAGCTGGAGCAGTAAGTGATCCAGTGCCAACCTGAGGCCGCAACATCCACCTTTATCACAGGTGAGTTAGTTTAAGGTGAAACCCGTTAACTTCTAATGAAGATTTCTATTGAATACATTCATCTATTTTTCTTATTCAGTTGCTGACAGGTGAATCTTCTATTTCCACTGATTCCTGTTGACATCTAAGGATGACGAGCTTAAAGGAAGAAATGAGGTTTAGAAACTTGATAATCCCAGGGACCTATATGGGGAATCCCTAATCAATCTCCATGTGGGATATGTGGAATACGAGTTCCCGTGGTATTACGTGATTGCCTGCACAGATGGAACTCATCTCCTGAGCCCTTCAGAAGGCAGACCCCCGAGCAGGTCCAGTGTTCTATTGTTCTGCTTGGGACTCGTATATGCACCAGAGTTGTGGATTAATTATTAGTTTGAGAATAAAACTCCATTCATTTCCAGTTGGCTTACTGAGTTATTACAGAAAGAGTTTCATTTTGTCTCCTTAACCTCACCAACGTCAATTCAGATCAGGTGTTCACATAAACTGTCAACTCCTTAGCACTTTAATCCTTTTTGAATATTGCCTGCTTATTTATGGATTCTGAGATGCATTTGGAAGAATTTTATCACCAATACTGAATCAATAAATCAATTCTATTTGATTCATTACCTCCTATCAAACATAAAATGGTAGTGTCTGTGTTAATGATGGACTTAATGCCAAAGTTAATAGGTTGTAGATAATCAAATTCCACTGCAATGAGATTTTTACACTAATTTGGGAGAAGTAGAAGTAGTTCAGTAGTAACTTAAAGTGCAGTGACAAGACGCCCCTGTTATAATGCTACATATTTTTCTTGTAATGAACATCTCTGGAACATGATTATTTGAATTCTATTCTACTAACACTTGTCAGTGTATTTTACATACTGTGAGAATCTGTAAATCTTCCTGCATAATTGGAATTAAATTTGAATACCTTTATGAGTATTCTAATTTATTTCCTGCATTAGTAGAGAGCTTGAAACAATTCTATCCCTTTGGATGGAGATGATGACCCATAAATGCACAGGTTATTGTTTTAAAACTTCCACCAACACTGATAATGGATGGAATGGGCTGTCTGATTTCAGAACATTGCAAATCGCCAGTTGCAGAAAAAGAAAACAATGCTGCATTATTTGTTTTTTTTTCTGAGAGATTGGGGAAACAAATATAAAATTTGGCTAAAAACATCTGTAAAATATATTGCAATGCTTTATGATCTCTATTGTAGCAGCATAACATCAGGGGGTTACAATTGTCCAGAAACTTAATTGGACGAATTACATAAATATTGTGGCTGCAAGAACAGATCAGATTCCTGTGGCAAATAACTCATCTCCTGAATCCCCGAAGCCTAGCTGCAATTTACAAGACATAAGTCAGAAATAATGAAATAAACACACTACCTGACAAGTGCAGCTCCAACAATATTCAGGAAGGTTGACATCATTCAGGACAAAGTAGCCAACTTGATTGGAACCACAATAACAAATGTTCATGTTCCCACCACCAATATATAGCCATGGCAGTGTGTATCATGAACAAAATGCATTGCAGGAATTCACCAAATCTCCCTGAGCAACACCTTCCGAAACCACAATCGCTGTTGTCTAGAGACCAAGAACAGCAGACACAAGGGAACACCACCAGCTGGAAGTTTCCCTCCAAGTCGCTCACCATTTCTGACTAGGAAATATATTGTTGTTCATTCATTGTCATTGGGTGAAAATCTTGGAACTCCTTCTTTAACAACACTGTGGGTGTATCTACACCACATTGCAGTGATTCCAGAAGGTAGCTCACCACCACCTTCTCAAGAGCAATTAGGGTCTTAATAACCACTGGTCTAGCCAGTAATGCTCACATCTCTTGAACTAATTAAAAAAAAATATAGCACTAGTTTTGAATGGGAAATAAGATGAAAATATATAGATTTGAATGTCATAATTTCCACCTCTTCCCCCATAATGTTAAACAAATCTGCTACTGTTTTATGCTAATCTGAAATGGCTGAATGTGATGATACAAAAAATTAATCCATCTCTTCTCCCCTCTCCAGATGCATTAATTAAAGAGTGTCTGTAATTTGTGGAATTACGACATGTTTAAACAATGAGCCCTTTGTTATCAGTTAGTCATAAACATAGAAACACAGAGGAGAAAACATCAATATGTTTCCACCTCCTCAGAAATTCTCCACACTCCCACGTAAATGATCTTGAATCTTCTAGGATGAACTATTTAAAAAGCCATCACCTGTCAGTGAAGAGCCCAGATGACCTTTCCAGTGCTGTCATTGTGACCTTTCATTCAACTTTATTAAAAATGCCAGGAGCCAGCTGACATCTTCTGATAAGCCAAAAGGATAATTCAGAAATAATTCCTTCCACAGTAGCCATTAATTTCAGCATATCTAAACAGTCATTAAAGGGAGAGACTGAAAAATAAATATTGATGTTAAGTTGGCAAAATAACTCAGGGCTTTGTGAAAGACAGGGTTTATATGTACCTACAATAGGGTGGCTCATATTCGTTTGAATATATTCATTTGTAATTCTTGTTCTCAGTTGTTTATAAGTTATATTTGTGATTTAACACTTCAGGCTTTAACCTAAGGTAAAATTCCAACAATAGGAACATGGTGATGCTGACAGTATTTGTGAGCTGGTAGCCTAGTCTGGCAAATTATATTTACGTACATGATCCCAACACCAAAAACAGCCCATAAATTGTGAACTTCCCATCTGGACAATATTTCACAATATTTCACATAATTAAGAGCAAATGTAACTTATATTTATATAGCACCTTCACCATCATAAAAGTGTTTCTCAGCAATATTATAAATAAAATTTGACAAGCTACTGTAAAAATGCTTGTTCACCAGTTTAGAAAAACATGACTCATTTATTTACAGGGCACATTGTGGCACAGTGATTAGCACTGCTGACTCACAGCACCAAAGATCTGGGTTTAATTCCAGGCTTGTGTCACTATTTGTGGGGTTGGCATGTTCTCCCCTTGTCTGGATGGGTTTCCTTCAGATGTTCCGGTTCGTCCCATAGTCCAAAGATGTATAGGTTAGGGGGATTAACCAGTGAATATGTGAGGTTACGGGGATAGGCACAGGGTTGACCTTGGTAAGATGCTTTTTCAAAGAGTTGGTTCAGACTCGATGGGGAATAACTCTTTCTGCATTGTAGGGAGCCTATGGTTTTATTCTATGATTCTAAAGCTATCTAGAGGCATACAATGTCATGGTTGCAATCAGCTCCAGAGTACAGGAGCCTGTGGTTAACTAGGTAATCCACCACACTGCTCCCTGATTGGTTCTTTTGTAACCATTACTCTGAAAATTAATCCTTCAAGGACAATCCCCATGGGTGCGCAATGAGACAATGGATCATAAGACTATAAACTCCAGGCTCCCTAGCATCAGATTTGGAGTTACCCAAAAAATGTGCTGGGGAATCCCCCTCAGAATTAACCAGGTGAGCACTCACACAGCAATTGCCAAAAAGCGCGAACATCCTCTGGACAATCGTGCTTTGATGGAAAACATCTAAAAATGTGATTTAAATGGCTTGCTTCGATTGTTCCTCCAAGGTTGTGCTAATAGTTATTCTAAAAATATTACGAGAATTAAAAGCTGTTTGAGCTTCTGCGTAACTATTTTAAACACCCAGATCAATCCCCGCATAGGACACTCCCGTTCACCCCTGACTAACTGCCCCCACCATGGAAATCACTATCCCCAACCTCCTATAAGATTCCCCCTGCCTCCAAACTTGTATGGGCCCAACTTTCACCCCTGATCCAATTGGACAACACCCCTCACCCTAACCCTTGTCTCGATAGCTTGACTTAGCAGACCATTCACGCAATTCACCTACTCAACTCCCTAACCCACCTGGTTGTCCCCAAGATCATATCTGACTTCGTAATCTGGCTGGTCACAATCCCCCACCCCTAATTCGATCCAGAACCTGATCTGGCTGGACTGTTCCCCTTGAATCAACTGGACCCCATCTGCTTGACCCAACTTGACCCCCACCCCTTTGCCAGCCTAACCAAACCACAAACCCTAGATCTCAAACACCATCTGTTGTCCAACCACCTTCCCTGCAATCCCCTCAAATGGTCAACATCCCTGCCTGCACTAAATCATAACCTGAATCCCCGACTGACTCAATACCCATGCTTGCCCTTCAAATGCTCCCTGATTTCTGACTTCCATTCTTCTGATGTCTGACAACCCCTCGCAGGTGGAGGATGTGGTCAAGAAGGCGTATGGTGTACTGGCCTTCATTAATCGTGGGATTGAGTTTAGGAGTCGGGAGGTAATGCTGCAACTTTATAAGACCTTTGTCAGATCCCTCTTGGAGTACTGTGCACAGTTCTGGTCGCCTCACTATAGGAAGGATGTGGAAGGTATTAAAAGGGTGCAAAGGAGGTTTACAAGGATGTTGCCTGGATTGGGAGGCATGCCTTATGAAGATAGGTTGAGGGAGCTGGGACTCTTCTCCCTGGAGAGACGTAGGTTGAGAGGCGACCTAATAGAGGTTTATAAAATGTTGAGAGGAATAGATAGGGTGGATTCTCAGAGGCTATTTCCCCGGGCTGAAATGGTTGCTATGAGAGGACACAAATTTAAGGTGCAGGGAATCAAGTACAGAGGAAATGTTAGGGGTAAGTTTTTCACTCAGAGGGTGGTGAGTGAATGGAATCGGCTGCCGTCGGTGGTGGTAGAGGCAAACTCGCTGGGGTCTTTTAAAAGACTTCTGGATGAGTATATGGGATCTAATGGAATTGGGGGTTATAGATAGGTCTATGGCTTGGTAGGTATAGATGTGATCGGTGCAACTTGTGGGCCGAAGGGCCTGTTTGTGCTATAGTGTTCTATGTTCTATGTTCTATGTAACCCCCACCCCTACCCCCTGATATCTGACCCCCATCCAATACACAGCTCCACTGCTGATGTCTGACTCTCACAGACTTCAATACTGGGTCTCAAAGACAGCTGTGCTACTTGGGATCTCTCCCAACCTGAGTTGGAAGGCCTGATCAGATAGGTCCAGAAAACATTTGGTCCAGGTAAATGATTATACGGATTCGTAAAATGCTGCTGATGGCCTCTCTGAGGAAGTTGGGGTCTAGATGATTGAAGGCATAGCCAGTAACAATGGAGCTATTAAACTCTGGAATCCTCAAGAAGCCAAAAGGAGAGGAGTGCAGATATCCTGAAGAGTTGTGGTTCTGGAGAAGATTACAGAGATAGAGAGCGACTAATACATGGATAAACAGCACAGTTTCTAGGTACATATAAGTCACTTCATTTATGCTACAGAACTATCTCTAGCTGCAGACACATTACATAATTTATATCACTGTCTCCAGATGAATGTATACTGCCTTATTGATAATACATCATTTTTTCAGAAGCATATCTACTCTCTGTAACAATTCCAAACATATCTACACACCTGCCTAATTTTTATTTTAATGCTATCTTCAGAAGTATATTCCTAAAGTGAAAGGTTTTTCCAAGCTGGGGATGGGGTGTAGTATAGCAGTGAGTGATCCGATATCTTTCTCATGCCACTACCAACTTAATGATTTGGATCCTGGATCTGCCAGGGCCATTTATATTCTGTCCCTATCCCCAAACCCATGTGCACCACCTCATTGTTGTTATATATTTCTCATGGCAGAGCTATTTAGTAAATACATGATTTTGTTTTACTAAAGAGAGTGTTATCAGAAAGGAGGTGAATTTTGAAAAAGCTGAGAGGAAGATAAACAACATTATGAAGCATAACAAAACAAAATCCCAGAGCCAGATGTTATATATCTGAGAATTGTAAAAGAGATCAAGAAAGAAAGAGCAAAGATTTTAGGCATTACACTTCAGAATTTTACTAAGTTTGGATGTGTGTTGGAGGACTGGGGAGTGGTAAGTGCAGTATTCATTGATGAAAAAGGAGACAGAGCTAATCCAGGTATAGGCCAGTTAATTGTAATGTCAATGGTAAGGAACATTTCAGAGCCTTTGATTTTAATGAATTGATTATGCATCTTTCTGAAGAGCAAATAAGTGGATACAGTTAGCACAGACTTCCAAAACGTCGTTCATGCTTGATAAACTTCATGGCATTATTTTGGGAGGTAACAGATATGGAAATAAAGTGGAGTACACAATTTTTTAAGACCTCTAAAAGACTATTCAGTGAAAAAAGTAGTGGAAAATAACAAATTGAAAGGGAAGGAGTAGAGAATAGGAACTAAAAGCAAAAACATTTAGATAGTAGGGATAGATCAGCCCCAACTGTTATATCACTAATCTTCTGTTTACCATAGTTAAAAAATGAGGATGTTCACTGATGATTGTTCAATATTCAATTCCATTTGCAACTCTTCAGAAACTAAAACAATACATATTTGAAGAGCAAGGCCTGGACAGCATTCAGGTTTGTGCTGGTAAGTCACAAGTAACATTTGGGCCAAATAATTACCAGACAATGACCATCTCCAACATAAAAGAATCAATCCAGCTCCCTTTGGCATTCATCAGCATTGCTATCACTGATTTCCAGCTATCAGCATCTTGGGGGTTAATATCAGAAAGCTATCTGGAATAGCCATATACATACTGTGATTACAGCAGCATGATGTAAAGATGCCGGCGTTGGATTGGGGTGGTAATAACTCAGTAAGAATTTAGCAACACCAATTTTTAATCCAACCGATTTATTTGATAGTAAATCCGCGAGCTTTCAAAGCTCGCGGATTTACTATCAAATAAATCGGTTGGATTAAAAATTGATATTGCTAAATTCTTACTGAGTTATTACAGCAGCAAGACAGAGGATGGGAATTTGACAGGTAATAATCCAATTGCTAACTCCCCAGGCCATGTTCAACTAAAAATCACAAGTCTGGACTGTGATGGAATATTCTCCACTGTACTGGTGACAACTTAAGCAACACTCAACACCACCTAGACGATTGGACCATTTGATTGGTACCCCACCCAAGATCTTAAACATTTACTTCTCCCACAACTGGTGCATAGTTTCTGTATACTATCGAAAGATCTACTACAGCAACAAGCAAAGACTCCTTCAATAGCATTTTTCAAACCAGTGACCTCCACCACCTAGAGGGCATGGGTAGCAGATGCATGGGAACTGAACCAAGTTTCCCCCCCAAGTCACTTGCTATCCTGATTTAGAACTGTATCACTTTTCTTTAACTCTCGTAGGCTTTAAATCTTGGAAATCGCTTCCCAATTGCACTGTGGGTGTATCTACACCATATGGACTGCTGGAATTTGTGATGCTAGCTCACTATCATCTTCTCAAAAAGTAATTAAGAATGGGCAATAAATGCAGGCCTTGCCAGCAGCGCATGTACCCCATGAATGAATTTTTAAGAACTCCCAATGTGCTTTGTTTTACAGGTTTCCAGAAAAGTGACTGATGGATTTAATATAGAGAAATGTGAACTGATGCACTTTAGCAGAAGGAATAAGGAAAAGAAATATTGACTTAGTGGCACAATTTTAAGTAGTGTGCAGGAACAAAGGGGCTGGGGATATATATGCATCAATCTTCAAAGGTGGCAGCTCATATTGAGAGAGTGGTTAGCAAAGCATATGGAATCTTGGGCTTCATAAATAAAGGCATTAAGTACAAAAACAGGGAACTTTGCTCTATTTAGGCTCCAACTACATATTACTTGCAGTTATTGTCACCACTCTTTAGGAAATATGTGAAGATCTTTGAGATAGTGCAGAGGAGATTTACCAGAATGAGTCCAGGGATGTAGGTTGGGGTATGGTTAGCTACATGGCTAAGTTGGGAAGGCTTTTCATTGATGCAAAAGAGGTTGAGGGGAGATTTGATAGAGATGTATAAAATTATGGCTTAGATAACATAGAATAGAAAATCTCTTCATATGAAGTTTATAATAAGAAAGTTTATTTATTAATTTCACAAGTAGGCTTACATGTCAGTGCAATAAAATTACTGTGAAAATCCCCTAGACACCACACCTGTACGGATACACTGAGGGAGAATTTGGCATGACCAATGCACCTAAGCAGCACGTCTTTCGGACTTTGGGAGGAAACTGGAGCACCTGGAGGAAACATATGCAGACACAAAACGTGCAGACTGACCAAAGCCGGAAATCAAACCTGGGCCTGGCACTACGGGTCAACAGCGCTGCTATGTCATCCTATTAACATCATTAATATCATTAGCTGATTGTTTAAAGAGTAGGGTGACAGATTTAAAATTCTGGGCAAAAGTGTATTAGGAAGACCTTTTTTTTAACACAGTGAGTGGTAATGACCTTGAACTTACTGCCCATGGGGATGGTGAATATGGAAGCAATTAATACAAAAAGGAGATACAATGGGCATTTGAAGGGAATAAATTTGGAGACCAAGCAGGGGACTGGGACTGACTGGAGTTTCCATAATGAGTTGGCATTGCCTAGATGGGCTGAATAGCTCCCTTTGAAGGCCATAATTGACTGTATAGTCCTAGAAGGAATGGTATGAAAAATCGCAGATGAAGAGGTAAATTCTTGGAAGGTTGTAAGATTGGAGAATGTCACAGCACTGCAACGTGAAAGCACTTCAGCAAGTGGGCAGCATGGTAGCACAGTGGTTAGTGGGCGGCACAGTAGCACATTGGTTAGCACTGCTGCTTCACATTTCCAGGGACCTGGGTTCGATTCCCGGCTTGGGTCACTGCCTGTGTGGAGTTTGCACATTCTCCTTGCGTTTGCATGGGTTTCATCTGGTTTCCTCCCACAGAGAAAAGATGTGCGGGTCAAGTTGATTGGCCATACTAAAATTGCCCCTTAGTGTCCTGAGATGCATAGGTTAGAGGGATTAGTAGATTAGTACATAGGGATATGGGGGTAGGGTTTGGGTGGGATTGTGGTTGGTGCAGGCTCAATGGGCCAAATGGCCTCTTTCGTACTGTAGGGTTTCTATGAAATAAAGCAAGCTATTTTGTACTTACTATGCATTTTACCCTTCATCCATCACACAGAGAAATGTAAAGGCACCAACTTAACTTGTCACACTGGATCTTCTGATCTGCTGTCCAATTGACATCTGACAAGAGAATCACTTTAGTTTGAAATGTATTGAAAGGAAATTACTAAAAAGCCTATTCTCCTGTTCTCTGGATCAACAGGGCCTGTGCTCGCAGGAATTTAGAAGAACAAGAGGGAATCTCATAGAAACATATAATATCCTAATGGGAATGGACAGGTTAGATATGGGAAGAATGTTCCGAATGTTGGACAAGTTCAACAAGTCCAAGAGTAAGGGCTAAGCCATTTAGGACTTAAATGAAGAAGAGTTGTGAACTTGTGGAATTCTCTATCACTGAAAGCTGTTGGGGCCATTTTGTTAAACATGTTCAAGAGGGAGTTGGATGTAGCCCTTGTGGCTAAAGGGATCAGGGGGTATGGGGAGAAATTGGGAGTGGGATACTGAGAATGCATGATCAGCCATGATAATATTGAATGTTGGTGCAAGCTCGAAAGGCAAAATGGGCCTAATTCCTATGTTTCCATATATCATTTTTGTTTTTTTTATATCATTTATATATATATATATATGTATATCATTTTTTAAAGGCTGATGTAAAATGGTTTCATTCAAGGTGATTTACGTGAATGTTCTAAAAGCCCATCCAAAAATGGGCCAATGATTGCAAGATGAACATTCACAGTATGTAATGTTCTAGAAGCCCTTCTTAAATACTGTATCCTATGTCCAGTTGCATTGATCCCCAGGCCTGTATCAGAAACTGATTACTTCAGGCATGAAAGTGTTTTTTGCAGATTTGGAAAGCAATGCTGAAGCAGCAGTGCTCATTCCAGGAGTATGTTGCGATGTTGTACTTCTGGTGTCCACAGAGTTTGTTCCACTGTCTACGGCCTCATCACAAGATCCAACTGATAAAAATTGTGTAATACCATCCTGCACATTGTTGAAATGCATGACTTTACCTGGAGCACAGGATGAAGCACCTTCTTGAGCAATGGGATGACTGCCTTCGTTATCTACCTTGCATTGCATCCCTGCCCCCTTTCCCTCATCACTGTGTAGAACCTAAACAGTGGAAGCCATCATCTCATCTTCTGTATGTCGTGTGCCAAGGCTGCAATTTAGCATGCATGTATGACAAAATCCCCAATCCTCATGATCCTGAACCTCAGACATCAAGCGAGGAATACTGCACCTGGCTGCATTATCCAGTGGTATTTAGACTGCATGAGACTTTGGAGCAAATTACTTCAGAATATCCAGAAAAGGCCTCAGACTGCTTGCACCAAATGAAACCTACACATATGGACAAGCATCCTCTGCTTAGAAAGGTTTGCTAAATAGATCGGCATTTCTTGGGCACAGCAGCAGGAGGCTCAGAACATTCAGGCCTCTACAAGCACCAATGAGTGTAATGTTAGTTCATTTAGTAGCTCAAAGTTCTAACAATGTTAACTTCTGATATGAGTTATGTGTCTGTTCTGTTATTGAAATGTGAGAAGAGGGGAAGTCTCAACAGTCCTTGACATTTGCCAGAGATTAGCCTTGGCACTGTTCTACAATAATGTTCTCCTTTTGTGACTATATATGATGTGATAATTGCCACAGATACACTTGGCTTAACATTATGTATTTCCACTTCTTGGCTACTGTTCACAAATGAGTCTATTCCAAGAATGTTTTGCTGACTAAATGGACCAATGATTGCAACATGAACATCTACCAGAAAATTTCCCCTGAATCCCCATTCTGCTTTTGTATTATAAGCCATGCTGAAAGAAGCAGACTATTCAAATTTGACAAATGGTATTAAATAACATTTATAGCAGTTGTTGTTTTATCTCCATGGGCAAGTGACTTACCACTTTTTAATCAAGTTTATCCATCCAGAAGAATGTACACATCAACCTAGCTACCTTATAAAATGATTATTTTAGTTTTAAAATGGACAAAGGCTTTACTCTGACTTGCCACGATTAATACCAGAACAATTTCTAAGCTTCAGAGTCCAGCAGAACACTTGTTACCTTTAAAGGGGCACTAATGCCCCATGTAACTGCAGGAAATTAAATTCTAAAGAAATGCATCAACACCTTTTACATTTTTAAAATAGAATCTGACCGTGGAGACCCTAAGTCTTCAAAGGGAGAAAGGAACCCTGATTCCTGTATTAAAAGATTTGTGAGTTGGGGAAAAAAAAAGTTTTTATTCAAAATCCAAGAGAAAATGTGGGAGGCATGTATCAGGACTTTCCTCCAAGTTGCTAGAACCTGTAATATTGTCTTATGGAACTGAATCCAGATAGTCTGCCATTTTACAACCATCAGATAGCAACTGAAAGCACTCCATCCAAGCTAATAGTCTGGCCCTCATCTATAATGTGTACCACTGGAAACATCAGAATTCCAGTATCAGCACCCTGCAGACTAATTCACATCTGTGTGCCTTCTTTTGGCATGGAAGTTGTCACTTCTGGAGAGATGAATTACAGTCAGCCTTCTAACCTGAGAAGGAGTATATTATTGGACTGATGATTCTGGTCTCCAGATTGACGTGAATCCTTACCTCTGATTTTTATTGTAGTCTTGCCCTGTATCTCTCTCTTTCCTTCTTTCCCCTTTTATTTGGCAAGAAACCCTTCCTGCACTTTGTTTATGTGTAAAATAAACCAGCCCTCTTATTTAATCTTACCTTGAGTTTGCTGTGGGATTGTTAATCAAGGATCAGATTACTCCAAATTGAAGGGTTGGTTAAATTAGTCCCTCATCCTGTCTGTAAATATCATTGGAAATCATCCCCCATGCCCTGCAGGACCAAATTATACATAGACCTACCAATTCATTGGTAGTGTTTTAAAGACAGATGCGAATGGCAGTGAGTACATTGGGCAATGATTCTTCCTCAGAATGGCTATATCTGCCTGAGTAGATAGTAGTTAGCCAATAATGGCCTCTTTGCTTTCCATGCAGACATAGATTGGGCCTGTTCAAGATTTCATGAGATATGAGTAAGTTTGGAGAAAGATGTGTCTGTAAAACAGGAATGATCTCTGACCAACATTTGACTTAGCCAACACCACCAAAATCAGAATATTTAGCCAGTCAACTCATTAATGTTGTAGAAAGTGCCTTTCTGGCTAGACCATGGAATGTATCCTTTCTTCCTCCCTTTCTTTTTTTCTTGTTCCTTTCTTTCTCCCCTGGAACTTTGCTCTCCTTTCTGTTGCATGTTACATACATCAGTTAAGTGGCTGGAAAGCTACACTAGAATATTGTGAAAGTGATATGACTGGGATAAGTCAAGATTGGATAATTAATTGGATAATTGGATATTAACCACTGCATTGATGAAAAAGGTTTGGAAAATTTGTGGGATTTCATAAGGGGAAGTTATGACTTTGATAAACTTACCAATAGGATTTCTCTAGAGTTTAAAAAAAATCATGTTGTTGACATCCTTCTATCTTTGAGAGATGATGGACATGCAGCAAATAATCTACCTTGATGGAGTAATTCAATTTGTTGCATCTTTGCCAATGGCAGAAGAGGAAAATCCTGGATGTTCTTCCACAAGCACGTACACAAAACTGTTAAAGACATCTAGGGTATTTCGTTCTGACATTGGTGTCTGTTGCCAAACTGCTGTACTCAACCCACAAGAAGTGTCACCATTCCCCTCTTTCATCAGTCCAGAGATAAAATTGTTAATGCTGAGAGTCTACTTCTCATGTTTACAAGCGGAGCCTTAGGCTTCGCACTTATTGTCTAGCTCTGACTACCTCACCATGCAGAAGGTCCATGGATATGCAACTGCCTCCATCCTGGAGATGTGGCCAACCCACTGAAGCTGCTTCTGTTTGATTAGTGCCAAAACACCTGGGGGAATTGCCTTTGTGGGGACTGCCCCATTTGTGATCTTGCTTTGTCAGAATATAAACATAAATTGCCACCCAGAGCAAAGATGCAACTTACTAAGTTTCTATTCTGAGTAGCTGTAAATTGTAAGTGTTTCAACACTGCACAACAATTATGGAGTACAGAGGCTTTATAAACCAGCTTGGTTATTCCATGCGCAATTCACAAGTCAATCACAGGTCGTACATGTTTTCCCTGTTGCAGGTATTGAGTTCTGCATCAAGGACACAGAATTTGATAATCTCCTCCACAGGTGCAACATATACCCAGTTGTGCTTACTTTATGTCCATCATAGCCATTTGATTGTACAATGGACTCACAAACAAAAGGAATTCAGCAAGATCCTCTAGCCAGAAATGTAATTAATTGCTCAGAATTAATAATGAAATAAAAGGCTAGAAATTACAGTGACATTTAACATATTCATGTAACATTTCTCTCTTCATTATTTTAACAGCATTGTTAATCTATTAATCAGAAAGACTGCTAGATTAAAAGAGCCAGGAATTATAATTGCTAGTGAGGCGGTGGGTCAATCTATTGCTGTGGAATGTCTTTTACATGTTGAATTTCACCAATTACTTCAAACATTTCAAAGATGCAGCGAGACTTTTTCTTATTTTTGTTGAGTTAAACATAAATGTTTTGATTTTCTTCTACTGAATCAAACATGTTAATGTTTTCTTTTGTTAAAACCTATTATGTGAATTAATAAAGCTTAATTCCTCAGGAATTGTGCTATCCATAGCACATTGGATACCCTACATATTGTGCAGAATTCTTGGTTTTCCCAACCATGTAGTTCTTGTAGACAGGAGGTGGCGTGCCATTTGTTAGCGGTGGAATTCTCTGATCCCAGTGCTGTCAATGGGAAATCCCATTGTTGTCACCCCATGCCAGTGGGACACTGGAAGGTGGGCGGGGGTGGGGGTGTGTTTTGGGGGGGGGGTTGCTGCAGGTGGGACCGGAGAATCCTACTGGTGCGAATGGCCTGAGAATTACAGCCATTATCTTTGGGTATTCTTCTACCCAAAATTATAGTGTTAACATTTGCAGTATTTTTGTAGAAACATTTATTTAATGCAACATATATCTATATATATCAGAGGCCAAGTATGTTAACTGTCCTGCTCCTACACAATTTATTTTTTAAGACTGGGACATTTTGCCTCTAATTGAAATAATTTAAAAATAACACAGCCTTAGAAATATGTCCAATGCATAAAAGGATCCTTTTTTGTGGCCCAATCTTGCACTTTTGTTTAAGAAAAAGAATTGATCCTTCGATATTTGACAGTCAGCAGGTTTAGTACCTTTTGACAGCCTGTTAATAATGCGCTGACCTCTGAACATTAAGCAGTTGCCATGCAATGTTAATGTGTTTATAGAATTTCGCTGTACTGCTTCTCCATTCTGTCTTGAATGCAGATTCTCACTGTTGCTGAAACATAATCAATATCCTTCACATTAACAACAGGACAAATTCAAGGTGCCAAATTGATATCTATGGTTTGTAGTGCACTTTTCCATCAACAGAGCTTGAGAATCTCATCCACTACCCCTCTGTTCAGCTGTGAGCATCCTGGCACTTACCCGAAAATGATTACCACACTTTGTTCTTCTCTGCCTGGCCTCCAAACTTGCCCCCCTCAACTCCCATCACTATAATACTCAATCCCTTCCTGCCCTAAAATTGTAGGAATTAAATGGAACCATTGGCACACTCACTACTGAGTTCTGGTGCTTCTGTGATGAACACAGTAAGAAGTCTCACAACACCAGGTTAAAGAATGTCCACATCAAGGCTGCTGGGTTTGCCAGAGCTACTGGCCAATCAGATTGAGCGAAAGCTTTTGAGGGTGGGGCTGCCTGTAGACTGAGAGAAAGGTGCCTCAACTTGTTTAAATTGTCCTGCAATGTGTTATTACTGCCTCCTTCCCCAATAGCATCAAGCCCAGTTCTTTCTTGTAAATGAAAATTGACTGCTCGACTATAGAGAATTTATTTTAGATAAAGATTTATGTTGAGTGTGGTCAGTAAAATGATGCAGGAAAAGGGCATTCCAGCAGTTCTGAGAATGAGTGATAATCTTAAAATCTCTCGCTGTTTGTTAAACTGGCTCCTTATAAACCTATGAAATTTTGTACCTACAGATCTCACTTTCATAGAATGCAAACTATTGAAGCAACAATTTGTAAGTGCATTCAGTTTCACTTTGCAGTGACAGTGGTTAGCACCACTGCCTCACAGCATCCGGACCAGGGTTTGATTTCTCCCTTGGGTGACTGATTTGCACGTTCTCTTGGTGTTTGCATTGATTTCTTCCAGGTGTTCCAGTTTCTTCTTACAAGCCAAAAATGTGCAGGTTAGATGGATTGACCATGTTAAATTGACTCTTAGTGTCCCAGGATGTGTAGATTAGGGGGTTGAGTGATGAGGTGGTGAGTAAGCAGGGTAAGATGCTCTGTCGGAGTGTTGGTGTGCTTTTAGACTGAGTGGCCTCCTTTTGACACTATGATGCCCTGAAATAAGCCCAAAGAAATGACCTAGTCTATGGTCCGTAGCTGTAATGATTATGAAATATTATAGCATGTCAACTCTCAATAATTCTAAAATGGCAGGAGGGTGACCAAATGCCCCAGGCATGTTTTCCCTGGTGTCCTAGTCAATATTTGTCCCTCAAACAAATACTACATACAACTCACAAAATTATAATCATATTGCTAATTCTGGTACCTTATTGTGCACACCTGAGCTGTCATGTTCTCTTCACAATAACAATGACTTCAAGAAGTATTTCATTGGCTGTACAGTGCTTTTGGACATCCTGAGGCTGTGAAAAAACATGAGATAAACATGAGATTTGATAAATAGTTAAATTTGTTCACATTTTTTGAAAGGCTAATTTGTGCATGTTTGTGTAAAATTGGCAGATCAGAGATCAGGCTAACTTTGGCCATCAGTTCAACGTGACAGCATTATTTTAATGAAATGTAGCGTGGTTTTGATGTCTGTCTTCAGTGATATGATTGTCTTTTTTGATTGATTTAATGTGTTAAAATATTTGCTGTTAAATCTGAATAATTTTGTTCTTTGTTCAGATTTGGCTACGTTTTAGGTTTCAATGGGAATTTGTATTGCTGCATGATTTTTGTGGTGTGTGTAATTATAAACATTAAGAAAAATTTCAGCTTGACCATCAGTCTTGCTCTATATTTCATAAGGTAATTAGAGGTCAAAAGAGCCATTGCAATGCCTACTACTCCTTCAACATTTTTCATCTCCAATATCAGAAATTCACGAAACATATTGATCATTCGTTGCCTGGAGACAAAGTTTTTGATACCAATCCAAGATTTGTTTTTTGCCAATTTGAAGCTCTCTGCCTTGTCATTTCATTTTCCAGGGTTGCCTTTTCCAGTGTTGATTACTAGTCCTTTAGACTACTGGGAAACTCTGAAGAATTCTAATGCAATTTTTATAATAATGTACTTTTGCTGTCAGGTTCAAACATCATTAAGACAAGAGGTGGGAAAGACCAAAATCAGGAAGAATGCTTGCCTACATGCACATGTTTGAAAAGGACTTTCTGTAGAATTGGTGAAAAATGCTGAAGTAATCACTGGTGGAATTATTGAGATCTATTAGGCCGTGGTCCTCCTCATATTAAATGGTGTGGCAGCAAGTAAGAAAATGAGGCATGCCCCCCACTCTCTCCACCCCCACCGCTTTCTTTGAAACTGCTGCTGTAAATTTTCCTCAAACATTTCATCAGGGAACACAATCCTAGCCTGACAAAATTTCAATGGCAGAATTGGAGGGTGGGAGATCATCTCATTTTCTGAGCAAAGTGCCACCAATTCCAGCTCCCAGCAGAAGAAAGATGGCAGCGTATTGCTGAATGGTGGGGAGTGAGACTGATTGACCAGGTAAACAAGAGGATCTGGTAAATAGGTGAGGAGTGATTTAATTGAGATTTTGCTTATACCAGCAGCAGGGTCAATGAACAGAGGACACAGATTGAAGCGAATTGATGGAAGAACCAGGATGAAGCTGAAGGGTTTATTTTTTAACATAGTGAGTTGTTGTGATTTGGAATCGACTGTCTGGAAGCTGGTAGAAGCAGATTCAATGGCAACTTTCAAAAATATATTGGATGTATATGTGATATATGTGTAAAGGAAAATGTTGCAGGTCTATGGAGAAAGCAGAGGAGTGGGACTAAATAGCTAGTTCTGTCAAAGAGCTGGCTCCAGCTTGATCGGCTGAAAAAAATCCATCTGTGCAATATAGCTTGGCACTCCTAATTTTTAAACCTACTACCTCATCCCTTAACCAACTTGGAATGCTGCATGAGAGGGGTTAAAGTTAAAAATATTCTTCCTTCCAGTTCCAACCTGCAATTTCCCAAAGATTTTCATTTTTAAGACCCCCAATTCAGGATATTGATGAGGTTCCAGCAAAGGGTTTGCAGATTCTCCGAACAGTGAGAAGTCTGATCATCATCTCTGTGGCAAAGCATATTTATTGTTGGAATCCCTGTATTGTCAGCTGCCTAGGAGCACATCAAAGGCAGGATGCACTGGCTGACCAAGTTAAATAGAAACACTTTACTCCAGATAGAAAAACGCTTCACGTGGGCTAGGAGAAGCAGAGGTGTTCTCTCCAGGCATTTTTCATAATTCTTGCATCTCCTGAGCCCTGACCTCTCTCCCTGATCTTATTAAAACTCCTGATCTTCCACTGATAGCTAGGTACTATCCCAATGGGCTCTAGGCTGCAGACTCCAGCTAATAAATCTCCACTCCCGCCTATCAACCAAGCAGTCAGTTTGGCTGCATGCATGTCACATGGGATTCAGAGAAAACTTATTAAAATTAAGCTTTCCTTGATAATTAACCAAATGCCATGCAACCAAGCTGTTTACCACCTTTGAGGTATCCTACAACTGCAGCTCTGCCAGATTTTTGAATTAGTTTTAAATCTTGAGGGGGCTTCAATTCCCTTTTGTGCCACTTCCTTTTCCTCCAATTCCAGTGTTTCAGCCGGTGAACAACTTCAAATTGGTGGTGATGTCAATACCATCTGGAGCCCACCTTATATTGTTCGTATCCTTGTTCAGGTAAAAGGGTCATGGTAAGGTTGGATTGTTGTGGAAACTTTACCACTTCAGAGTCAGACTTGGAGGTTCAACAAACACTTTTATTCAGACAAAACATTGAGAGAAGCACTGGCACTCCGCAGTACAGCCACCACCTTCTCAACTACATAATGGTAGAAGAGCATCTTTTATACTTTTTAGACAGTACAGACAATCGCCGAGAGCACATCATTGCAAGTTGAGTAGACAGTACAGACATTGATAGTTAACACATTGTTATATACAGACAAGTACAGACATTGATAATTATCACATCATTGTACATAGAATAGATATATTTATGCAGTTATGTGTTCTATCAATGGCTAATCTTATTATATACATTATTATATACATATTATATACATATTATATGCATTTACGTTCCCATCAGTGGCTGATCTCATTAGCAAACTCATTGTTCTGGGTCTGCTTTTATCTCAAGTTTAAGGTGCTTCAAGGTCTGACCTGTTTCCTGCAGTAACTTAAACATTACAAGTTTTAACTCTTTGTGTAATGTCTGTGCCCAAAGTCAGTGCCTCTTAATGTCCCTTCCCAGAGTCCATTTTGTGTGCCAGATAACCATTTTGTGTCCTTTATTTTGATTTCACTCCAACAGGATCAGGAAAGGGCACCTCATATGACAAAATCCAATGTTAAATACTGCCCATATACCAGGAGACAAGTCTACCTCTAATATCCTTTGCTTTTAATCAGATGCATTAAAAATGGTGTTAAATTGGTGTTAAAAACTCTTCCAGAAACTATAACTGATTCCCAATGACCTCATGAATGAGTATATTTGCACAACATTTAGTTTTGCAGCATTGTTTTGCTGATGGCTGTATATCAAGTGGACCAGTTTGAAAATTTAAAATGATGTTTATATCCCCTCAGCTTTGGGAAAAGTTGACATTTCATAAACACTGCAAGGTCATATTAATACACATCTTTGGACATGTTTATTCTATTTGTTCTTATTACAGAATGTGTGCAGTGAATGATAAGTAAATATATCTTAAGCAATAAAACATCAAGAATTATGCAATGCAATTATATTTGGTTTACCTTAAACAATTCAATTTCTTCATAGTGTATTATTGCACTGTGGCTGCTTTAATGTTTCTGTATAATTTCATGTAGAGGCAATGATTTTGTACAAATATTGTAATCATTTTAAGTTGATTACCATCAGCCGAAGTGGCAAAGTGACGTGAGTTGATGCAAGAGTGTGTGTTGCAACAAATGAACATTTATGTTTAAGATTTGCATTGTTTGTTATGCATTTGGATTGATTGAGTCAATTGATTGTCTCACATTCATATCTACATGAGAATTTGCACAACATAAGGCAGCAAGTGAAGTAATAATCTAAATAAATATTGGAAGGGCTGTGCTATCATTTGCGTCAAGAGGAAACATATGGAAAAAAAAGAGTTTAGGCTTAATATATGAAAATAAGGATTTTCAGAACCCTGTCAGACATAGTTGGCAAGGAAGGGTAGATGTGAATTTGATTAACACTTATAAAGTTTTAAGTTTCTGATCCTTCTAAAAAAGCAACTGTCTAGCCAGATGGAACAGATTGTTTATTTAATTGAATGTTTGTATGGCCCCTGGATTGCTTGCTCATTTATGAAATCGGTCCTATTTTGCATTTGTTGTCTTCAGAATATTGATTTAATGACGTAGGAACTATTGAAGGAGTTGTAAAACTGATTATTTAATACCTGTGATTTTTGGATTGCTGAGAAAATAACTATTTTCAAACAGTTGGGTTATTAGATAAGTGCAGGGTGACAAGCTTCATGAGATTATTACAGGGGAAAAGGGTTGTTACTGCTTTCAACCTCAGGCTGATCCTGAGAAAACAAGACAGGAAGAATTCATAGAGAAAAGGAAGGGAGAAATGGGAGGCAAATTTCTACCACTATTTTTTGAATTTTTTCCCAGTAGAAGTTTTTGTAAGCTGTCAACTATTTGTGTTTTTTATTGTTCCGTGATTGCAGTTATATCCTTTCAAGGACTATGAAAGCCAATGGATCATAAGAGATAGGAACAGGAGCAGGCCATTTAAACCTTTGAGCCTGCTCCAATACTTAATGAGATGGTTAATCTAACACTCACTGGAGTGCAAAAGGCAAAGGAAGTGTATGCCTTAGAGAGAGAATTCAGCCTAGAGATACAATTGGGCAGGTTTTATTTTCTTTAATTACATGATATGAGTGTAGTTTGATGCTTGAGAGAGTTTGGAGTTAATAGGATTTCAGGCTAAGCTAAATCTAGTAGTTAGATGAGAAGGGCAAAAGAGTAACAAGGGAGAGATTAAGCCCTCTTAAGGATCAACAAGGTAATCTATATGCATATCCACAAGAGATGGGTAAGATCCTAAATGAATAGTTCTTATCAGTATTTATTGTTGAGAAAAGCATGGATGTTAAGAAACTTGGGGAATTAAATATTGATGTCTTGAGGAGTCTATATATTACAGAGAAGGAAGTGCTGGAAGTCTTAAAGTGCATGAAGATAGATAAATCTGCGGGATCGGATGAGGTATATCCCAGTACATTGTGGGAGCCTAGAGAGAAAATTGCAGGTCCCCTAGCCGAGATATTTGAATCATTTGATAGTTATGGGTGAGATGTCTGAAAATTGAAGAGTGGCAAATGTTGTGCTTTTGTTTGAAAAGGGCAGCAGGGAAAAGTCTGGGAACTAAAGGCCAGTTAGTCTCACAGCTGTGGTGAGTAAATTGTTGGAAGGTATTTTGAGAGATAGGATTTACAGGCATTTAGACACACAAGGACAAGGATTAGGGACAGTCAACATGGTTTTGTGAGTGGAAAATCATGTCTCACAAATTTGATTGAGTTTTTTAAATGAGTAACCAAAAAAGTAGATGAGGGCAGTGCAATTGATGCTGTCTACATGGACTTTACAAGATCTTTGACAAGATACCGCATAGTAGGTTGTTGCATAAAGTTAAATCTCATGGGATTCAAACTGAGGTATCTAAATGGATACAAAATTGGCTTCTTGACAGAAGCCAGAGGTTGGTTGTAGAGAAGTTATGGACTTTAGTAAGGCGTTTGATAAGGTGGCCCATGGAAGACTTCTACAGAAAATGCATATGTGTGGAATAGAGGGTGATTTAGCTAATTGGATTAGGAATTGGCTGGCAGATAGAAGACAGAGGGTGGTGGTTGATGGGAGATATTCATCGTGGAGTTCGGTGACAAGTGGTGTGCCTCAGGGGTCTGTTTTGGGGCCCCTGCTGTTTGTAATTTTTATAAATGATCTGGATGAGGGTATTGAAGGATGGATCAGTAAATTTGCAGATGACACTAAAGTCGGTGGAGTGGTAGATAGTGAAGAGGGGTGTTATAGTTTACAGAGTGACTTGGACAAGTTGCAGAGCTGGGCCGAGAGGTGGCAAATGGAGTTTAATGTGGAAAAGTGTGAGGTAATGCACTTTGGCAGGAACAATAAATGTGTAGAGTATAGGGCTAATGGTAGGGCTCTTAATAGTGTTGAGGAACAGAAGGATCTTGGTGTATGTGTCAATAGATCCCTGAAAGTAGGCAGTCAAGTGGATAAAGTTGTTAAGAAGGCATATGGAGTCTTAGCTTTTATTGGTAGGGGGATTGAATTTAGGAGCCGCAGCATCATGTTGCAACTGTACAAAACTCTAGTGCGGCCGCACTTGGAGTATTGTGTGCAGTTCTGGTCGCCACATTATAAGAAAGATGTGGAGGCATTGGAGAGGGTACAGAGGAGGTTTACCAGGATGTTGCCTGGTATGGAGGGCAGGTCTTATGAAGAGAGGCTGAGGGATTTGAGGTTGTTTTCGTTAGAAAGGAGGCGGCTAAGAGGGGACCTTATCGAAACATATAAGATGATTAGAGGTTTAGATAGGGTGGACAGTGATAGCCTTTTTCCTAGGATGGAGAAAGCTAGCACGAGGGGACACAGCTTTAAATTAAGGGGTATGAGTTATAGGACGGATATCAGAGGTAGGTTCTTTACTCAAAGAGTGATTAGGGAGTGGAATGCCCTGCCTGCAGCTGTTGTAGATGCGCCAAGTTTGGTGGCGTTTAAGAGGTTAATTGATAAGTATATGGAAGAGAAGGGAATGGTTTAGTTTGGAGGGGCATTGCTTTTTATTTTGGTCGGCACAACATCGAAGGCCGAAGGGCCTGTTCTGTGCTGTAATGTTCTATGTTCTATGTTCTATGTAAGTTGGTTGTTTTACAAGCTGGAGGCCTGTGACCAGCAGTATGCCTCAGGGATCGGTGCTGGGTCCACTGATATTTGTCATTTATATTTATGAATTGGATGAGGATATAGGTGGAATGGTTAGTATGTTTGCAGATGACACCAAGATTGATGGCACGGTGGACAGTGAGGAAGGTTATCTCCAATTGCTGTGGAATCTTGATCAATTGGGCCAGTGGGCTGATAAATGGCAGGTAGAGTTTAATTTAGACAAATGCGAGATAATGCATTTTGGTAGGTTGAACGAGGGCAGAACTTACTCAGTTAATGGGAGGGCATTGGGGAGAGTTACAGAACAAAGAGATTTAGGGGTACATGTTCATAGCTCCTTGAAAGTGGAGTCACAGGTGGACAGAGTGGTGAAAAAGGCATTTAGCATGCTTAGTTTCATTGGTCAGAACATTGAATTCAAGAGTTGGGACATCTTGTTGAAGTTGTACAAGACGTTGGTAAGATCACACTTGGAATGTCGTGTGCAATTCTTGTCACCTCATTATAGAAATGATATTATTAAACTGGAAAGAATGCAGAAAACATTTACTAGGATGCTATTGGGACTTGATGGATTGAGTTATAAGGAGAGGCTGAATAGATTAGGGCTTTTTTCTCCAGAGTGAAGGACCCTGAGGGGTAATCTAATAGAGGTCTATAAAATAATGAGGGCATAGACAAGCTAGGTAGTCAATATCTTTTCCCAAAGGTAGAGGAGTCTAAAACTAGAGGATGTACATTTAAGGTGAGATGGGAGAGATATAAAAGTGTCCAGAGGGGTAAATTTTTCACAGTGTCTGGAACAAGCTGCCAGAGGTAGTAGTAGAGGAAGGTACAATATTATCTTTTAAAAAACATTCAGATAGTTACATGGATATGATAGTATAGAGAGATGTGGGCTAAATACGGGGTTAGTTTAGGCATTTAAAAAAAAGAGCGGCATGGACATGTTGGTCCAAAGGGCCTGTTTCCATACTATAAACTTCAATGACTCTAAGTATTAAAAATTCATTATAACCTGTTTTTAGAGTTCACTTTGTGATCTGCCTGTTCAAGTTCCTGTTGAGCCAAACAGCAGGCAAATGGAGTGCTGCCTACTCATTTATCTGAGTGTAGTATTTGTTGGACTAGGGTTTTGGTTGTTGTTTGCCTATGTGATCAGTAGGAAATTGAGCAGCATTCACAATGAGTACACGGTGTAAGGCAGCCTATTCCTTTCAAAGGCAGTCTGCTGTTCATATAGTATTCATTGGAAGAAAGGAGCATTCATCGGAAGGGTGGTGCTGCTTGCTGCCTGTAACGATAGTGCCTGTATGTTGCAGATGCACAGAGTAGCAAGGAAGAGAGAGGGTTCCTACATTCATGGAGAAGGTGCTACAGGCCTTAATAATGGAGGGGGCAGGAGGAGAGACATCCTTTTTTTGTGCTGGACTCGGAGCCCCTCGAAAACCTCCCTTTAAAAGGAGTAAGAGTAGATGACCAGGGAGGACTTTACAAGCAATCAGGCAGTGTGTCATAATATATTTACTGACCCAACATATGTGGTCAAAGTCAGTGAATACATCTTTAAAGAGTATCACCCCCACCACATTCCAGTCTTTCATGCAGCAGCAATTCCTGGCATTCAGTACTCGTGCCAAACCTTCAGACACTCCACCTCATCCTTACACATATTCCAATGATGCCAGCCTTATCCTAATCTCTGGTTTCTTCCATATCTGAAAAACATATCATTCACATGACGGAGTAATGGCATTTGGCCAATGACAGTGTTGAGAATGACACAACATTCCACTATTTCTCGGGTCCTTGATTATCTTTTTCCTGCTCCTTGACAAGACAATGCTTGCACCTATTTGCTTGTGAATCATGATTCTGTTTTACTTTGTCACTTTGTGATATCTTCTACTTTCACCCCATCACTCATCAAATGGCAGGACAGCTGAAGAATAGTCTGAAATTACAACCTTTCATAAGTTTGGCTAGTGTCCTCTGGTCAGGAAGTGTGGGACAGATCCATATTTGTGAAATAGAGTATGAATGGTTTATTCAAATGCTTTTTCCTCCAACATACTGGGCCTCTGGCTGTCCTTTATCACCTTGTTGAATTGTTTAATGCCATTATTCAATTATGGGTTGTTGCATCCCAATATCAGAATTCTGTACCGTGTTAGGAACTCCATGAACTGACAGGAAGCAAACAACCCATTGAATGTAGTGGTAACGTGAAGGAAACCCCATTTTGTAAATGCCTAGAAGGTTAATGACTGAAGTGATGGTTATGGAATTTATTGCAGCACTTTCCAGCCATTTGCTATGTAGATTATTAACTACAATGTGATAAACATCAATTGTTAGAGTTGCCTGCAGTCTCCAAAGCTATCAACTTGGAGTTGTTGCCATCGGTTTTTAGTCATGAGGTTGATTGTAGAGCTGCAGGACACAATTTAACAAGTTTTCCACTGTGTACAAACTACACAGTTTCCACTGAACTCTTTGATGCATCAATCTGACCATCAGACTGCAGCATGAGATCATTGCTTCATCTTAACCTCACCTGAATGTTCTTCACATGCAAGATGTGTATCACATTGTGGTAACACTTTTGGAATAACTGTGTGAATTCCATGAGTAACAAGATTGTCATCAAACAACGTGAGTTCATTGAATACTCTGGAGTACTGGTCAATTGTTCCTCTGTTTTGTGGGGTCAGTTATTTTTTAGATTCTGCCTTATTTTCTGGAGTTACCTGTGACCAGTTCTGTTTTCAACCCCTCTCACATAACAAGACTCATGGTTGCATGTGAAATCACTGCTGTCATATAGTCTTCAAAATGTTAAGCTTCTTCACTATCACTAACCTGTCTGTAATCGTAGTATTGTTAAGCATTTCAGCTACGCATTATGTGAAGCTGTGAGATAGTGTATCTCCAAGTTTTACTGATGAAGATGATTTGACCAACTGTAGACGTGCAGAGGTCAAGCAGCAGATCCTGCGGTGGTTAACCATGTGGACGGTGCTTGACAATGAGTGCAGACAGCAAAATTTCTCCCATAGAGATACTTGTACCAATGTTCACAAGTTTAGATCCAGGTTAGTGCTTCCCACTCTCCACTAGAGTATTCACAGTCAGTTTCTGACACTGGGCGTGATTAGTCATTTGCTTTTTTTAAAGTGCTGTGAGATTTAGGTTCCAATCATATTTCCTGATGCATCTGTTGTGACGTACATTTATTCAAAGAACAGTGTGTTCAAAAAAATTTTCTGCATCAGTATATGTCCAGTCCAACAAGGAAAGGGGCACTGCTGGATGATTTTGGGAATAAGGTGGAGCAAATGGGTCAAGTGTCAGAAAGGGAATATTTAGGGGTCGATGATCATTATATTATATAGGCTAACAATGGAAATGGACAAAGAACAATGCAATATAATAATTATAAACTGGAGGAATGCCAACCTCAAAGGAATGAGAAGGGATCTGAACCAAATAAATTGGAATCAACAGTTTACAGAAAAAATGGTGGTTGATTATTGGGTTCCTTCAAAGAGATCATCTTCAACCTGGCGCAATCCCTCAGAAAGCAAAGGTAAGACAAACAATATCCAGAGCTTCCTGGATGACAAAGGAGATGGATATTAACATATAGAAGAAAAAAATGCTAAGGATATGTGTCTGATAGAAACTATAATCGGGAACCAGGCTGAATAAATGAGGAACAAACAAGCGAAGCAAGAGGGAGTGTGGAAAGAGACTGGCAGCTAACATAAAAGGAAATCCCAAATCTCCTCTTGGCATGTAAATAGTAAAATATTGGTAAAAGGAGGAGGGGGGGGGGGTGTTTGGGGGGATGAGGGACCAAAAAGAGAACTTAGCAAGGGGCAGAGGGTATAATTGAGATTTTAAATGAACACTTTAAATCTGTCTTTACTAATGAAAAAGATGCCCCCCAAGCCATAGTAAAGGAATTGGTAATTCAGACAACTGAAGGGCTTAAAATTTCAGAGGAGAAATTAATGGATAGATTAGCTGTACTTCAGGTTGATAAACAACTGGATGAGGTGCGTCCATGGATTGTTGGAGAAGTGAGAATGGAAATTAAGAAGCACTAGCCATATTTTTCCAGTCTTCCTCAGACTCAGGATTGGTGACAGAGGACTGGAAAATTGGAAGTGTTACACCCTTGTTCAAAAAAAAAGTGTAAAGATAAGCCAAGGAACTACAAGTCAGTCAATCAACCTTTGGAGAAATCTCTGACAACAATAATTCGGAAGCAAATTACTAGTCACATGAACAAATGTACACTAATTAAGGAAAGCCAACACTGATTTCTTCAGGGAAAATCGTAATAAACTAACTTTCTGGAGTTCTTGGAAGAGGCAACAATTGGATGAGGGGAAGTGCTATTGATGTGGTCTACATGAGGTTTCCACAAGGCATTTGAAACAGTGCCACACAATAGTGAAAAAAGTTACAGCTTTTGTAATAAAAGCACCAGTAGCAACATATGTATGGATTTGGCTGAGTGACAGGAAAGAGAGAGTAGTGATTAATGGATGCTATTTGGACTGGAGGAAGATTTGTAATAGTTTTCACTAGGAGTCATACTGGTACCCCTGCTATATTAATGACCTAGATCTTGGTGTACAGGAACAATTTTAAATTTTGTGTGTGACACAAAACTCAAAAGATTGTGAATTGCTAGAGACTTATGGTTTGTAAGGTCGTTTTTGTGGTTTATAATTTTTAAGGCTACATTCTGTAATAACGAGGACCTTGTAGGAAGGGCCCTGAGTAATTGACATTATTTGATTTTAAGTATCTTCAAAAGGTTTAATTGAAAATAGTGAGTTATGGCAGAAGACCTCAAAGCCATAGTGTGCTCCTTGTGCCCCATGTAGGAAGCTGGGAACATTTCTAATGCCTGAAGATAATATGTGTGCAGGAAATGTCTCCAGCTACAGTCCTAGAAGCCCAGTTTTGGAGCTGGATCAGTGGTTGGGGACACAATGGAATATTTGTGAGATGGAGAGTATCATGGATAGCATGTGTAGGGAAGTGGTCACATCATAGGCTCAGAAAGAGAATGGGTGACCATCAGGCGCAGTAAGAAGACTAGGCAGGAATTTTCTATGGCAATTGCCCTGCAAAACAATGATACCACTTTGGATACTGTTGAGAGGAATGACCTCTCCTGGGAAAGCAGTAACAACCAAATTATTACTTACAAGTGAAATTAGAGGGAGCATTAGATCGAAGGAATAAATATACAATTATCCAGAAGCAGACCTGCAGATTGAGAGCAGATTAGAATTCACTGGCATTTGAGGTCACAATTGCAGGTATCAGATCAGTCTTCTCAAAAGTCATGGAAAGTGACTAGCCTGGATGGGGTTCCTGGCCAAGACTAAGAGCTGGCAGGGATGTTTGCAGACATCATTAACCTCTCCTTACAACAATCTGAGGTCCCTATCTGCTTCACGAAGATGACCATTATCCCGGTACGAAAGAAAAGTGAGGCAGCATGCCTTAATGATTATCAACTGGTGACTCTGACATCCATCATTATGAAGTGCTTTGAGATGTTAGTCGTGACACGAATCAATTCCAGCATCCCAAATTGCCTGGCACCATTACTGGATCACCAATGGCCGCAACTGTTTCACAGTAGATGCCATCTCCCTGGCCTTACACTCAACCTGGACAACAAGGACACATGTCAGATTCCTATTTATTAATTACAGCTCAACCTTCAACACCATTATTCCTATGAAACTCATCTCTAAAACCTGTGGCCTGGATTTCTCCTTCTATGACTGGATCTTAGACTTCTTAACCCACAGACCACAATCAGTAAGGATGGGCAACAATATCTTCTCTATGGTTATCCTGAACACTATTGCTTGACAAAGTCCTCAGCTCCTTATTATACTCCTTATGCACCTATGACTGTGTGTCCAAGTTTCCCTCCAATTTGATTTTCAAATTTGTTGATGACACTACCATAGTTGGTCAAATCTCAAACAATAATCAGATGGAGTACAGGAAAGAGAAAGAGAATATGGTGAATTGGTGCGATGACAATAATCTCCCTCGATATCAGTAAAACAAAGGAGATAGTCATTGATTTCAGGAAGTGTAGTGCAAGACATGACCCAGCAATGGGGATAAAGTGGATATTGTCAAAAGCTTCAAATTTTTTAGTGTCCAGATCACCAACAAACTGTCCTGCTCCCTCCAAACTGACACCATAGTTAAGAAAGCCCATCAGGCCTTTACTTTCTCAGGAGGCTAAGGAAATTTGTGATGTCCACTACAACTCTCACCAACTTCTACAGATGCACAATTGAAAGTTTTCTTTCTGGTTGTATCACAACTTGGTATACCTCCTGCTTTGTCCAAGACTACAAAAAAAACTACAAAGGGTCATGAATAAAGCCTGGTCCATCATGCAAACTAGCATCCCATTCATTAACTCTGTCTATATATCCCACTGCCTGGGCAAAGTAGCCAGCATAATCAAAGATCCCACACATGTGGACATTCTCTCTTCCACCTTCTTCCGTCAGGAAAAAGGTGCAAAAGTCTGAGGTCACATATCAGCCAACCTGTTCTTTTATCACTGTCAAGAGCCCAGACACTCCTTTCAGATATAGATTTACCTGTACTTACTTTGGTGTTGCATACTCTGTTCAGTGATGTTCGTAATGCAATCTAGTCTGCAATGGGTAGATCAAACACAAATTCAGTCATTACACCTGGTCTATTTAGCGGGAAGTCTTCTTCCACAAAGCTGTAAAGGTCAGTGAATACCTGATGTGAAGCTCTGAGCTTCTTAAAGCATTGGTGTTCAATAGTGTTGAGCAAGATTATCCCCAAGATGTGTTGGGAATATCACCTGTGGTTATTTGTCCTCTGTGCTTATCTCCTCTATCTAGAGGAGTAGCAGGGAGTTGAGGAGAAGGCTGTTGTTGCTCTTGTTGGTGTAGGTTCTGCTTACTGCTCACCTGATGGAGTCACATTAGTTTGGTAAACTGGAGGTTGAACAACAGGGAAGTGAAGATCAAATATATTGCATGGCATCACACAGGATTGTATAGGATATATGGTTCAGAAATAGGTCATTTGTTCCAACCAGATCATTCTGGAATTTATGTTATACTTGAGCCTTCTTCCATCTTTTCTTATCTAAATCTATCATTGTTGTAGGTAGTTACAGCCAATAGGGGGGCAATTGAATTTTGGACTTTATAACTATAAGAAGAGTGCATTGAAGAGTCCAGAATGACTGCTGTTTCAAACATCCACTTTGTACGATTAAAAATTACACCAAATCTTTAAGCAGTTGCAAGATGCCTTGAAGTCACATAATCAAAATACTGCAATAGCTAGAAATCTAAAATGAAGAAAGCAAAATATTGGAAAATGTTCAGAAGGCGAGGCGGCATCTGCGAAGAGAGAACAACAATGCTAAGGAGTCAAGTCAATAACCTTTCTGTAGACATTGGCTGGAATTCTCTGTCCTCGCCCACGCCTGGGATTCTCCAGTCCCACTGCACTGAGTGCCACATTCTCTGTTCTTTCTGGCAGCAAGAATGGAAAATATGATATTGGAGAACTCCAGTCATTATGTCCCTCTCTCTCTCTCTCTCTTTGTAGGTTGCTAGCTTGCTGATTTTTCCCCGCGTTTTCTGTCTTTACATTGCTGTCCTGCAGGATTTCTCATCCTTGCAATCGGCAAACTGCCAATAAGATAAGAAGCACAATTAGTACTGGCAGCTCACTTGTTCAATGTAAATGAGGCCTGGCCATGCAAAGTGATTGAGTCTCTTGCTGATAATGTCAGGCAGGAAGCACAAATAACTCACTCTGCCTGATCTGTGCCAAAACAAAAAAATGCCCCAATTGATTTGAAAAGGGTAGGTTAATAAGTCTCTGGATAAACAATAGCTGGAGCCAATTCAAATTGAAATGCCCAGCATTAAATTCTAAAAGCTGTCATTTCAACACATCTGAAGAGATCAAATATATTTTCATATTTAAATTGCCTTGCCCTCAAATTACACAATCAACAACCAGCTCATCCCAACAACAAAGCATCAGGCCAAAAGATATGTCGGTCACAAAATTCAGATGTATAATGCTTGTTTTTCAGCACAAGAATGTATCATTTTATTTTGCAAACTTTATTCCGTGTAGCACGTATCTATTTCTGCTGTTGACCGCTGTAATGTGAAAGTTAACTGATGGGATAAGCTAATACATGAATTGGATGATGATGTACCACTGACACTAGTCAGTCACATGTTTGACTCTTGCTAGAGTTTGGAATCATGTTAAGGTGCAGAGTGCCTACTCTGTAACATATTTAGTCTGATATGAATAAACAAGTGCTAAGCAGATACCAGAGTACGTCCACATTTTGTCTCAGAATCAGGTCTTACACTTTGAATCAGAGACAGAAGAGCACATTTTGCAACATAGAACATAGAACACTACAGCACAAACAGGCCCTTCGGCCCACAAGTTGTGCCGAACACATCAAAACCTACCCAGCCATAGACTTATCTATAACCCCCAATCCCATTGGATCCCATATACTCATCCAGAAGTCTTTTAAAAGACCCCAGCGAGTTCGCCTCGACCACCACCGACGGCAGCCGATTCCATTCACTCACCACCCTCTGAGTGAAAAACTTTCCCCTAGCATCCCGTCTGTACTTGCTTCCCTGCACCTTAAATCTGTGCCCTCTTGTCGCGACCATTTCAGCCCTGGGAAATAGTCTCTGAGAGTCCACCCTATCTATTCCTCTCAACACCTTGTAAACCTCTATCAGGTCGCCTCTCAACCTTCGTCTCTCCAGGGAGAATGTTGAAAGCAAACATGTTGAAAGCAATGGAGACATCGATGTAAAACAAAACATCGGTGTTAAATTGTTGAATTACAGTAAAGAAACCTTTGAAAGTAGCTGAAAAGAAAGTCAGCAGCAAAAAGGGGCACAGTGGAAAGAGGTAACGATGATTGTATCCAGAGAGCAGTCCTTGTCGTTGCTCCGCCTATATGATTGCTTTGAGGGCCCCCCAGCTGAAGAGAGAAAGTAACAGAAATACCATAGATACACCTAGATAACAAAGACACCTATGTCAGACTCCTATTTATCGACTACACATCAGCCTTCAACATATTATTCCTACAAAACTCATCTCCAAGGTCCGTGGCCTGTGGCTCAGCTACTCCCTCTGTGACTGGATCTTAAACTCCCTAACTCACAGACTGCACAATCAGTAAGTTGGGCAACAACAGCTCCTCCATGATTATCCTCAACACCAGAGACCCGCAGGGCTGTGTCCTCAGTCCCTTACTACTTGTACACCTATGACTGTGTGGCTAATTTCCCCTCCAGCTTGATTTTCAAGTTTGCTGATGATACCACTGTAATGGGTCAGATCTCAAACAATGGCGAGTACAGGAAAGAGATAGAAAATCTGGTGAGCTGATGCAATGGTAATAATCTCCTCCTTAATATCAACAACATGAAGAGATAGTCATTGAAGCGTAGTGGAGGACATGCCCCTGTTAACATCAATGGAGATAAAGTGGAAATAGTCAAGAGCTTCAAGCTTTTAGCTGCCCTGATCACCAATAATCTGTCCTGGTCCCTCCATGCTGATGCTATCATTAAGAAAGCCCACCAATGCCTCTACTTTCTCAGAAGACTAAGGAAATTTGGCATGTCAACTATGGCTCTCACCAACTTCTACAGATGTACCATGGAAAGCATACTTTCTGGTTGTATCACAGCTTGGTATGGCTCCTACTATGTCCAAGATCACAAGAAATATGAAGGGTTGTGAACGAAGCCAATCCATCACTCAAACCAGCCTCCCATCCATTGACACTGTCTATATTCCCCACTGCCTTGGAAAAGCAGCCATCATAATTAAGGACTTAATGCACCCCAGACATGCTCTCTTCCACCTTCTTCCATCGGGGAAAAAAAATACAAAAGCCTAAAGGTGTGTACTAACTTACTCAAGAATAGCTTCTTCCCGACTGCCATCAGACTTTTGAATGGACCTACATTGCACTAAAGTGATCTTTCTCTATATCTTGGCTGTAACTGTAACACTACGTTTTGTACTCTCCCCTTTTCTTTTCTATGAACAGTATGCTTTGTCTGTGTAGCATGCAAAAAACAATACTTTTCACTGTACACTAATACTTGTGACAATAATAAATCAAATCAAATCAAACCAAATGCCAACTCATCCAGTAATGGGCAAGGACAGATCTTCACAAAAAGAGCCAAAGCTGCAAGTTTATTCCTTTATTTATGTGGTAAGTCCAATGGAAGATGATGTTCTTCAAAAGAAAAATAATAAGTGTCCACCAGCATTTGCATAGCTAATGAATTGAGTCCCAACTCACCTTTATCACCTATCTAGCTCTGGTGGATATGGGGTGATAATGGATAAGTTAATCCATGATTTCATATCCAGGATGAAAAATTTCTGACTTTATGCAAGGTGTCATGACTAACCCCAGGTGAGATTCCCCAAAAATTGTTGATCTGGGCAAGATCCCTCAATTTGTCACTGCTTGACTGAGACACCCCAAATTGTTACAAGCCCAAATAAGGATGGATAACTGTGTTTTTATTCAACTTGTTCTCAACTAGTAGCAACAAGATCTAATGTAACAAGGTTCACTTTCCTATGGATACCTTTGCTAGATCCAATAGTTATGATTTTAAAAAAGTAAATTTTCAACCAAGTTTTCTTGAAGGAAGGTAAAGTGAATTTATTAAACACTAAAAAAGAAAGGGGAACTAGAGAAACACGTGTATCTACAATCATATGGATTAGAAGCAAGAATTGAATCCAATAATATTGAATATGTTGAAAATATTGTATGGAATAGTCCTTGACTTGCGAGGAGCAGATGATGAGGCATTGCAGCCATTGCAGACTGATTCTGCTGGTGAATTGTTGATTCTTCGGTTCAGATGTTCTGTGATTTGCTATAGATGTCTCAGTCTTTTTTCCAGCTATGATCTTTCTTTTGATGGCTGGTTGACTTCCACAGTCAGAGAGAGTTTAGAAAAAAAAATATTCCAACAAAGGATGGTTATTTCCTTTTCTCAAGGGCACGGCTCCTAATACTGTATCACACAGTATAGGTATCAGTGTGGAAAATACCCTTCCATCCTTCCAGAGCAGACATGGCTCGACAGGCCAGCAGGCAAGCAAGCATGGACAGTTCTCTCAGCTAAACTTTTTTAGCCCCCTTCTTTGTATAGATCAAGGGGGAGCTGCAATAAACTAACTGGTCTAGGCAATTACACCTAAGGTCTTTTAGATGTGGTGGCCATTATGTTCCTTTGTCTTCACTGGGGATGGTAATTAGCTTTAGGATTCTTTTAGAAATATATTATCTGGAAGCACAGTGGGGGTGTTCCATAGTGGGACATCTTGCAACCATTCTTGTTGGTGGCTGACGATACATTCTCAGCCTTCTTCAGTATTGTGTCCATCTTAAAATATAAAACTCAGTCATTTTAAAGTCCAGTATTTCTGTGCATAATTCCATTGTTTTTTTTTCTCTCCAGCATCATAACAAGACCAAAGGTCTTACTTTGAATCAAATGATCCAGTGTGTAAGGCAGGCTGAATTTAGAGGATTTAATGAGGCTATAATTCTAGGCTAGTCTGGAGTGTCACATGACCCAATGCTACCACATAAACCTGTTGGACTTTAACCTGGTGTTGTGAGACTTCTTACTTTCCTTACTCCAGTCCAATGCTGGCATCTCCACATCATGACAGGAAAACTCAACACTAGTACTTAGCAGGGGGTGGGGAATGCTACCAGTGTGGCAAAACTAGATATTTCAAGCATTTCTGCTAATCCACTAATCTTAAATGGAGTCAAGGATTAAAATCATTTATGAAACCCATTCCTTCCAGGAAATGGAAAATCAGAAACAAAGCAAAGCTGCAGAGTTTCTTGGAAAAGTAAATAGTCTTCATCCAGGTTACTGGTCTGTTACAAACCAAGTTCAAGACTTTGATATTGGAGCAGTGTTTGTATAATAGCAGATTTTCTTTAGCCAATCACCCTGTATCAATTAGACATCAGGGCCAGAATTTTCTGGTCTCACATGGCCTTCTACTGCTGCCAGAGAAAGTTGAGAATTGGGAGCTCAGCCAAATCTCCCTTCACAGCAGTAGGACAGATTATTGATTCTCTTTTAATTCTTTCAAAACCATGCATCATGCATTGCTAATTGATACCAACATTGGCAGAACTCCTACCAGCACTTTTTAAAAAGATCAGCAACGACTTTCAATTTGTTGCTGACTGATTTGTGTTGGTTTTGCAGTGATTGTATAAGAGTTTGGTGGTTTCCAGGAAAGTCCACAGGTAATAGTGTGGTATACAAGGAAGGACTTTGCCCTAACTTCAATGTTCTCTACAAGCCATGTGAATGACCAGAGGTGACACTGAACAATGAACATGACATGTTGCTGGAAGAGGAAGCGGGAAGGAAGGGATGATGGGCCTCAGTAAAAGGCCATATCAACATGTGTGTTCAAAGAGCAGTTCAACTTTGAACTTTGAACCTCAGTGAGATAGAATAATTCACTTTACTAAAGAGATGCTCACTGAAATCTGCAACATACAAGCATACAAATGGAATAGAATACTTGTTAATCAAATATCTATCTGGCTCTATCTTAAAAATATTCAAAGACTCTATTTCCTTTGATGAAGAAAAATCCAAAGACTCACAACCCTCTGAGAGGAAAATATTCCCTTCATCTCTGTTTTAAATGAGCAACCCCCTATTTTTAAATAGTGGCCCCTCAATTCTAGATTCACCCACAGGAAGAAAGATCCTGTCAATCCCCTTTAGCATCTTAAGCATTTCGATCAAGTCACCTCTTACTCTTCAAAACTACTGGATACAAACATAACCTCTCTGATCTTTCCTCATAAGATAACCCTGCCATTCCTACTATTAGTCTAGTAAACTTTCTCTGAACTTTTTCTAATGCTTTTACATATTTCCTTAAACAAGGAGACCAATACTGTACAAAATTCCAGATGTGCTCTCACCAAGACCCTGTACAGCTAAAGCATAATCTCCTACTTTTGTATTCAATCTCCTTCACAATAAACAAATGTTATTTGCTTTCATAATTATTTGTGTAACTGTATACTTGCCTTTTGTCATTAAAGCACCAGAACATTAAGTTCCCTGAACTCTGCAGTCTCTTGCCTTTTCAGTAATAAACTTATTTTTTATTTTTCCTGTCAAAATGGAGAATTTCATGTTTGGTCACAATATATGACATTTACCAGATCTTTATCTGCTCATTGAACCAATCTATGTCCATTTATAACCTCCTTATGTCTTCTTCAAAAGTTACTGTCCTATCTTTCTTTATGTCATCAGTAAAATGTAGCAACCATTCCATTGGTCCCTTCGTCCAAATCAATTGTATAAGTTGTAAACACTTAAGACCTCAGCACTGATTCCTGTGGCATATCACTGTCACATCCTGCCAGCCAGAAAAGGTCCCTTTTTTGTCAACTATGTCAACTGTCAACGGTTATGGCCGTGACTGTAGCCTTTGAAGAGGGCAAGAATGGCATTGCCAGGGGCTGAGAACATGACTGTTGCCATGACAACGTATGCAACTATCTTATTCCAGGCTGGTATTTACACCTCTCAGTTCATTAACCACTATTGTATAAAGTTACTGAAGATCTTTGTGAAAAGAGAAATGAATAAATTTCATTCTCTCTTGTTAGAAAAAGGCTGACAAAATATGAGAATTGCAAGCTGGCCTATGGTGCAGAGTTGCATTGACGACATATACATTGCTTTGTAATGGGGATAGATATAGGAGGACACAGGGGTGACAATGCTGCCCAATGACGCAATTGAAAGAGGTTCCACTGTCTCAACACCCAGTTGGTGAATGACCACACACAGCTTATTATGCAGATCAGTGCCTAATATCTTGGCAGCAGACATGATAGCTTAATTCAATGGAATCATTGTACCATCTGCATTTGAGTCAATTGAACCAAGCACACGTTAATACTGTGTTGTAGGGGTTATCTGGCTAATGACTTGTGTGCTCTGCCAATGTACATAAGGGCAAAATGCATATAATAAAAGCCTTCCTTCTCAGTAGTTAAGATCAAGCACATTGCTGGGCAGTTTAAACAATGCTTCTGCTGCTGGATTGATGGAGATGCCCCGAAAGACGTAGAAGAATATACGTCAAATTCATCACAATCAGCTGTAGACTGGAAAACCCTATGGTCATTAGCTTTTCAATGACTAACTGAGGAGGATTCCCATTCATTAACAGTCCCACACTTTAGATTCTCTCTATTATTGACTAATGCAGCTTCTTCTTAGATCAAAATTAAGTTACATTGTATGCAACTACCTTATTCCAGGCTGGTATTTACACCTCCCAGTTCATTAATCATTATTGTGTAAGGTTACTGAAGATCTTTGTGAAAAGAGAAATGAATAAATTTCATTCTCCCTTGTTAGAGGAAGGCCACCATGTTTTCCATGTCCACTTACTTGTCTTGGTTCTACTGTGCAGTGCTATGTCAATGAGTACAACAATTCTTATGTGAGGTTGCTGCCTTTTCATGGTGTACCTACAAATGCCCTTGGAAGACAATCTGTAACAGCTCTAGGTCTAAACAAAGAAAAAGAAAGACTTATATTTATATAGTGTCTTTCATGGCTACTGGATGCCCCAAAGCTCCCTAATTAGCCCCACCCTTACTTGCCCCTACCCCATTAGCCCTGCCCCCTTTATAACCCAATCATTGTCTGTGTGCATGGTGCACATTGCCCAGATGCATTGTTGGCATTGCTCAGGTGTAGGATGGCACTGCCCAAGGAGCACACCTATTTTGCTCTTGGCTTCCCCAGGGGGCCTCAATGGCCTCTGGTTCCACAGGTGAGGCCAAGTTAATTATTCCATGTTCACTCACCCGATGATTAAAATTGTTATAGAAGTATTATTGGAATATGGAAGGCTTAGTTTGCGGAATGTACCACCTTAGCATGGACAACAGTAGTCTATGCTGGCTGACTGACAAATAAGAGCAAAGTTATGAACAGAGTGTCAGTGGTGGGTATCACTGTGCGATAGGACAACATGGTTTTCTCTTTAGAGCCACTGATGCTTCCCTAAAGAATGACCTCAGTAATCTGAGCAATGTGTCGGAGATTACTAGACATTCACAAGCCTCTTTGAATATTGCATATCCATAGCATTGATGGGTCTGTTTCTTCATAGCAACAATTTGAGCTTCCATCGCTTCAGGCTAATTTTCCATTCCAGCACCCAGACAATGGAAACTGAGACATCAGACACTGCAGCATAGATGGGTAGTCTCAGGACATTGACCATGACTGCCATGCTGTTAAGGGTGGGCTCTAAGTTCTCTAGAAAGCCCTGTACCAAGTTAGTGCTTAACTCTTCTACATTGATTGATATTAACTGCTGCCTTTCTGGCAAGCCTGTCAATGCACCAATGATTTCAGTTTGCATGTCCATGAGCTTTATTCTGTGGGCCACATCATCAAAATCCTTATCTCAGCATGCTGCAGCAAACTCATATGCAACCTCAACGTAGTGCCTATGTTACCCATGCCCTTGCCCTATCTGTAGCCCACTCATGCCCATGATCTCACCATGTGCAGATTCCACTTGTAATCTCTCCCGTAATGTGTCAGTATCTGAGCTGATGTCTGTAAGTAAGTTAGTCTTTATTTATCCTGCTCATTCACCTTTTGCTCTTGCAACACTGTTTGCTCAGGCTGCAGCTCCTGAATATCTGAAAGAAGAGAACTTCAAGAGCAAAGTTGTGGTCAGGGGAGGGTGAAAATATAAGGGCTGTATCTGTACACCAATGCAGCTTGTAAATAAGTAGACATTTCAGGATGAAGAGGAACTGGAATGTGAGAAGGAATAAGTGTCAGCAGGCCATCATCAATTGCTTTGAACCCGCTTCTGGACACAACTTCAGTAATTGCTGCTCTAATGATACTGAGCACCATGAAGATGGGGATATAGCAGCAAGCTGTTAGACACTGGTGCCTTAGGCAATGTCTTTGACCTGAAAGAGAGAGGGAAGAGTATCAATAAGTGTCTGTGATCTGTTTAGATGATGTAGCTGCAATGATTGAATAGCTGACCATGGGGGTGATTTTACCATTTTTTATTCTAAGTGCTGGGCGTACTTGAAACTGGGAGAGTTTCAGATCTGAATTTTAGCCCTATTTTTAAATATTCCTCCCCCTCCCCCCCTCCCATATGCACTCTGTCTGCAAAATTTTGGGCACATCAGATTTGCGCTGCAGAAACTAGTGGATTAGTAGGTGTGGCTTAACATGCCCGAAAGACTGCAGAGGGAGGTAGTGTGCACGTGCAGGCCTCTGATGTTGCATATGCACTGTAGCCAGGGGTCTGACGGACAAAGCGAGAGCTGTCAGGCCCCTGCTACTACAGGCAACCTGAAGCACTTCCCCTTCTAGCAATCATGGGGGCCTGTGATCTGAGATACAGCCTCTTCCAGCTGCCCAGGCCAATCGTACACCCCGTCCCTCCAGCACTAATTGCAGACCTGTTACCTTCCCCAGACCGATCACTGCAGAGTGACAGCAGGCTTCCTCTCCCTCTCTCCCTCCATGCTCTGGTAATTGCAGAATGGCAGCAGACTCCATCCCCCAATTAGTCCCACCTTTACTGGCTCCTACCCTGTTAGCCCTGCCCCCTGCAATGCCCAGTCATTGCCCAGGTGCCAGGATGGCATTGCCCAAGGAGCACCCTACCACGCACTTGGTCTCCCCAGGGGGCATTTATGGTTTCTGGTTTCACTGACAACGCCAAGTCGACTGTTCCATGTTCACTAGCCTGACAACTGAGAGCCAGGCTTGCTAAGTTGCAAATGCCTATTTTAATAAATTTAAATATATTACCCCTCCTCTCAGCCATTTCTGGCAACAGGCTGATTGTGCCAGAGAGCTGGTGCTCGTAAAAAGGCGCAAAAACTGGGGCTGATTGTGCTCAGTGCTTCACAGCCCATTTTACCACTGTGTTGCACCTGAAAGCAGACACAACACAATAGCACTTCCCATTGTGTACAAACTGTAAGACATGGACATACAAGTTAGTTATTTAAACTAACTTGTAACCGGAAGTCGTCACTAGGAGGCTGCCGGTAGTTGTAGTTTTTCTCTCTGACTCTATAAATTGGTCCAGAGAGGTAACCCGATACTCTACACAGGTAAGTATCCCACCCTCCCCCCTCCTCTAACCTAATAATAAGTGTGTGAGAAGTTTTTTTTCTCTCCTGGAAATTAAAGTAACAGTGATGGCAGTGCAGGCAGTACGTTGCACCTCCTGCAGTATGTATGAGGTGAGGGACACCAGTAGTGTTCCTGCTGATTACACCTGCAGGAAGTGTGCACATTTGCAGCTCCTTGAGGATCGTGTTAAGGAGCTGGAGCTGGAATTAGAGGAACTCAGGGTAATTCGAGAGGTTGAGGAGGATATAGGCAGGAGTAACAAAGAGATTGTAACTCCTAAAAGTGATAATTGGGTAACTATTCGGAGGAGGGGTAAGAAGCAATCGGGGAGACAATCCCCTGGGGCTGTTCCCCTCCAAAATAAATTTTCTGTCTTGGAGGCTACAGTTGAGGAAGAATCAACTGGAGCTGACCAAAGGGAGCAGGTCTCTGGGGGTGAGCCTGCTGAGAATGCTCAGGTGGGTGGGGGGAATAAGAGATTAGGCCTAGTTATAGGAGACTCCATAGTTAGAGGGACAGATAGGAGGGTAAATAGTAATAAACAGGACTCAGGGCTGGTGTGTTGCCTCCCAGGGGCTGGGGTCCAGGATGTCGCAGATCGGGTTTTAAGATTCTTAAGGGTGAGGGGAGTCAGCCCCAAGTCATAGTTCATGTGGGGACACATGATGTAGGTAGGACAAGGGAAGGGGATATTAAACAGAAATTTATGGAGTTAGGGTGGAAGCTTAGGTCCATAACAGGCAGAGTGGTTATCTCTGGACTCTTGCCTGTGCCAAGGGATAGTTTAGAGAAGAACAGAGAAAGGGATAGTTTGAACTCATGGCTGCGTGGATGGTGCAGGAGGGAGGGGTTCAGGTTCCTTAACAATTGGGACTCATTCTGGGATAGTGGGACCTCTTCAAGAGAGATGGTCTACACCTGAACCAGAGGGGGACTAATATCTTGGGGGGAAAATTTGCTAAGGCTATGATGGGGGCTTTAAACTGATTCGGGGGGGGTGGTGGGATCCTAAGTAGTTGGGGTGCTGAGAGGGATGAGAGTAAGGGGGTTATAGAAGAAAGTTGTAAAACACAGCGGCGTACGGGTGGGGTGGGGCATAGTTTGAAATGCGTATACTTTAATGCAAGGAGTATTCGCAATAAGGGGGAGGAACTTGCAGCTTGGACCAGTACCTGGAACTTCGATGTTGTGGCCATTTCAGAGACTTGGGTAGAGCAGGGACAGGAATGGATGTTGCAGGTTCCGGGGTACAAATGCTTTAGTCGGAGTAGAGAAGGAGGTAGAAGGGGGGGAGGAGTGGCATTATTGGTCAAAGACTGTATCACTGTGATAGAAAAGAAGTTTGATGAGGACTTGTCTGTTGAGGTAGTATGGGCTGAGATTAGAAACAGGAGAGGTCACCCTGTTGGGAGTCTTTTACAGACCTCCTAATAGTTCTAGAGAGGTTGAGGAAAGGATTGCAAAGTCAATTCTGATTAGGAGTGAAAGTAGTAAGGTAATTGTGATGGGGGACTTTAACTTTGCTAATATTGATTGGAATAGCTATAGCTCTAGCTCGTTAGAGGGGTCAGTTTTTGTACAGAGTGTGCAGGAAGGTTTTTTGACTCAGTATGTAGATAGGCCAACTAGAGGTGAGGCTACATTGGATTTGGTGCTGGGCAATGAGCCAGACCAGGTGTTAGGCTTGGAAGTTGGTGAACATTTTGGTGATAGTGACCACAATTTGGTTACGTTCACCTTAGTGATGGACAGGGATAGGCATGAAGCTGGGGGCAGTAGTTATAGCTGGGGGAAGGGTAATTATGAGGCCATCATGAGAGAATTAGGGTGCATAGATTGGACTAGGGAACTACAGGGACTGGGAACATCTGGAATGTGGTGCTTATTCAAGGAGCAGCTGCTGCGAGTCCTTGATAAGTATGTCCCTGTCAGGCAGGGAGGAAATGGTCGAGTAAGAGATCCTTGGTGTACGAAAAAAGTTGATTTGCTGGTTAAGAAGAAAAAGGAGGCTTATGTCAGGATGAGGCTTGAAGGCTCAGGTAGTGCAATGGATAGCTATAGATTAGCTAGGAAGGAGGTAAAAAGTGAATTGAGGAGAGCTAGGAGGGGACACGAGAAGATGTTGGCTGATAGGATTAAGGAGAATCCTAAAGCTTTCTTTCGATATGTTAAGAATAGAAGATTGGTTAGGGCAAGATTAGGGCCAGTCATAGATAGCAGTGGGAAGTTGTGCGTGGAGCCTGAAGAGATTGGCGAGGCACTGAATAAATATTTCTCTTCGGTATTCACGCAGAGTGCTGGAAATGTAGCTGTGGAGAGCACTGAGGTACAGGGTTGCAAATTGGGGAGTATTGTAGTAGATAGGGAGGATGTGTTAGAAATTCTCGAGGTTTGAAGTTGGATAAGTCCCCTGGGCCGGACGGGATTTACCCTAGGATTCTCTGGGAGGCAAGAGAGGAGATTGCAGAGCCTCTGGCTCTGATCTTCAGGTCCTCGTTGGTTACGGGTTTGGTTCCGGAGGACTGGAGGATAGCGAATGTGGTCCCATTGTTTAAGAAGGGGAAGAGAGACCTTCCTGGGAATTATAGGCCAGTGAGTCTTACTTCTGTGGTGGGCAAGGTATTGAGAGAATTATTAGGGATAGGATTTATAGTTATTTAGAGAGAAATGAATTGATTGGGGATAGTCAGCATGGTTTCGTGAAGGGTCGGTCATGCCTTACTAACCTCATTGAGTTTTTTGAGAAAGTGACCAGAGAGGTGGATGGGGGTAAGGCGGTTGATGTAGTATATATGGACTTAGTAAGGCGTTTGATAAGGTGGCCCATGGAAGACTTCTACAGAAAATGCAGATGTGTGGAATAGAGGGTGATTTAGCTAATTGGATTAGGAATTGGCTGGCAGATAGAAGACAGAGGTGGTGGTTGATGGGAGATATTCATCGTGGAGTTCGGTGACAAGTGGTGTACCTCAGGGGTCTGTTTTGGGGCCCCTGCTGTTTGTAATTTTTTATAAATGATCTGGATGAGGGTATTGAAGGATGGATTAGTAAATTTGCAGATGACACTAAAGTCGGTGGAGTGGTAGATAGTGAAGAGGGGTGTTATAGTTTGCAGAGGGATTTGGACAAGTTGCAGAGCTGGGCCGAGAGGTGCAAATGGAGTTTAATGTGGAAAAGTGTGAGGTAATGCACTATGGCAGAAATAATAAATGTGTAGAGTATAGGGCAAATGGTAGGATTCTTAGTAGTCTAGATGAACAGAGGGATCTTGGTGTGTATGTGCATAGATCCCTGAAAGTAGTCAGTCAGGTCGAGAAGGTTGTTAGGAAGGCATATGGAGTCTTGGCTTTTATTGGTAGAGGGATTGAATTTCGGAGCCGCAACGTCATGTTGCAACTGTACAAAACTCTAGTGCGGCCGCACTTGTAGTATTGTGTGCAGTTCTGGTCCCCACATTATAAGAAAGATGTGGAGGCATTGGAGAGGGTACAGAGGAAGTTTACCAGGATGTTGCCTGGTATGGAGGGCAGGTCCTATGAAGAGCGGTTGAAGGATTTGAGGTTGTTTTCGTTAGAAAGGAGGCGGCTAAGAGGGGATCTTATTGAAGTATATAAGATGATTAGAGGTTTAGATAGGGTGGACAGTGATAGCCTTTTTCCTAGGATGGAGAAAGCTAGCACGAGGTGACACAGCTTTAAATTAAGGGGGATGAGTTATAGGACGGATATCAGAGGTAGGTTCTTTACTCAAAGAGTGATTAGGGAGTGGAATGCCCTGCCTGCAGCTGTTGTAGATGCGCCAAGTTTGGTGGCGTTTAAGAGGTTAATTGATAAGTATATGGAAGAGAAGGGAATGGTTTAGTTTGGAGGGGCATTGCTTTTTATTTTGGTCGGCACAACATCGAAGGCCGAAGGGCCTGTTCTGTGCTGTAATGTTCTATGTTCTATGTTCTATGAGGCTTCCAGCAGTGCTAAGTGTGAAGGTCAGCCTGAGCGATGATTAATATAGATGGTTGCTACATTCATAATCGATGGGGGTGTAGTGCATTGAACAGCCTTGACACTAATGGTGCAGATGTGGCATTTAAAGATGCATTCACTGACCTTTAACTACTCTTATGAACTAATTGAAGTTCTAATGGTTCTAAATCCTCTGGATTGGATTCCTGGCATTGACTACAAATCTCTAATCCTTGTAACTTCCCCCCTGAGAGCTTTTCTGGGAAACCTCTTAACCATCACATAACCCCTCCCCCTTCACCTCCATCCTCCCACACCTCCCATGATATCACTTCTCCTCCGCATATTCTTGTTCTCCTGTGCAACATTAGATAATATTGAGCTGACACTCTTCCATGCTATCCTATTCTTGTGTGTTTTGCATGTCAAACTCACTTTTCCAATGTTTTTCAGTACTTGCTCCAGTCAAAGTGCAAAGTTGCTGGCTGCTTTTAAGTAATTCAAGTTAGCTTGAACCTGTCACAATTTTACACCCTCCTGTTAAGGTATGCATCCATTCAAAAATACTGATTGTTTGCTACAATCAGTCAAATGATGAAGGACACAAGTTTGCCCATCTTCATATCAGAGCAAATCTCTCAGCTATATTTTGTGTGCCCAAAGCTATCTTTTCTAATGCTTTCTGTATCAAGACATAATTAAAGAAGTTTATCATAGAATATAACCCCTACAGTGCAGAAGGAGGCCATTCTGTCCATCAAGACTGCACTGACTTTGATAGAGTACCTTACCCAGACCCTTCCACCCTTACCTCCCATCCTAGCCCCATAACCCCACACATTTACCATGGCAAAATCATTTAACCGACAAATCTTGGGACACTAGAGGGCAACTTATCATGGACAATTTACTGAACCTATGCATCTTTGAACTGTGAGAGAAAACTGGAGCACTCAGAGGAAATCCATGCAGACATAGGAAGAACATACAAACTCCACACAGTCACCTCAGCAGGTATTGAACCCAGGAGCCTAACACTGTGTGCCACCATTCTGTCACGGTGCTGCTCTAAAGAGGTTATATTAAATTAAACATCAGACAAAAATGTTTATCTCAGTATTCGCTTTGGCTCAAGTGGTACAACTTCCACCTCGGAGTCACAAAAGGTCAAGTGTGCGAGTCCCACCCCAAGACTAGAGTGCATTGAAGAAGGCTAACAGTTCAGTGATGCCCTGGGGAAGTATTGTATCGACAGAAGGATTATCTTTCAGTTAAAGAAAGATATATTAATACAGAATGTCTCATGACCTGAGGACATCCCAAAGTGCTTGCCCAGAAAGAAAGGTATATTTGGCTATTTCCTCTGGAGATTTTGCAACCTTCTGAACCATTAAGTTCGGGGTTAGAGACACAGTGAAGCTGAATGAAACTGATAGATTCATTATGATGAAAGACAACAGCAAGTTTTGTGTGTGCCTCCTTTTATCTTTCTGTTAGAAATTCCTTAAGCAAGTGAATCATGCTGTATATAAAGACAATGCAGCAGTAGAAAAAAACAAAAGAATAGGATATAAAGCATTAAGCTGCTTATTTAAATAAGATAACACCTCAATTAAAATAATATTTAGCTTCCATCTACTATCGTGTTTAAGATGGCTATATTAATGTTTCTTTGAGAGAGCGCAATAATTAGCTACCATTGAATTATATATTTCTGCTTGTGTTTAAACATTCTTCACAGTTATTTACCACTCAAATTTAATTCTGACACTTTCCAGCTAGCTCCAAGAATATTTTTCACACCTCCTACATGCCTTTTCTCTTCCAGAAATATAGTTCTTCTGAGTTTGTACTCTGAAACAAAAGATTGGATTTTATGCTCCCCCATGTTGGTGGGTTTGATGCCAAGGGGCATGTAATATCTAACAGGCACATTGCTTGCCATTTACCTACTACTCTTGCCCTCATTGCAATTTTATCAGTGGCAGTGGTGGCATCAGGTGGCCCAATTGAGAATCTTAAGTCCATTGATCCAGAGGAGTCCAAGTTGCTGTGGCAACATGCATTTTTATATGCATATTGTAGTTTGGAGCTATGAACAATGAATATAGAAACTCGATTTTCTTTCCATCACATGACCACTAAGAAAGATTTACAGATTGAGGCTCAACCTGTTTGGTTGTGTTATAAAAGCATTTTCCTTTGCCATCAAGTCCTGGAGTGGGGTTTGAACCCAGAGCTTCTAGCTTCAGGAAGACACATTACCTATTCCGCCACAAGATGTTCATTAGTCAATATCAATTTTTAAATCAACTGTATCTCAATAAAATCATAAGAACATAGGTTAGTACCATAGAACCATAGAAAATTGCAGCTCGTAACCAAGCCTTTTGACCTTGCTTGTCTGTGTCGAACCATATCCCTCAACACCCCTCTCATCCATGAATCCATCCAAGTTTTTCTTAAATGTTAAAAGTGAATCCGCATTTACCACTTTAACCGGCAGCTCATTCCACACTCCCACCACTCTCTGCGTGAAGAAATTCCCCCAATATTCCCATCAAACTTTTCTCCTTTCACCCTTAACCCATGCCCTCTGTTTTTTTCTCCTCTAGTCTCAAAGGAAAAAGCCTGCTTGTATTCATACTACCTATACCATCAAAATCTTATACACCTCTACCAAATCTCCCCTCATTCTTCTATGCTCCAGGAAATAAAGTCCAAACCTATTCAATCTCTGTCTGTAACTCAGCTTCTCAATAGAATCATAGAAAATTAAAGTTCAGAACCAGGCCTTTTAGCCCTACAGAGTTGGATTTGGAGGCAGGACCAGTAACAAAATGAAAGAATATTGCATCAGGATAATTCTTTGGTGAAACTCTACCTGTGAATGATCTAGGCAGAGATGGGTTCTGACTGGTACAAATTATTTGCCCAGCAACAGTGGATAGCTAATTATCAGCAATCAGATGCCTATTTGAGGGTAATTGGTGCATTCGTGAAGTCTCACCAGTGGCGAAAAGGATTCCTGCTGAGACTAAAGTTTGGTTGGCATCTGGAGGCTTCTTCCTGGTAACAGGTCAATGGGTCAGTAAGGACGTATTTAAGCCATTCTTTGATCTTTTCAGAGGGCAACTCCATCTTGAAATGAACACGGATTTTTCTATCTCAATCGACAGCACCTAACCCTCTTGGTAATTCGGCCACTGAACATCACTATGGGCTTTTTGATTGGATCTCACTCTTCTCTGGCCTGCTCATCATCTTTAAATTGGAGATTTTTTTTAATCGATTCAAGATTTGTAGGCATGTTGGCTGAGGAGTATTCATTGCCCATCCCCAACTGCCCTTGAACTAAGTTATTTGCTCAACCATGTCAGAAAGATTTAAGAGATAGCCACATTGCTGTAAGTCTGGAGTCACATATAGGCCCAACCAGGTAAAAGGCACAGATTTCCTCGCCTAATGGATTTTTAGCAACAATCGACATGGTCACTGTTAGACTTTTAATTCCAGATTTTTTATTGAATTGGAATTTTACCATCTGCCATGGTGGGATTCAAAGCCGGGTTCTCAGAGAATTACTCTAGGTTCACTGGATACTAGGTGAGTGACAATACCACTATGCTATTCCTCCCCTGTGTGCACATAGCTGCTGTATTGCAGCAGTGACTACAGTTTAAAATTATTTAATTAGCTTTTGGCTTGTTGTGGGATCTTCCAGTTCCATTGCTCCCATTGGTCATATCCTCTGTTGCTAGATGGGAGGAGGGGGTATCGTTGTTTGAAGACTTGAAGACCCTGTAAGCAGGAATGGCCAGAAAATCCCAATCTAAATTTCAAATGCATTTTATTGGCTGTAAAATCTGTTGGGATGTCCTGAGGCCATGAATGATGTTATATAAGTATAAGACTTCCTTTTTGTTTATTCTTTTTCTCAGATGTTATCAGGCAAGATTACTCTTTCAGCTATAAACTAATGCTTATGCAAGGCAATGTCAGGACTTTGCAATGGCATGTGGACTCAAACTCATCAGGCTCCTGAGTGGACCCCTCAAGGCATATGCCACCCTGACCTTCATACAGAGCTTAAGCCAACATGGTTTGTGCTATCATTAAGAAATCCAAATTCCAGTCATGTCCCTTTTTTTTAAACAGCATTTCTCGCCCTGCGCTTTTTAATCTCTACCCAGGTCTGTGTATTTATAGGAAATAAAATAGAAAATGTTGGGCGTACAAGTCTGTTCCCATCGGCAAGGAGAAAAGGAAGGTTTTGACATATTGGATGTGCATCATTCATCAAAAATCAGAACAAGGAAATAGGTTAAAATTCATATCTAGAAAATCATGAGGAAATCTTAACCCCATATATTGCTTTACAATATAGAAAACATTGTGCACTGCTCAGCAGGGGAGAACCAATATATTAGAGATAGAGGTTTGAGTTTGTACAGTGCCAAATTAGTGTGGATAATAGTAACTCTCATAATAAACGATTTAAAGAACTATAAAGACTATTGCATTATTTTACCTTGCACATGGCATCCAGAACAGCATTTCCTTACCCTGGATAAAGTGGCTCAATCCGAGAAGGTCTTTTTGGCCGTGAAGCTTGCTCCATCTTTTTTCAGTCACCAACTTGATGAAAAGCAAGTTATTAAATGCACAATAAACAATGTGATCTGCAAAAAAAGGAATTACAGAAAATGATGATAGATAAAATAAATAACACTGATAAAGAGTGCTATGGCATGAAATAGAACACTGATGACTTCTAAAGTAAAAAAGGTAAATTGAAGAATTGCTGAGAGCAAGGTGATGAATCAGCAGAGTCAGAAGAAAAATTAATATCATGACTTCCACGTAAGAGTTTTGACGAACAATTTCAATGGGAAGCAGTGTCTTACAAATGTATAATGAATGGATGAGAAACAATTACTGTCTTGACATCTATTGATTGGGATCAACTTCATCTGAGGGCAAAGCAACAACTAGACACGTAGTTATGTTGTGTAAGGTAAGTACTGAAGACTCTCCATAGATTTTATATTTGGATTATTAGAAAGTACCTAACACAAACTGTTTAAAGTCTGATGTACTTATACTAATATGCAGATGAGATCAGTGACGGTCAGAGATTCCCTGAAACCAATGTGCAGGACCTTGAAAGGCCTATGATGTGGTATACTATAAATTACCCACATTCACAAGCTTCTGAAAACCCAACTTCAGCAAAACAGCTTCATTCAAATTCAGGCACTGTTTATGACTGGGTATGATTTTGGAAGAATATCACAGACATCCTGTTGGTCAGAAATTTGTTGAATATTTAAAATCAAATCAAAGGGTAGAATTTTCCAAATTCCCATTTCTATTATTTTAATTGAAGCATCCAACCATTTAAGATAAACTCTTAAAAATCAAAGAAAGACATTTTGTACAAATGGCCTTGGCAGAATTACATACCAGTAACAGTCTCTACCCTCAGGCATCTCAATTAATTTAAATGTGTTATATCCTTTGATATTGAATCATTAAAGATGGTAAAGGGCTGGTGATGCAATGAAGGAATATAATGAATGGCTTTCAAACAACTGGAAATTGTAAATGTTAGGGTTAAATCAGCAGAAGCTGCTGAAATGGTAGGGTCGATGGTCAGATTAATTCATGCTGAAGTTCCAACAGTTGACTCTGATAGCCTGCTGCCGTGCTATTAGGATTGATGAGTGGGTGATAGAACAAAGACAAGAAGGGAATCTTTTAAAGGTGAACTGGTCGATTTTATAAATCAGTACTCCTGGCACAAGTCATAAATCAGGCATTCAGATGCATAGCTTTTGTCCAACTGGATAGGGAATTATACAAGGCAAGCTGACCACTATAGCTGAATTCCCAACAATAATTCAACATCATTAATTCTAAACATTTAGAACAACAGGAAAGAAAAGCAGGAGGTAAACATAATGAAGTTAATTAGCTAAATGTAAAGTCTGAAAGAAGTTGCCAACAAATTCTTTTCTGCTGACCTTTCTTTTACTTTCCAGAAGCTCACTATCTCTGCTGTATAGTTCCAAGAGGTTCTCATTTTATTAATGATTTCTTTTTCTATTGGGCAGAACGTTAATGCATTACTGAAACTCACAAGTGAGTCTTACTTGTATTGCTGGGCTGAAAAATTAACTGATTTGTGCATTCCAGATTGTGGATAGGTTATGGGCTGCCGGACTGTTTCTGCTGCCTGTACTGCACTGGGGAAACACAGTGGCAGAGGAAGAGGAAGGATGATAGCAACTGCAGAAACACTTTTCTAGCTGAGTTGCCCCACGAGAGGAATTGGTTTGAGTGTAATACCATTGATTCCAATTTCGCACTCACTAACACGCTTACTTTCCCTCTATTAGTGACAATCACAGCCTCTAGTTGGCCACATAGCTGAAACAAAAGGAACCACAAAATAAAAATGTAAAACTAAATTTATGAATTAAGCCATGCCATAATTACATTCAAAAGTCAACTAATCACCCTTGGTGTTTTCTCTTAGTACCCAGCTTCCTTGTATCTTTGTCCCTGTTCCCTGGTGCTCCTAATCACTGCAATCTCAGTGGCTGCAGCCCGGCTGATGGGAGGCTACTCATTTTTAATTGGGTAACTACAGATGATCTTGGAGAGTGCCTTTGAGCAGTCAAGAAGACCTAACTTCAGATTGAGTGGTAAGTATCTGGGCTGGTTGACAGGCAGTAGTGAAAACATTGGCGGAGTGGCAGTATGAGTATGAATGCTGTCTGTCTGATAAAGGAGGATCAGAAAGCTTATGGTCCATGAAACTGCTGCCACTTTTCGAGGGGTTTACCTTAATGTCCTATTAACTGTGAGGCCATTGAACTCAAAGAATGGTACAGCAGCAAAGCAGGCCCTTCGACCCATCAATCCGTATTGAGACATGAAACTAAAGACATTTTGCCTCTTTGTATTCCTCTATTCTTTATCTATTCATATACCTGTCAAGGTGCCTTTAAACATTGCTATTGTATCTGCTTCTACCTCATTATCTGACAGTGCATTCCAGGCACTTACCACCCTTGGTGTAAAAAAACTTGCTTCTTAGATCTCCTTTAAACTTTTCCTTTTATTTTAAACCCATGTCTCCTAGTAATAAATATTTCAACCCTGGGAAAAAGACTCTGACTATCCATTCTATCCATCTCTCTTATAATTATGTAAACTTCTATCAGGTCACCCTTCAGCCTCTGTGTTCAAGTAAAAGCAAACAAAGTTTGTCCAATTTCTCCTCATCGCTCATATCCAGCAAACCAAGCAACATCCTGGTAAACCTTTTCTGTACCCTTCCCAAAGTCTCCACATCCTTCTGTAATGTGGCGACCAGAATTATACACAATATTCCAAATGTGGCCGATCTAAAGTTCTATACAGTTGCAACATGACTTGACAATTTTTATACTTTATATTATACAATGTAGGCAAACAGGTCGTATGATTTCTTGGTCACCTGATCCACTTGTGATGCCACTTTCAGAGAACTGTGGACATATATGCCTAGATCCCTCTGTAAGTTAATGCTTGTAAGAGTTCTATTATTTACTGTATACTTCCCTGCTGCATTAGACTTTTCAAAATGCATCACTGTACCCCCTCACACACACACACACACACATACACACACACACACATTTATCCAGATTAAATTCCATCTGCCATGTCTCCAGCCTATCTATACCCTACTGTATCCTCCTCAATATCCGCAGCTCCCTCAATCTTTGTGTTATCCACAAACTTATCAATCAGATTCCTTGTCACATTGCATCCAGATCTTCAGAGTTTGACTTTTGGCATGGAAGTCCACAGTCATCTGCTCCCTCTGTAAATTGACAAAATGTCCAGAGGACCTCCTGTCCTTTGTGAATGCAGAACATCTCACTTTTCCACCTTCATACCAAAGTCTCTAATGCAGCACCCAGATATGTTGGAACATACTCCCTCCCACCTTGTACCATTCTTCAATGCTTTCAGCTCAGATTCACACTATTTGCATGACTGCCATCGCCTGATCCAGCCTCAAAACTGCTCCCCTTTAAAAGAGGCAGGTTAACATTAACCATTGTGGGAAAATTGGCAATCTTGACCACTTGCTGATATATCTAGCCAATCAATTGCATTCTTAGTGCTGAGTGCTGAAATCATTGAAATAAGCAGGCAGCTCATAGCTGGGTTGCCGTCTGTATTATAGTCACTAGGTGTGGGTTAATTGGGCATCACAACGCCCGTGCCTATTTTCAGGGAACTAATTAATTTTGCCCTTTTAGTATTTCAGAGCTTTCTGTTCTAGCACTGACTGACAGCTCATCGATAATTTCCCTCAACAGAACTGAATGCTATTGGTTTCTATCCGCTCCCTCAGCTTTAACCAATTTTGAGGCTTGTCCAACAGTCTTGGAGCTGAGGTTTTTATTTTTTTTGTCTCGTAAAAATAAGCAATTAAAATTTTGTCAATAGCGCGCAGGTATTCTTTTCAGTGTAGGGCTGGAAAACTGTTCTTTCCAAAACCTGGATAATCTAGAAAATCTTCCTGCAGTGACATTTTATACTGACAATTTTTGTTGATGTTTTATTTTCAGGTATAGTTATAGATGCCTTCGTTCAACATCTTGGCTTCCTCGGTCCATTTTCTTCTTTTCATGGCCCATCTCTCTTATCTTTCAAAAGAAGACTTTTAGCAAAAATTTATACCACAAATGGCTCTTTTTCCTTAAAATTGTTATCATTGAGAACAAAGTTTAGCAAGTTCTATTACTAAAAGGAAGTGTCCTTTCAAAGTCAGTGTATAGTCCCAGTATCCTTTTAATTTGCTTTCTCTATACTTGTCACACTAATTCAAATGTATCAACACCCTGCTGTGTCAGTTTGTCCTGCAGTAAAAATTCCATTTCAGTCGCCTTGAGCACATGTCGCACCATTATATTTGCTTGCACTCATCTTCGATTAGTTCTTTTTGCATTCAGCGTGTGTGTTATATGGGAGCCTTTTTGATTAACAGTTATAGGCAAGTAGAATGAAAGCTTTTGTTTCTCAGAAATTCTTCAAAAGACAGCAACACTTATTTGTATTGTAATTTCAAAGTGACACCATATATACTATATGTTGGCAGTCACCAACAGCATAAAAATTTAAGAAGTAGAAGTAGGAGTAGGACACATGACCCACCGAGCTTGCTGTACCATGCATTAAGATCACAGCTGAACTTTTACATCAACTTCGCATTCCTATCCTATATCCTATTTCCATTTCCTTATATTCCCCTACTGTCGAAGTAATCTATTGATTTCAATTTTGAACAGATTCATTACCTGAGCATCTAATCTCTAACTTCTTGGGCAGAGAACTTATGAAAATCCACAACCTTCTGAAACAAGAGATTTCTTTTCATCTCAGGACTAAATTGCTAATATCAATGATTATAGATCTTGACTCCCTAGCTAAGGGAAGTAACGTTTCAGTACTTTTCCTATCATGCACTCAAAAGATTTTATATGTTTCATTAAGATCAATTCTCATCCTTTTAAATTCCAGAGAATATTAGCCTATTCTGCCCAATCTCTCCTTGTGTGACAACCTTCCTATTTCAGGAATCATACTAGTGAAACTTTATTGCAAATCTAGATGGCTAGAGTGTGGCGCAGAATAATGTCAACAGTGCATAGTCAATCCGTACACCAGCTGTGGTTAGTTATTAGAGGGCTATCTCCTTACTTCGTCCAGGCTTAATGCACAGTGGTGTGATTCATGCCTTATAACCATTTGTGTAAAAAAAAGAGATGCCTACGGCTCCTCATAGCTTACAGCTAATTACCTAAACTTTCCCCTAAACTTTTTTTAGAGTAGGGTACCAAAACTGTGCACAAAACCCCAGGGATGTTCATTCCAAAGCTAATTACTGGAAGCGTTCCTTATTCTCATATTCCACGTCCTTGAAATAAATATGAAGGTATCATTTACCTTTCTAATTGTTTGCTGTACTTTATGTTAACTTCCTGTAATTCATCTACAAGGATCATAACATCTATAATTTTCTGACCTTTTAAAATATTTGCTTTTCTGTTCTACTTACTGTCGTGTAACCATGTATGTTCCTAATAGGAGCAAAAGTTGTGTTAAGAGTCTGATCATGTGATGTATTTATTATGATGTGGAAATGCCGGTGTTGGACTGGAATAAACGCAGTAAGAAGTGATACAACACCATGTTAAAGTCCAACAGGTTTATTTGGTAGCACAAGCCACAAGCTTTCGGAGTGCTGTTCCTTCATCAGATAAGGGGGAGTTCTGTTCACAAATAGGGCATATAAAGACACAACGCAATTTACAAAATAATCATTGGAATGCAAGTCTTTACAGATAATCAAGTCAAGATACAGACAGTGTGAGTGGAGAGAGGGTTAAGCACAGGTTAAAGAGATGTGTGTTGTCTCTAGCCAGGATAGTTAGTGAGATTTTGCAAGCCCAGGCAAATCATGGGAGTTACAAATAGTGCTTATATGAACCCAAGATCTTGGTTGAGTCCATCCTCACATATGTGTGGAACTTGGCTATAATTCTCTGCTCAGTTACTCAGCGTTGTCATGTGTCGTGAAGGCCACCTTGAAGAACGTTATCCAAAGATTGGAGGCCAAATGCCCATGACTGAAATGTTCTCCAACAGGAAGAGAATAGTTCTGCCTGGTGATTGTCGAGCAGTGTGCATTTATCTATTGCAGAGTCTGCATGGTCTCCCCAATGTACTACGCCTCGGGACATTCTATTCTGCAGCATATTAGGTAGACAAATGTTGGTCGAGCTGCATGTATATGTATTGTGTACCTAGTGGATGGTGTTCTCATGTGAGATGATGGCATCCATGTCGATGATCCAATACATCTTGCAGAGATTGTGTTGGAAGGATTGTGTGGTATCATGGTCACTGTTCTTCTGAAGACTGTGTAGTTTGCTGCAGACAGCAGTCTATTTGAGGTTGTATGGTTCTTTGAAGGCAAGATGTGGGAGTGTGGGGATGGTTTTGGTGAGACATTCATCTTCATCAATGACACATTGAAGGCTATGGAGAAGATGTCGTAGCTTCTCCGCTCTGGGGAAGTACTGGACGATGAAGGGTCCATTATGACATTTAATCTGTTATGAAGTTGTCAGAAAAAACCAGGCTCTCAAATCTATGATGTGATTATGGAAATGAATAGTTGAAGTGGTAACTTTTTCTATATTGGAATTCTGGTAACACTCCTATAATCACCAAACAAGTTAAGAAGTATACCAGAAATGATCCACTACTGTCAGAAATTATGGACATGGTAATTTATAGCAAGGCAATGGGAGAAAATTCAAGTTTAAGCCTGAATACTACACATTTGACAACCCACATTTCTCCAGCATTACTCATGATAACATATAAGTTAAGCAAAACATTTGATTTGTTGAAGCGGTCTAATATAAAATAAACTGGTGAGAGAAAACAGTGGCACATTGGTTTGCACTGCTGCCTCACAGTGTCAGGACCCAAGCTCAATTCCTGGCTCGGGTCACTGACTGTAGAGTTTGCATGTTTTCTCTGCATCTGCATGTGTTTCCTCCAGGTGCTCTGGATTCCTTCTACAGTCCAAAGTTGTACATGTTAAATGAATTAGCCATGCCAAATTCTCCCAAATAGACGCTGAAGTGTGGCGATTAGGGGATTTTCCCCTAATTTCAGTAACAGTAACTTCATTGCAGTGTTAATGTAAGCTACTTATGACATTAATGAATAAACTTCACTTGACTTTTAAAAGTTCAGGTTTCGGGGCATGAGAACAGGCTAAATAATGTGTTTTTCAGAAAAGTCAGGAAGGAACCATATGATCAGTGAGAAATTGATACCTGTCATCAAAGTAGCACAGAGTGGACTGGCCTCCTACGGCATTCAAACTTGGAACAATGTAGAGTGGAGATGACATGCTGCTAACTAAAACAAGTTTGTCAGGGATAGAGGAAACTGAGGCACTGATTTTACCAGCATGGCCATCTAGAAATTGGAGTGAGCAAGGCTTGCAAAACAGCATTCCCCTTTGGCCTTAGGTGTGATTTTATGACCCCTGCTGGTAAAGTCTGGGCCTGAGCGTCTGAAACAAACTACCAAGTGAAGACCAAAATTAGAAAACTTGATGACCCCAGCACCCCAGCTGAGGACTCTTAAACACCAAGTAAACCTTCGAAACCTTAGTTGATGCTGTTTCAGATAATGACGGAGGACATCCAAACTCAATCAAACACACCAAAGGTTGCAGTCAATGCAAAAAAACAGATACATGAGATTTGCCAATAGCCACACAAGAATCGACGTATTCCAAAACATCTAACTTATTGACTATTGTTTTAATTTTTCATGTTGTAAATTTTGACTGTTAACATTATGTTCATTGCAGAAATCTACAATATAAGGAGATGGAAAGTGTTGTGTATCCATGTTTATTCCTAGTTGGAAGACAATCACTTTAAGAGTCAGATCTTGTGACATGTTGATGACATTTTATCAATTACAAAGACAAACAGGCAGTTTATTGTAACAATCAAATAAAAGATGTGGCTATGAACACCTGCACGTGTCTTAGTTATGCTTGTCTCTTTATGGGTTATGTGGAGCATTCCCCATTCCAGTCCTACTCTGCCCTCTCCCACTACTATGTTTTTGGTATATTGATGATTATTTTGGTGCTGTTTCATGTTTTCGTCTGAATCTGGAAAAAATTATCAATTTTGCTTCCAATTTCCACCTCTCTATCACCTTTATCAAAGTCCCTCATGGGAGGTTAGTGGAGAAGGTCAAGGCTCATGGGATACAAGGACAGGTAGCTAGATGGATAAGTAACTGGCTTAGTAATAGGAGACAGAGAGTAATAGTGGAAGGGTGTTTTTCTAGATGGAGGTCAGTCACTAGTGGTGTGCTGCAGGGCTCGGTACTGGGACCTCTTCTATTTGTAATATATATAAATGACTTGGAAGAGGGAGTAAGTGGAGTGATCAGCAAGTTTGCAGGCGATACAAAGATGGCTGGACTTGCAGATAGTGAGGAGCATTGTTAGGCGATGCAACAGGACATTAGATAGGCTGGTAGCTTGGGCAGATAGATGACAGATGGAATTTAATCCTGATAAATGCGAGGTGATGCATTTCGGGAGAAAGAATGTAGGGGGGAGGTATATGATAAAGGGTAGAAATATTAGGAGTATAGAAACACAGAGGGACCTGGGGCTGCAGGTGAACAAGTCTCTAAAGGTGGCAGAGCAAGTGGAGAAGTTTGTAAAGAAAGCATGTAGTATGCTAGCCTTTATAGGAAGGGGTATAGAGTACAGGAGCTGGCCTTTCATGTTACAGTTGTATAAAATGTTGGTTAGACCTCATTTGGAATACTGCGTCCAATTCTGGTCGCCTTATTACCTTTAGGTTGTGGAGACTCTGGAGAGAGTGCAGAGGAGGTTTACCAGGATGCTGCCTGGTATGGAAGGTCTGAGTTACGAGGAGAGGTTAGGCAAATTGAGACTGTTTTCCTTAGAAAGACGTAGATTTAGAGGAGATCTAATAGAGGTATACAAGATTATGAGGGGAATAGATAGAGTAAACAGGGGTAAGCTTTTTCCTAGGATGGACTCGAATAGCATGAGGGGTCACGGGCTTAGGGTGAAGGGAGTAAGGTATAATTTGAATGCTAGAGGGAGTTTTTTCACACAGAGGATGGTAGGGGTATGGAATGCGCTGCCAAGTAAAGTGGTGGAGGCAGGTAGTCTGGAGTTATTTAAGAAATACTTAGATGGGCACATGAACAGAATGAGAATGGAGGGGTATAGAAAACTGATTTAAAATAGGAATCATGAGCCCTGGGAGTCCCTGGGAAGTGTGTAAATAGATGATGATATTGATGTACTTGTTTTTTATCCTACAGGTGCTTTGGTCCACCTTGTTGTCTAACAAGGGGCATACACGTGATGTGTCGTGAGAGGGCTGCTCTTGGATTTTTTTTCAAGAGTATCCTCGTGCTTCATGTCGTTAGTGTACGCTTGATCTGGACCATTCGATGGGCAACACGACAGCTCAGTGACTATCGCTGTGCTATGCAGATACATGGATTTGGGCCTGTGTCTGTGGGAGTTTGCGCATTCTCCCTGTGCTTGCGTGGGTTTTCTCCAGTTGCTCCAGTTTCCTCCCACATCCCAAAGATGTGCTCTTAGGCTAATTGGCAAAACAAATTCTCCCTAAGTTGTCTCAAATTTGGTTTTTAATACATAGATCTATAAACATAGACAGGGATCATGGGTAGAGGTGGGAATATCAGGATGGCGGCGCCGGCTCGTTGGGCCGAAGAGCCTGTTTCCCGTGCTGTTTTGTTCTTTGTTCTTTACATGGTCCATCTTTGACACTTCTCTTCCCTTCCTTGACATCACTATCCCCATTTCTGGTGATAAATTATCCAGTAAACTCCCACAACTACCTTGACTATAGCTCTTGGCACCCTATATCCTGTAAGGGCTCCATCGCATTCTCTCAGTTCCTTCCCCTCCGCTGCATCTGTTCTGATGATGTCACTTTCCAAAACAGTGCCGCCGATATGTCTTGTTTCTTTCTCAATTGTGCTCTCCCACTCGCTGTGGTTGACGGAGGTCTAGACTGCGACTGAACTATCCCCTGGGCCATTGCTCTCACCTCCTCTCTTCCCCCCCAGGACCAGGATAGGGTTCCGCTTGTCCTCACTTTTCACCACACCAGCCTCGGCATTCAAAGGATTATCCTCTGCCATTTGCCCCAACTCCAGCATGATGCCACCACTCAACACATCTTCCCCTTACACCCCTGACAATGTTCTGCAGGGACTGTTCTCTCCGGGACACCTTGGTCTACTCCTCCGTCACAGCCAACACCTCATTATCTGCTCACAGGAAGATGATGGTGATAATGGCATGCCTGATGTCAGCAGAGATTTCTTCTCTGTCCCAGATTTGCAGTAAGAGCTGATTGAATTGATAGGTGTTCACTTCTCCTCCAAGTTTGAAAATCTTCACTGAAATCCTGTCTCCCTCTGTGGCTTTTTCTTCCTTCATGTGTTTAATGGCAACCTCGACTTCATCCACCCTTGGTCGGAGGCCAAGATTATCTTTAATGGACAGTTGGGGATTTCCTCAAACATGTCTTCATCTACTGTTGTATCATGATTTAGGAATTCTTTGAAGTGTTCCCTCCATCGAAGACAAATATTTTCTCTACCTCTCAAAATGATTTTGCCCTTACTCTGCATTGGTTTGAGGCTGAGGATTTTAGGTCCATATATACCTTGGGGACACTGAAGAAACCCAGGGTATTTTTCTTATTGGCAAGGAGTTGCAGCTTCTTAGCTTTCTCAGTCCACTATAGGCTCTTAATTTCCCTAATACTGCTCTGTATCTCCATCTTTGCTGATGGGTGAGCTCTCCTTTTGTACTGTCATTTCACCAGTTGTGGAGACTTTTCCTTTCCTTATTGATGAGGTCTTGGATGGTGTAGTTATTCTTGTTGAAACATTCTTGGTATTTCCTGGTCTTGTAGCCAATCGTTTCTTCCCAGCTTGAGATGATGGTTGTCTTCAGCCATTTCCAGTCTTCCTCCATGCCAAAAAGACAAATTAGAATGAACACTGAAGATTTTGGAGAAGGCACTGTTAGGAGTTCTCTAGCTCTTGATTCTTGAAGCTGCTCATCATTCATCTTTCTTCTGAGCTGTTTCTTCATCCTCCACTGCTTCTGGTGGTGTTCGGTTAATAAAGGGAAACCAATGAGCCAGTGGTTATCCAGCTGTCAGTCATCACTTTGGTGATGTGGGCACCCTTTTGGAATCAGCATCAGATGATGATGATGTTATTCATGCGCCAGTGCTTTGATCATGGCTGTCTCCAAGAAGTTTTGAACTTATCTTTTTAGTGGAAATGTGTTCACTGATAGCAAGCTGGTGTTCCATACATTTGGTGAGCAGAGAACTCGTTTGGAGTTGCAGTTCCCAACTCCTTTCTTTCTAATGGTTCCTTTCAAGAGTTTGGAATCCTTTTCAATACTGGTGATGAAGTCATAGCATCATAGAAACTCTAGAGCGCGGAAGGAGGCCATTCAGCCCATTGAGACTTTATTGATCACAATCCATCCAGGCTCATTTTCCATAACCGCGTACATTTATCCTGCTAATCCCCTTAACACAAGAGTCAATGTAGCATGCCAATCAACCAAATCCGCACATCTTTGGAGAGTGGGAGGAAACTGGAACACTCGGAGGAAACCCACGCAGATATGAGGACAATGTGCAAACACCACTAAGACAATGACCCAGGACCAGAATTGAATCGGGGTTCCTGGCGTTGTAAGGCAGCAGTGCTAACCATTGTGCTACTCAAGTCCCCAAAGAGGATGATCTTATCTTCCTAAGGAATGTTGGAGAGAATGCTGTGTAGGGTGGAATAGAAACTTTTTTTGGACTTGTCATTAGTATCAAGAATTGGGATGCAGGCAATCTCAGGCAATGCCTGTTGATTCCTGGCAAATTGTTTACGGAGTGTGATGATAGACTTATTGTTGATGCCAACAGGCAGCATGGAGAGTCAGATGACAAATTTGTTCTTAATGGTGAATCTAATTCCAAGCATCCTTGGCTGATTCTTACATTTCCCGCTCCAGAAAAAGTGTAACAACTACTGTCTTCCCTCAGATGCCCTTTGCCTGCTCTTCAGCTCTCTTGCACAACAATGACATCAATGCTGAAGTGACTGAGTTCATGGTGACAAAGGCAGCTCTCCATTCCAGTTAATTGTTTTGCTCACTTACGTGAAGGTTCAGGCCTTCACGTAAATTGTAAAATTTACAATTCACGTGAATTGTAAAAAGGATTGTTCAATCATGAAGCATGCTGCCAAAACACTCTGCTGTTCTGATTCCAAGAGTGGGTGACTGAATAAAACTCCACCACCTACATACCAATCCAAAGCTAGAGACTTTCAGATCTCCTAGTCCTGTCCCTGTCACAAGGATTGACTGTGTGGGGGTGTGTGTTGGTTTCCTTGATGTAGCTGTATGGTGTTGGATTTCTTTTAATGTGGGTTTGCCGTCCATCAGCAGACACATAATCCTTGAAAGAGCCCAGTTCCCGTTGCAAGGGAATGTCAATGACTGAAGATCTCTCTACTATAGCCCTGGATTGCCACCTTGCCATGATGGTGAGACTTGAGTATTCCGTTCATGCTGAGAGCAGTGCTGAATCTTTAACTCATAGCATGGTCACCCATGCTTGTGAGGTCGGAGGGGAGAAATCAGACAAAGCAAAGGGGAAAGTAAGTCCTTAATGGTGGATCAGGTGGAAGATACTCATGTGATATCAACTGCTCTAATAGTGGATAAAGAGTTATTAACTACAAAAACTATATATTTATACAGTAAATGATTCAAACTGGGAATTGTCGCCATGCTTGCTTGTGTACACAGATCTGTCCAACACTAGACTAATTCCAATGTGCAAGTCATATGTTCTATTACATCACTCTGTGGACAAAACTATGCTCAGACTCACATTAACCCCATATGAGCTAGACCCTTATACCATAGGGAGGATGTAGTAATGTGAGATTTTGAGTTTGGGAATTAGAGGGATTTGGATTGTACAATGGTTTCAGACACAACCATTTGTTCCTTTTTCTTGAGTTTGTGTAACCCTGATATTTGAGGCTAACAATATCTTGATTTAGATTTATACTTTGTCTTGATGAAACATAGGTCCTTGACCTGAAATGCTTATCTCTTCACAGATAAGGTTTGACCTGCTGATGTTCCCACCTTTTCTGTTGCTATTCCGGCAGTCTCTACCTAGTTGCTACAGAATCTGAGTCCACAGTGAATGTAATTTGATGCTAATTAACATTGCTCAGAAAACATGGTTGTAAGGTGGAAATCTTTGCACGACTGCAATGGGAACTGTTTTTTTTAAGCTATGTAAGAGATGGTCCGAGGCTCAGTGTTAGGCAAAAATCAAAGGGTCAATTAGAATTCTGTGATTATGAACATAAAATTAGTTCAATAGCTCTGACCAAACTGCAAATCTGTTTTTAACTGTGGATATTTTTGTTGCTGCAATATGTCACTGTTCAAGACGAGAAGGACCCATTTTTAGAAAACAATTTTTAACCCAGTATAATCCATTACTGGTCATACAAATGATAGCATGATGACACAGCGGCTAGCACAACTGCCTCACATTGCCAGGACTCAAGTTCGATTTCCAGCTTAGATCACTATCCATGAAGATTGTACACATTTTCCCCTGTAAAAGTTTCTCCGGGTGCGGAGAATCCAAACTACGTGCTGGTTTAGGCGCATTGATCATGTTAAATTCTCCCTCAGTATGCCCGAACAGGTGCCAGAGTGTGATGATTAGGGGATTTTCACAGTAAGTTCACTGCAGTGTTAATGTAAGTCTACCTGTGACACTAATAAATAAACTTTGAACTTTTGAAACATGTATTATTTCCCACACATTTATGTACATATTATATAATATATACATATATGTTATATTATATGTATATGTTTGGGGTTCTTTGACTACTTTTTTGCAGACAGGAAGCAGTATGCAATATGTATTCTGAACACAGATAGAGAGAAACCTTTTTTTAAAATTTACTTGGAAAGCCCCATGCTGAGTATGGATTCATTGGTAGATAAGAGGCAGTTAAAATGTTGAATGAAGTGTTTTGCACAGATCCCAAGCAACAAAGAATTCATTTAAAATATCAGCTTATTCAGAAAGACAGCTTCCAGTGACAAACCCCTTTGATCTCTAACTAGGTTCTGAGGAATAAAATCAGAATGCAGGCCCCAAGAGTGTGAGCAGGGCAGAAGGAGATTGCGAGAAGGATGAAGTCGTGTTCTGGGCAATGAAATGCGATGCAGAGATTGTGCTTTTTTTTAGTTGTATTAGATAACCCATGCATCTATGCTAGCATGAGCATGTTTTTTACTTTTGTCATAGAACATGAACAGAAGTTATATAAAGTTGTATAACTTATTGTGGTACAAAGTTGCAAAGTGCATTTCAATATCCTAAGGTGTTATATTAATACAGTATCTTTATTTATTTGTCTTCCAGTCTAACAGGAAACAACAGTTATTAGCTACAAGGAATCTGGTCAAATGTTCTTTAAATCATCAGACCATATTTAGAGTATTGTGTTCAGTTCTGGGCACCTTATTTTAAGAAGGATGTTAAAGACCTAGAGAGAGTGCAAAGGAGTTTTACTAGCATGATGCTAGGAATTGGGAATTTTAGATATAAGGAAAGATAAGAGAAATTTGTCTCATCCTCTTTGAAGCAGAGAAGATCAAGAAGTGACCTTATTGAGGTGTTCAAAATTCTGAACAATTTTGACAGAGTAAAGAAGGATATTCTGTTTCCACCAGCTGGTATGTCAGTGACTAGGGGGCCACAATTTCAAGATGGTGAGCAAGAGAGCTAGGAGTGAGATGATGAGAAACCCCTTTACTCAGAGAGTTGTTGGGACTTTGAATATGTTGTCTGGGAGAGTGGTAGAGATAGATTCCATAGGAGGTTTCAAAAGAGAGCTGGATGCCTACTTGAAAGTGATAAAATTAGTGGGCTATTGGCTTAGGGATGGAGAATGGGATAAACTGGATGGCTTTTCCAGGAGCCAGTATGGACAAGATGGACTGAATAGCCTCCATCTATGGTGTAAAACTCTATGGAATCTATGAATCAGTTGATCTACATGCTCTCTGTCCTATTCAAACTGTCATAAAAATAAACATCTACTTGCCATGTTCATGATCTTATTATGCTATTTACTGTTCCTTTTCTACAACACACTTGGGGTAATTTCATTATCAGTGCCAGTTAATGATTACAGTCTGTAATATTACTGTTGTAATATGCCATGCCTGATTTTCAGTTGAACTTTGCAATTTCTTTTAAGAATCTATTTGGATATTTACTTTTATTATACTTCCATTATTACTGCTACTTAAATGTTCTTTTAATATGGAAGACATAATAAGCAGAACTGGATGGAATGAAGAGAACACAAAGGGAGGGGGAGCGATTTTCAGGAATATGGTTATTCATTACTTCGGGGTTCCTTGGTGATTCTATCATTTCAACACTGTTAAACCTGTTCTCACACTGTTAACTTCACTAATACTTCTATCCAGCTATTGCAGCAATTTATAACCTGGAGCAAAATCTAGCTAAAAATGAGAACAAATGAACCATTCTTCTTGGTAACTCCGGACTTTTACAATATTGACAATGTGATTCTTCCATTCCGAGACTCTAAAAATGTCATTGAACTAATTCCTCTTAGATGAATGTAAAATATCCCATGAGACTATTTAAAAAAGAGTAGATTAGTTCTCCCTGGTGCCTTGATTAACATTTATATCTCAACTTGTTGTAATATATCCCTAAGAGATAGCAGTGTGTCATCAGCAGGAGAGAGGTGAGCTTGCCTCACTTTCACTTTTGCCTTTGAGCAGAACAGCACATCCACAGCTCTGCTGGACGCCTGTTCCTGTTCCCGTACTTATTTAGTGGTAGGAGTTAGAAGTGCCTACTTTGTTTAAATCTGCCTTGAAACTCAGGCTGCAAGAAAACATGCTGTTAGGGTTGCAGGGGCTTCAAAGCTACAAGGCCTGAGGCTTAAAGGCCCAAGGCCTAAGAAGCTTTCCTTAGAAAGACGTAGACTTAGAGGAGATCTGATAGAGGTGTACAAGATTTTGAAGTGGATAGATAGAGTAAACAGGGTTAAGCTTTTTCCTAGGATGGACTCGAATAGCATGAGGGGTCACGGGCTTAGGGTGAGGGGGGTAAGGTATAATTTGGATGCTAGAGGGAGTTTTTTCACACAGAGGGTGGTGGGGGTATGGAATGCGCTGCCAAGTAAAGTGGTGGAGGCAGGTACTCTTGAGTTATTTAAGAAATACTTAGATGGGCACATGAACAGAATGGGAATGGAGGGGTATAGAAAACTGATTTAAAATAGGGATCATGAGCCTTGGGAGTCCCTGGGAAGTGTGTAAATAGATGATGATATTGATGTACTTGTTTTTATCCCTACAGGTGCTTTGGTCCACCTTGTTGTCTAACGAGGGGCATACACGCGATGGGTCGTGAGAGGACTGCTCTTGGACCTTTTTTGAGAGTATCCTACTGCTTCACATCGTTAGTGTATGCTTGACCTGGACCATCTGATGGGCAACACGACAGCTCGGTGACTATCGCTGTGCAGATACATGGATTTGGGCCTGTGTCTGTGGGAGTTTGCGCATTCTCCCCGTGCTTGCGTGGGTTTTCTCCAGGAGCTCCGGTTTCCTCCCACATCCCAAAGATGTGCTCTTAGGCTAATTGGCAAAACAAGTTCTCCCTAAATTGTCTCAAATTTGGTTTTAATCCATAGATCTATAAACATGGACAGGGATCGCGGGTAGAGGTGGGAACATCAGGGTGGCGGCACGGGCTCATTGGGCCTGTTTCTCGTGCTGTTTTGTTCTTTGTTCTTTGTTCTTTGAGTTGGAGGGGAGAGAACAGCTGGGAGACTGGGGGAGAAAAAAAATTATAGGGCGAGTTTTTTCATCCCCCCTGCCATGGGAATCGTAGCTTGTAGGGGTAAGGGGATGACGTTGTTCGAAACTATGCAAATGTCTGTTGATCTCTGGCAGGATTTTCCAGTTTTTCGGTGAGTACACCCAAAATTTGTGCCTTTTATATAACAATCAGAGATGAGTGTCTGAACTTTTTGTCAGGTGTCATTGTTGAACTCTCTGTGCTTTGAAGAGAGGAAAAGAAAATAATTTTAAAAACTTGTGAGGAGAGGGAGGTATGAGTGTACGTAAGAACTTAATTTCCACCTTTTTTCATTGTGCTTGTATCTGGGTAGCTGGCGCTGGCAAGTGAAGAAAGGAAGAAGTAGTAAGGATATCTTCCCTTCCCCAAATCTACAGAAGAAAAATTGCAATGTGATAGACCTGCCATCTCTCACCCAGTGAGCCACAAATAGCTCACTCCCCACCCTGACCTCAAACCTGTAAAGACCATGCCCGATTTTCTCCCAAAGTCCTACCCTGAGCCTGCTGGAGAACTGTGTCTCCATGCTTTCTACCTCCATGTATAGGTTCTCATGTGTCCAGTCTAAATGAACCCACAACGTGTTTACAAAACACTTTCTATCATCATAAAAATACAACACAATAATCAGAACTAAAAAGCAGGCTACCAGACTATTGTTTCCTCACTGTTTGTTGTTTGCCCAGTGCACTATGCTTATAGTATATTATCTACAGGATACACTGAAGCACATTATAATCATTTTGACAGGATCTCTCTCTGCCAACAAAAAAAGTAGCAATGTTGTGGTATCACCATTTTGGGCAAGTTCCCTTTATTGATTTGGACATGTTGCCATTTCTTTGTTGTTGCTGACTCAGTATGCTAGAATTGCCTACTTCATACTGTTACATGAACATCAAGGCTGCAAAGATTTCAGCATTTCTAGCAGAAGAATTCACCAACATCCTCTCTGAGCCGCTAGAGAAGGGCAATAACTGTAGCTTAGCTAGAATCTCCCACTGCCTGATAACAAGTTTAAAAATAAATCAGGGCCACAATTCTCCCATCCTGATACATAACTTTTCTGACAGGTCAGGGCAGGAGATGCACGTCACTGGCCTTGTTCTGGAATTTGTGAATGGGCTGGGAATGCATGTGCATACCCAGAGCCAGTGAACAGACGCAGGCCAGACCACGCTGGAAGCTGATGGGAAGGCAGGTAAGTAATTTGAATCTTTGTTTTTAACTATGTTTTAAATGGTTTTTTAAATGTCACCACAAAGCTGATTCTAGTTCAGAACTAACAACCGATGAATTTACAATGCTTTAAAATATTTCAGCAATCATAGTATTTCTATGCTTATGCTCACAGTTCTGGTTTCTCAGATGTTTCTCTGGATACTCCAATTTACTGTAGCTCTCAGAGGCTATACCAAGACTTAATCAGTTAATAGACTTATTTAATCAAACACAGATCAATTAAACCATTGAATGCTACAGAAGTCAGCCTGATAGGCTTGACCTCCAGTTAGCCAGTGAGCACTTTGGAGCAGACTGCTGGACCACATGGGTCTGAATGATAACCCTGATATAGGAGAATGGGTGTTTGGTGGAGGGGTAGGGGGGTGCAGTGGTGGTGGTGAGGAAGCTCCTGTTCTCCTGGTCCACAAACAGTGCTGTAAAGGCATTGATCTTTTCTCTGAACAAGCAATTCACCAAAGATCCACAGGCAGCATCTTCCAAATCCATGACTACTTCCATCTAGAAGGACAAGGGCAGCAAATACATGCGAACACCAACACCTGCAAGTTGCCATCCAAGCTGGTCACCATCCTGACTTGAAAATATATCGCCATTCCTTCACAGTCACTGGATCAAAATCTTGGTTCAAATCCCCTTCCTAATAGCATTGTGGGTCAATTTAAATGCACATGGACTGCAGCGATTCAAGAAGATGGCTCACCACCACCTTCTCAAGGGCAACTTGAGGGAAGAAGTGTTGGGGCTTTTAGGTAGCATAAAGACTTATAAAGCTCCGGGGCCTGATGGTATTTATCCCAGGCTGCTAAGGGAGGTGAGGGATGACATTGCTTGGCCTCTGACGCAAATCTTTGTCTCTTCTTTGGACACAGATGAGGTCCCAGAGGACTGGAGGATTGCAAATGTAGTACCATTGTTTAAAAAGGGTCAGAGGGATAACCCAGGGAACTATAGGCTGGTGAGCTTGACTTCAGTTATAGGTAAGCTAATGGAGAGGATCCTCAGGGACAGGATGTGTGAGCATCTGGAGTGCTGCGATCTGATCAGGGATATGCAGCATGGCTTCGTTAAGGGGAGGTCGTGCCTTATGAATCTAGTGGAATTTTTGAAGAGGTGACAAAAATGGTTGATGAAGGACAAGCCGTTGATGTCGTCTACATGGATTTCAGTAAGGCGTTTGACAAGGTTCCCCATGGTAGGCTGATTAAAAACGGTGAAGGCGCATGGGATACAGGGCCAGGTATGTAGATGGGTTGAGAACTGGCTTGGGAGGAGGAGACAGCGGGTATTAGTGGAAGGCTCTTTTTCCAACTGGAGGTCAGTCACTAGTGGTGTGCCACGGGGCTCAGTACTAGGACCTCTTCTATTTGTGGTGTATATAAATGACTTGGAAGAGGGGGTAGGTGGTGTGATCAGCAAATTTGCTGATGACACTAAGATACTTGGATTGGCGGGGACTGAGGAGCAGTGCCAGGCAATACAACAGGACATAGATAGGCTGGTAGATTTGGCAGATAGATGGCAAATGGAATTTAATCCGGATAAATGCGAGGTGATGCATTTTGGCCGGAATAACGTAGAGGGGAGTTATAGGATAAAAGGTAAAACTATCCGGAGTATAGAGATGCAGAGAGACCTGGGGGTACAGGTTCACAAGTCTCTGAAGGTGTCAGTACAGGTGGAAAAGGTGATAAAGAAAGCGTATGGTATGTTAGCCTTCATAGGAAGGGGGATAGAATACAAGAGTAGGAGTTTGATGTTGCAAGTGTATAGAACGTTGGTTAGGCCTCACTTGGAGTACTGCGTCCAGTTCTGGTCGCCGTACTACTGGAAGGATGTGGAATCCCTGGAGAGAGTGCAGAGGAGATTTACCAGGATGCTGCCTGGTATGGAAGGGCTGTCTTACGAGGAAAGGTTGAACGCACTGGGGTTGTTTTCCCTTGAAAGACGTCGGCTGAGAGGGGATCTATTAGAGGTATATAAGATTATGAGGGGTATAGATAGAGTAAATGGTGGTAAGCTTTTTCATCCATTAGATTCGGATAGAACGAGGGGTCACGGCCTTAGGGTGAAGGGGGCTATGTATAAGACTAATATTAGAGGGCATTTTTTCACACAAAGGGTAGTGGGGGTGTGGAATGCACTACCGAGTAAGGTGGTGGGAGCAGGCACACTAGGGTTGTTTAAGGGTCTCTTGGACAGCCACATGAGCGGTCTGCAGATAGAGGGATATATGAGGACTGTTTAAATACTTTAAATGTTTCCACAGGCTATTCGGTCCACCTTGTTGACCAACAAGGTGCATGCATTCGGCAGGTCGTGCGAGGGCTGCTCCTGGAGGTTACTTCAGGAGTGGCCTAGTGCTTCAAGTCGTTAGTGTATGCTTAAACTGGACCATCAGATGGGCAACATGACAGTTCAGAGACTATCGCTGTTGCTGTGCAGACACATGAATTTGGGCCTGTGTCTGCGGGAGTTTGCGCGTTCTCCCCGTGGTTGCGTGGGTTTTCTCCGGGTACTCCGGTTTCCTCCCACATCCCAAAAATGTGCTCTTAGGCTGATTGGGTAACAAATTGTCCCTATATTGGTCTCTATATGTCATTAAGATGTTAGGATGGCAACGCGGGCTCGTTGGGCCGAAGGGCCTGTTTCCCGTGCTGTGTTGTTCTTTGTTCTTTGTTCTTTGTTCTAACTAGGGATGGGCACTAAATGCTGGCTAGCCAGCAACACCCATGTCCCATGAATGAATTAAGGAAAACATGTCCTCACTTTTCTTTAGCTTTTGGTCTTTGTATAGTTTTAGACCTTGACTATAGCTGAGACCTGTGAAACAAATTAACTGAGAAGCTGCTTCATTTGCACATTAAAAATATCTGCCTCCTGGGAGCAGATTGGCTGCTGCCCACTCTGTCACCTGTCCCTGTTAACTCCAAAATCATTGAATTGGAGCCATTTCCCGATGCACTTAGTATTTTTCCCAAATTAATTTGCCTGCATTTCTCACCCATGTTAAACTACCATGCTGCTCTTCTCTGTTCACAAATCATTAGGTGTTTTGCAATCTGCCATTTAATAAAAAGGCATTAAAAATATTTATGGTGTTCTGAAAATTGCTGTCTTTAAACTGACACGTAATGTGGAAAATACTGCAGATACTAAACTTCAATAACACTCTTCTACACTTCCTGCATTACAACAATGACCTAAGTGTTTCATTTACTGTGATTCCAGTGCATTCGAAGAGCTCTAAATAAATGCAAGATTTTTCTTTTTTCAAAGAATAGTAACTATTGCCCATTAATTTATCTCAGTGCCACAGCATTGTTCTGTGTATGTGTGTGGGCGGTGCATGCAAGTGTGCACCAGTCACATTAGCCTGTGAAATTTGGTGTCCATTATATTGATGCTTAGCTTTCAGTCGACTTTTTACTCAAGGTCACTGCTTGGGCTGATGTGTTGTTCATTCAACTAGAACAATTAAATTTAACAGAACAAAGATTAGGCCTGTTTGAAGGGCCAAGTTAAGGAAGTGAATTTGGCAAAATGTTTGGTAGGAGTGATAGAGGTAGGAATGTATTACGAAATATTAACGTACAGAACATAGAGTCATAAACGTTTACAGCATGGAAACAGGTCCTTCAGCCCAACTTGTCCATGCTCTCCCTTTTGTTTTAAACCTGTAAGCTAATCCCAATTGCCCACATTTGGCCCATATCCCTTTATCCCCATTGTACCTATGTAACCATCTAAATGCTTTTTAAAAGATAAAATTTATCTGCCTCTACTACTACTTCTGGCAGCTTTTTTCAGACACTCACCACCCTTTGTGTGAAAAAAATTGCCCCCCTGTATACTTTTGCATCTCTCCCCTCTCACCTTAAACCTATGCCCTCTAGTTTTAGATACCCCTTTCTTTGGGAAAAGATATTGACTATCTAGCTGACATGTGCGCCCCTCATTATTTTATAGATCTCTATAAGATCACCCCTCAACCTTCTATGCTCCAGAGAAAAAAGTAACATAAAACCAGAAGAATTAGGAGCAGGAGTAGGCCATCTGACCACTAGAGCCTGCTCTGCCATTCAATAAAATCATGGCTCATCTTTTCGTGGACTGAGCTCACCATAACCTTTAATTCCTTTACTGTTCAAAAATGTATCTATCCTTGCTTTAAAAATGTTCAATGAGATAGCCTCAACTGCTCCACTGGGCAAGGAATTCCACAAATTCACAACCCTTTGTGTGAAGAAATTCTTCCTCAACTCAGTCCTATGTCTGCGACCCCTAGTTCCAGTTTCACTCGCCAATGGAAACAACTTCATCCTTCATCCCTCATTCTTCTGAATTCCAGTGAGTATAGCCCCAGTCTACTCAGTCTGTTCTCATAAGCCAACCTTCTCAACTCCAGAATCAACCTAGTGAATCTCCTCTGCACTCCCTTCAGTGCCATATATCCTTCCTCAAATAAGGAGATCAAAACTGTACACAGTACTCCAGGTATGGTCTCACCAGCATCTTATATAGCTGCAACATAACCTTGCTGGTATTAAACTTCATCCCTCTAGCAATGAAGGAAAAAATTCCATTTGGGTTCTTAATTACCTGCAAACCATCTCCTTGAGATTCCTGCAGAAGGACACCCAGATCCCTCTGCATAGCAACATGCTGCATTTTTTTTATCATTCAAATAATAGTCTATTTTGCTGTTATTCCTGCCAAAATGGATTACCTCACATTGACCAATATTGTACTCCATCTGCCAGATCTTCACCCACTCACCCAGATTATTTATACTCCTTTGCAGGCTTTCAACGTACTCTGCACACACTTTGCTCTTCCATCCATCTTAGTGTCATCTGTGAATTTTCACTCAGTACACTTGGGGTCTGATTTTACCAAAGATTCGCGCTCATTTTTGGGTGCAAAATTGTGGTAAATTTGGACATTGTGCCTGCAACCTGATCTGCACCTGAAACCGGGTAGATCGCACCTTTACCAACACCCGATTTGGGCATGGATCCAGTCGGCACCCCAATTGGGTGGCGCAACGATTTAAATGCATTAGCGTGCATTTAAATCAACTTAATGAATGGTGTACCCAACTCTACCGTCAAATTTTACCGTCTTTGGGTTTGTTTCACATCCGCGCTGATACCAACCTGCAGAATAAAAATCTGAAGCGGATTCCTATTCTGCAGGAGAATCTCTGAAGCCCATCCCCCTGAAACACCCTTCGCAGACCCCCTGCTAACTACCCAGCAGACTCGTGCCCTGCCCCCTGCAATCCGAACCCCCTGGCAGATCTTTCCCCCCACAGTGAGACCACCCCACAGAGGCAGGCCCTCTCCCCTGCGATCAGTCCCACCACCTCCACCCCTGTCAGACCACTCTGGGAAGCAGGCTCCCTCCCCCGGCTACTTTCAGAAACCCCCACCCCACGGAAGGCAGGCTCCTCACCCCTCGGCAGAGCATACCCTCAATCTACCTGAATTGCTGCTGTAACTTCACCATCCTTCTGACCTGCACTCGATGTGGAGATGCCGCCGTTGGACTGGGGTGAACACAGTAAGACTTCTACCAGTAAAACATCCATTTACCCCCACTCTTTACAATTCTGTTAGCTAACCAATCCTCTATCCATGCTAATACATTACTTATAACACATATACCTTTACATTATGCAGCAGTCTTTGGTGCAGCACTTTGTCAAATGCCTTCTGGCAATCCAGATACACCACATTCATAGGTCCCCCACTGTCCTCTGCACATGTAATGTTTTCAAAGAATTCCACCAAATTACTCAAACATGACCTGCCCTTTATGAACCCATGCTGTGTCTTACCAATGGGATAATTTATATCCAGTGCCATTCCAATTGTTTGGAATTGCACCGACCTGTCCATCTATTTACCTGTTTATCCTTTTCCATTGAATCTACTTCCCTTTATTTTGAGGCTATGCCCTCTAGTTCTAGTTTCACCCACCAATGGAAACAACTTCCCTACTTCTATCTTACCTATTCCTTTCATTATCCTCTATGTTTCTATATGATTTCCCCAGATTCTTCAGAATTTCAATGGGTATAGTCCATAAGGACAACTTATATCCAGATGTCTCATTATTTCTTCCTTGATGATATATTTAAGCATTTTTCCTACTACAGAAGTTTAGCTAAATGGCCTATACCTGCCTTTGTCTACCTCTTTTTTAAACAGTGGCACCACATTTGCATCATATGATAATCTATTTTGCATTTGTTATGACACACCTGATGTGCTTTTAATAATTGTCAAGTATGACATCCAGTTTTATCTGAAGAAGATACCCCGTTCATAGCAGTTTGCAGCCATACCAATCAACAAATTGGAATGTTCTGCACTGATAGGAGTAAAGCCATTTCTCTCTTTACAGCCCAACATGTTTTGCATGATACCCTGACCAGGTGAACAGATAACCCCCAGTTCCTAGAGACTTAGGGAATAGTTGTAACATTGCTTACAAAACCCATCAGATCAGGCAGTTTTACACCCTGCCAAATATTATTCTCTACTGGCATTAATGGAGGTTAAATTAGACAGAATGCAAAGCCTGCTTTCCAACTCATCCCAGCAGTGGATTGAGTTAAAATTGCAGTCTCAGTATCTAATTAAGTATTCTATTCCATCTCTGATCTGTTGCCAAGACCATGTTCAATCATTTCCAAAATGATTGCCTGTCTGAGCTTTTATTACTCCCTCACCACTGGTGAAATCATTATCCACCTTGCAAAACTTTAAATTGTTGTTGAACTTAAGCACATTTGAGAGCTGCTTTTGTAATTTGGTTCATTACAACCACCTACGACATGAGCAATTTTTTAAAAATAGTTTTGAATCATATTTTCAATTGCAGTTTCATTTCCCTTGTCCTCTGTTAGTTGATATCTGCTTTTAATATAAAATTAATTTTTTACAAGAACAGAAGCTTCAGCTTCCAACAATCCGATTGGAAGGAAAGCTAAAATCATACTTCAGGGTTTCTTTGCTCCCCTTGCTAAATGATTCGCTACCCAATTAAGGCAGGTTCTTTGCTCACTTATGGGTATGTAACATTGGACATTCACATAATTCTCTGGCATTTTATGATCTCAAGCATCCTGAAACTAGCCTGAGGTCAATGGACCTTTGCATATCTGCCCCTCACCTGCTCCAATTCCCATGACGGGCGGGATGATACAATTCTTGTTGTTGATTGTGTAAGAGTGCTGTCTGGTCAGAAAATATTGACACTTAGAATATAAATATAAAATTCTTCTGGTGGTGATGCAGTGCAGTAATCCAGAGACCCAGGGTAATTCTCTGGGAGTCTGGGTTTGAATCTCAACATGGCAAAAAAAAAATTTGAGTTCAATAAAAATCTGGAATTAGAATTCTATTGATGGTCATGAATCGAGTGTCCAGAATGTCCTTTTGGAAAGGAAATTTATCATTCTTACCTGATCTGGCCTACATTTGATTCCAGATCCATAGCAATGTGATTGATTCCTAACTGCCCTCTGAAGTAGCTGAGCAAACAATTCTGTTTAAGAAAGTTGGATAAAAAATGCTGGCTCATCCATTAATGCCCACATTCCATGACTTTTCTTTAAATATAAATGACTCCTGAAAGCAGACTTCAATGAATAAATCAATGACTTTGCTTTTACATACGTAAAGGATCAATTTAAATGAAATTAACTTAGATAGCTCCAGCAACATTATTTTTTGAAAGCCACGTCTAATTGAGAGCTTCCTTTAGTTAGATGAAGCCAGTTATCAATGTTTGCTATTTTATTGGCCATATTCAATTTGTTGAGTATAAAGACCTTCCATTTACATCTGAATTTCTCTTGCTGTTTGTTTGATACCGCTCAGTTCAAAATAGGAAGCTTGTTCATTCCAGCACTCCAAAGACTTGAGTTTATAATCTTGACTGAAACCTGTTTCCAGCACTGAGACACTGCTGCACTTTCAAGGGTTGATGACATATTAAATGGATGTTCCATCTACCTATTTAAGTGGGTGGAAGAGGTCTCATGGTTCTATTTGAATAAGGGCAGGAAAACTTTTTCGTTATCCTGGCCAACATTTATACTGTGAGCAACAGTACAAAGAAATGTATCTGCTCATCTGCGACATTGTTGTTCACGTTGGTTGCTGTATCTTCCTACATTGTAACAGTGACTACATTTCAAGTCATTTATTATTGAACGTGAAGCCCATTGAGTTGTCATGAGCTTCTAAAAGGCAGTATGTGAACACAATCATTTTCCTGTCCTGATGTCAGAACAATGAAACAAAATAATTTACATAAAAGGACCACAATGATAAACGGCTATGCAACTCATTCTTTAAATACATTACAGAGTATCATGGACCCTTACTCATTTCCTGAGGAAAATTCTGCATAGATCTCCCTGGACTTCCCGATGTAACCAAGCAAAACTGTGTTCATCCGTCCTTACATTGCCAAGCTTCTCCCTTGACCACCTGTACTCCTCAAACCATAGAAATGGTATGACATGCAAAGAGCCATTCAGCCCATCATGTCCGCACTGGCCAAAAAAACTAGCTGCCCTTTCTAATCCATGAACAACACTTTTTGTTCTTATCCACCTATAGAGAAAAACGATTGCAGTAATATGTGATATTTGCAACATTATATCTGTAAAGAAGTTATTGTTCTAAGTATTAGAAAAGAAGGAATTTAAAGCTCTAATTTACTTTAATTTTGATCACATATTCTCTCCACAGGGGCAACAATCTTCAGGAAGCTACACTCTCCTTTTTTTCCTTCTACAATCTGTTATGATCCAAGTTAAGTGCCATTCATTCTTTCTTTTTGTGCATAACCTCTCTGTTATTTCCAATTTTGGTTTTGCCTTTGGTCTCCATCTGAGTTTCTAAGAAAAAAATAATTCCTCTATTCCCCATTGTATTTTGAATTATTGGTTCATCAAGAAAAAATATTTCATTTTTCCAAATAATTAGCTCCAAATTCCATTGAACTAAAGGCTTCAGTTTACCTTGAAGAATTTGACACTGACATTGTGTGAAAAGACAATAAATATTTCATATATTATTCTTCCTTGAAATTTGTACTAAATTCACATGCATGTCAAGAAAGGAAATGCTGATGCCCAGTTTATTGCATAGAGCCCTCCTGCCTGATGTGAGGAATACACCAGCAACATCAAAAACCTGCCAACACCAAAAGCCCTTCAAGGGGATTCTTTCGAATTGTAACCTTTTACTTATTCTGAACTACATTTATACATTATCTGCGACATTGGAGACGATGGTTCAAAGATTTTAACTACTATCAGTATCGTACACTCTCCAGCCCCACAACTCCTTTGAGCAGCAAAGTATTTTGGCAGACTTTGTGAATGCTGATTTTCCACAACTGCATCACAAAGAGGTGATGCTGTTTGATGTTTGTGCTTTGCCAAAGACTGATTCTATTTCAAAATAACTTTACATGTCTGGTTGAACAATAGAAATCCTTGCTCCTCTTCCTAAGTACAGGGCTGAATAAATGTTGTGTCCATTTCTTTTTTTAGTCTACAGAAGTGGATGGCTACAGAAAAAAATACCATTAGGAACAATTGATGCCTCCTACTTGTCAATGTATTGATTTCTGTCTTTGTCTCTCGGAAAAAAAAATCTAAACATTTTGCGTTTAGTGGGCAAAAAGAGTGATAGAGTATTAAGTTGATGCCCATGCAAATGGTTGACACCAATCAATATGATTTATATCTATGCATCATTGCTTGTAAAAGAAGGTCAGGGAGCTCAGGAGAGAGCAGCCCTGTTTCAGAACCAGCAGTTTCAGGATTTGTTAGGCGAGGAAGGATCATAACCTTGTCCAATAGTTTGATGGTCAGTCTGCTAATCTTTACAAAACTATCCCTGCATCCCCCAAAAGGATGGATGCGAAGATGTAAAACCAACAAACAGTTGCTTGCAAACATAAGAAGAAAGATAAATTGACAGCTTAAACAGTGTTTTGGAGGCATTCAAATACCATCCATTTGAAGTTAACTGGATGGTAACTCTTAAATATGGAGATGGAAGTACCTCTAAGGAAATATCTTCTTTAAAAATAGAGATAGGATTTTCCACACATGAAACATTTTAAATGATGCCTGCAGTTGGTGGGACTGGGAAATCCTGCCGAGGGGTACAACTGAATCATTATAAAACACAGTTGGTTCAAAATGCTCTTCAGCAAAGTGTTCTAGTCACTATTATCCAGTGTGGCCTATCTGAGACTCCAGTCTCGTGCATTGTGTGGAATATTACATGGAGGCAGTATCCCCCACCCCCTCCCCCTTCCCCACTAATATCTCCCTCAGCTTAAACACTGGGGATTAGGTCACCTCCATTTGCAAGGGAATCTCCAAGCCAATTTTATATTATCCGACTGTTCATTGGCTCAGCGACCTGAGAAGAAGTCCTGCCTCTGAAAGCTGCCAGACAACAAAATTACCAGCATTTAATGATTCCCAGAGTGCCATTAGGTGCAGTGGCACTGCTGAGACTGCATCCAATCTCCAAAAATCTTCATTGTTGGAGCTAGACATCTGATTCGTACTGGGATTTAGCCCTCCAGAGTTTATGGGACCTTGGTGGGGAAAAGGGTGGGGAACACTGAGAGGAAAAGAAGCCTCTGCAGAGGGTGTTCAAACAGGAGGAACTTATCAATCCTAAAGTGCTTTACAGCCAATGAAATACGTTTGAAGCACAGTAAATGTTGTATCTTAGGATTATGCATTGCTACGCCAAAACTTTTTCAAGAAGTACCAGTGGAACTGAACTACTGCTGCATAAAATACTTCAGAGACAGTCCTTGGTGAGGATTGTTCCTCATAACTCTTAGATTAATACTTATACTTTTCATTAATAAACAAGGGGTATTCTAAGGAATTGCTGCATGGTTTACACTTCCGGTCGATGGGTGCTGAAGAGCCATTTGATTATATGGAGCAATAGATTAAATTTGGCATTGATCGACACTAGAGGCAGACTTATTTTTAGCAGCTAGTATGGTTCACCAGGTTTCAGGGATTAATGTTTTGCATTTATATGATGCCATACCATATATAAATTGGAAAGCCTTTCTTTCACTGAATGAATAGTTGGCCAGTGACTACAGACTTCATATTTTATATGCTCGTCAGCGTACCAATGGAACATAAATAATATATTTTGTGATGATTGACCTTTGTTCAGCTATTCAAAGTGGAGAAACGGCTTGATAACAATTGCCTAGGTGTCATTGCTAAAAACACATCAGCTCAACCTCTGCAGCAGAGCAGAGTTCACTACAGACCATCCCATTTTTAATATGTTGAAGCAGTTTTTTCACATTCCTGGGAGATATTATATCTCCATTATTGATGAATCTGAGAAGGCCAAAATGGTGAAGATATTGCTGTTAGTCAAGCTATCAGTGGGCAGTCGCTTGATGGTTAAGCAGCACGAAGACACAAAAAAGGAAGGGAAAGAATATCTGTCCATGTCTAAAGACGTAGAGATGCCGGCATTGGACTGGGGTAGTAAGAACTCAGTAAGAATTTAGCAACACCAATTTTAAATCCAACCAATTTATTTGATAGTAAATCTGCGAGCTTTCAACACTCTTGTGTCTTCGTCAGGCAAATGCAATGTTCTGGTCTGCAATCGCACACATATCAACACAGACAGTCACAGATTGCTGATTAGAATGCAAATCCTTACATCTGAATAGCAGGTTAGATGTAAGGATTTGCATTCTAATCAGCAATCTGTGACTGTCTGTGTTGATATGTGTGCGATTGCAGACCAGAACACTGCATTTGCCTGACGAAGACACAAGAGTGTCGAAAGCTCGCAGATTTACTATCAAATAAATCGGTTGGATTTAAAATTGGTGTTGCTAAATTCTTACTGAGTTCATGTCTAAAGAGGCATCAGGCCAGCACCACAGTTGCTGGAGCAGTTGATTGTCTCTTTTTTTGATCCTACATTACCGTTGCTCTGGGAACCGCTGTCTGCATTCTGTTCAGATACATGCTGCTACACTACATTTGAACAGTAAGACTTTATCATAAGTTAATACTGTTTTTAATATTAACAGAGCAAGCAGAGAAAATGTGATGCTTCAATTAGTGCCAGCATTTCTTATACAGTAATTGTGTCACTGTTCTGATCCCTGTATGTGTCCTTGCATATCTGTGTGCCTATTATCAGTGCGATATGGGTTTCATGGACAGAAACTAATTTACTGAGTTTATTTTCTACATATGCTTTGCTTGCTCTAGTATTTCTTAGATTTGTTTTCTGTTCTAATCTATCTCTTTTTGCTGTGATGTACTGGAGTTGATGACTATGAGATGCTCCTACCTAGTTCTGAGAACACAGAAAGTACCTCTGGTGATGAGCAGCCTTGGTGCATTGACAACAATCTTAAAAATTGTTCTGTTATGTTCTTAGGAAATTGAAATATTTTCCCCCCAACATCGCTCAATATCCAGAACTTCAAAGATGTGACTGCCCCCTTGCTTGTACTGAGCCTGCCACCAATAAGTGAGACACCAATTTAAAATATAAACTCTTCCACTCTTCCAGATGTACCCAGGGTTATCAAGTTGTAGGTGCTAACATTACAAATGGATAGGATTTTGGGGCCAATCCTGCTGATGGGATTTGAAGATGCTGCCAAAGTCAATGTGGTAGGTCGGGAGGGGGAGTGGGGGGGGGGGGGGAGTGCTAAATGGCTCTGTTGAAGGAAACTCTCCACAGAGAAGCTGGAAATCCCAGCCAATGTTTTTAAATTGGCATGCAGATGTAGTTACCACACATTGAACAACGTGCACTTAAGGATGAAGTAAAGAAACCTTTTTGACAGAAAAGTGTGACAATCTCTGTAGCGACTGATAACTTTAAAAAGTTATTGGAATTTTCAGTGACTGGAAGGATCACATTATAAGATTTCAAGTTAAGTATTTCACTGTAACAAAAAAAATGAAAAAGGAACAGTGATTAGCAACTACACACACGTGAGTTGAGGTGCATGCAGTGCTCAGATAGGAATCAGACTACTTTGCACCAGGATATTGTCATAATAGTGCTTAGCAAATTATCACCATCCTCCTGCCTGCTACAAAAACTTGCTAACACAGAGTACCCAGGCCCTTCACTCTGGTGTGACAATGTTGTAGGAGATTGAAGGAATTTTGTTGAGGGGGGAAGGAAATGGAACCCACTAACACAAGCCCCTGGCAACTGAACTGCCTGATGATCAGCTCTTCCTTGCCATTCTCAAAATGCCTCCTTTGATCTGTCAAGCCTCCAGAACCTGGTTGGGGTTCCTCAGTGTGCTCTTCCTTTTCTTCTTCCTCCTCCTTTGCTTCCTCCCCCTCCTGCTGATCAT